>OX155951.1:24424914-24605426 GCA_944548615.1 Micropterix aruncella | reverse complement strand
ATATATATTATATATATATATATATATATATATATATATATATATATTATATATATATATATATATATATATATATATTATATATATATTATATATATATATATAATATATATATATATTATATATATATATATATATATATATATATATATATATATATATATATATTTATATATATATATATATATATATATATATATATATATATATATATATATATATATATATATATATATATCTATATATATTTATATATATATATACTATATATATATATATAGGGTAAGTTCAGGAGAGATGGACCACTTTTTTTGGCACCCTCGTATTATTTCCCTGAATAATTAAAACGCACGCTTAGGGCGTTACATCAATATACATTTATTAATGAACCATTTATACTATTTATATGGCAAAGCGACGCTTTCTTAAAGGTAAAATTTGTGATCAAACAAAAGATAGCATTGGTCCAACTCTCCCACACTGTATGGGTGAGTTGGACCACCCACTAAGGAGAGATGGACCTAATAAAAATAAAACTAAAAAATACATTTTCCAAATTTTGCATATTACAAAAATCTAAATGTTAAAATAACAATAACTAAAAATAAAATGACATTAATTAAAAATTAAAAATATCAATAACTACTCTTCTTTTGCTTCTCTATTTATTCTTTCCTGATTTTATGTTCTTCTTTGATACTCATTTCGTCTCTTATTTCCAGTCCTTTTCTTTATTTTAGTTATAGGTACCTCCTTTCTAGACGCCTTGCTTTCAAATTTAATATATTTTGAGTCGAGTTCAATATTTGAGCTTGTTTTGTGGCCCTGCGACGAACACTTGCAGTATTTTCTTTGCTGGGGATTGGAGAAACTATACTCCAATACCTTACCTGACGTTGCCTTTTCGGTATAATATTTTTACCAGTTTCCTCTTTTGGTATACTAATTTTAGGTTGTGTGGTAGTTGGCTGAATGCTGGTGAAAGGTTGATCTCTAAAATTATTTTGCTGGACGTTTATTAGTCTTGTATATTTGTTGATTGTAATAACTTTTTGCTCTGTATCATTACTGGGATTGTCCGATATCAAGAAATAGCATTTCACAGTCTGAAATAGCATTTTTATTAATTGGTATGATTCCAGTTGCCGAGAAACCCGATTCTCCATTGCTCACTGAAGCTAATGTATTCCAAGCTGACGCCAAAACTTTTCCACAGTGTAATCGTGTCAATTTTTTTGATGGATTACTTGTTATAAACTTATTGCATTCATCGTAATACAATGACTTCAGGGATTTAACGAAGGTTTTATTCAACGGTTGAAGAAAGTGTTTTGCATGACTATGAAAAAAATCAGGATTATTTCGTTTTCCTCATCAAACTCCAACATTTCTCTTTTGCTGCAATGCGATGAACGTCCATCCAGAAATATCATAAATTGACCAGGCGGCTTACAGGGCAAGAAATGATTTTGTAACCAGTCAAAAAATAAATCAGAACTGACATATGGAGATTATTGTGACATTGCTACAACAGAGCCAGGTGGCATACCGTCTTGAAATTCGGGTTTCTTATTTTTCCCTTTCAATATACAATAGGGTGGAAGAAAATTTTCTCTTTATAATTAAACAAGTGATAACCGAAATAGTTCCTCCCTTTTCACCTGAGGTGATTGTAGGCACGCTCTTTGAGCCTTTTATAGAAACTACATTCCCTGGTTTATTATTCAATTGCAGAACTGTTTCGTCCATATTAAATATGGGCCCTGGTTTATTGAACAGGCTATTTTTCATTAAGACGTCTTCTGTTAATAAAAATTAATTGCCTACAAAATCTTTGTTAAAGCGTTTTCCTGAGCTACAGACACGGCTTCTTACCTCCCAATAGAAAGGTCCTTATTTCTACTTAGAAAGGTTTTCGACCACCCGTAACCCGCCATTTATTTCTTGGGGAAAATTTTGCTTGAGACCCAGTTGCACTGTGAAACTATATGCCATTTTCCAAACTGGGTATCTCGTGAGTTTTTTTTTCTGAAGATTTTATATGGGTGAAAAAGTCTTCTCCTCATTCTCAGGTGTTAATACACAACTCGGTCCAAGAACATCTGTTTTGAAAACTTTTTATTCTGTAACCTCCGCTTAGACATTGTTTTCGGTATTCCATTCTTGCTGCTTCAATGATTCCCATCCCACCAGCACAAGCCTTATCAGCATTCGTTTGATCAACCTCAGTCTATTTTCCCCTACAAACCACCTTTTTTCTCACATATGTTGAAAACATTTCTAGAAATGCAACAATAGAACCTCATTATACACAAAAACCTCATATCACGTATCAGCTCCACAGTCCCCATATACTAAAATCTAAAAAAAAGCGATTTTTTATTGGTCCGTCTCACCTGTAACAAACCTGGTCCATCTCTCCTAAATCGAGAGGTGAGACGGACCACCCCCTCACACTATATGCATACACATTTATCGATACATTTGTGGTTATATTGACGCTTTGAGAACAGACAAGTAGGGGAGAGAGGGGCTTGTTGTAACAATTTTCAGAAAAACTTATATATCTTCAGATCTATCGGTTAAATTAGCAGTAATTAAACATAAATTGATACTTTAACTCTTCCTCTATTAAATCAAGTAAAAAAAATACCAAAACTGTAGGTAATTATTTCAAAATAAATATTTATATAAAGAAAGCGGGATGTTACAATTTACCCCCATGCTGGGGTTTGTTGTAACATCTATTGGGGCAAGTAGTAACAATAATAAAAAACGAAAATATGACACCTTTGACTATTTATTGTTTGTTCGTTAGAAACAAAATAAACTTTTTCTATACTTAACATGTAATCTTTATCAAATAATTAACTGAAATTTAGTTTTTAACTAATCAATATAAAAGATTTCTTATTAACTATTTATCTTATTTCGCAAGACAATCCTTATAATCAACGTGGCACTTTAAAATAACAGTACATTAAATTATGTACCTCTAAATGAAATCTAGTAATTATCTCTTTCTTATACCTTACATCTTACAAAGTATCGTATACAATAATAAACCTTTGGATAAGTTTCTTTATGATTAAATTCAATCCTCATCTGACGTTACAATTGATACAAACAAAAAAAATTGTGTCTCCTGTGACACATCGTTCATGTGCCCACATCTTGCAAACAATACATTGTACCCAATCGCATTTATTTGAATCTTTATAAGCTTTATGACAAACTAGGCAATACCACTCTTCAGACTCAGATTCTGAATCTGAACATAAAACCCTTTTTTTAACTCTTTCCACTTCATTTTTATTTTTCGTTGATTTACCTTTGCCTTTCCCCTTCTCCTTTCGTTTGCTCTTATCTTTATCATCTTTTTTCTGTTTTTTCTTCATCTTTTCTTCATATTCCATTCGTAAAGCTTCCTTTTCAGGAGTATCCGTCAAACAGTAGATTTTCTTTTGCGTCTGCTTGTTGTGTTTGTTTTCCGCGGTGGCGCCTTTGGTAAAGGTCTGATCTTCGATGGCGAAAAAAATTTTTGTACACCTGAGCAACTCGGAGTTGGTTCATTCGCGGTTTTGATGTAACTTATAATTTCCGTGGTGCTAATATCCAATTCAGGGGCAGAATCTAATAGTTCTGGGTTTTCGAGATCCAATGTTAAATTTTCAGTTACATCTACAGCATTTTCGGGTTCTTCAGTAGGATCTGGACGGTCGGTGACATAAGACGGCGCAAAGTCACTGTCTTGGAAAATATCAGCATTCAAAGGCCATAAACCTGAAGCTTTAAATCCATTCGTAATATTCGCAGGGTTTAAGGCGAGCGGTAATGACTCCTTAACTATACCTGGGATATCATAAATAGTCATCGTCTTTCCTGGATTATTATGCATCCATGCTGTCTGTGCTCTGTTTGTGTAATTTTTAAAGGGGCCATAGACTCCTACATCTAAAGGTTGCAAATTATGGGAGCAGTGGGGTGGAAACGATAACATGATAACATTGTTTTCTTTGGACTTTTCTACAACTCCAATATTCACATGTGAAATATGATTATCGAGAAGTAACAAAACTGGCTCTTCCTTGGTGGGTTTTTGCGTGTTTGGTAAAATGATCAATAAACATCAGAAATTCTTTTTCTGTCATCCACCCCGAAGAATTGCCAGCTCCAATGCAATCTGGAGGCCCACCGCGAATAAACATTTCAGAATATTTGAGTCGGGGGAAAATGAACATCGGTGGGGTAAAATTACCCGCAGCGTTACAAGCACAAGCAACTGTTACAAGGGTTCCTCTTTCAGCCGATGTGATAGCTCC
This sequence comes from Micropterix aruncella, assembly GCA_944548615.1. NCBI lineage: Eukaryota > Metazoa > Arthropoda > Insecta > Lepidoptera > Micropterigidae > Micropterix > Micropterix aruncella. Next base: position 24,601,104 of record OX155951.1, on the reverse strand, counting down.
AACTTGCTTTTGGCCACGAGCAGCTACTATTTTCTTAGGTTTTTGAACTGTCGTGACCCCGGTTTCATCGATGTTCCATATTCGAGAAGCAGTAAATTCGTATTTTTGGAGAAGTCGTTGATATATTTCAAAGAAAGCATTAATGTTAGTCTTATTGAAAGATGTTGCTCGACTTAGTGACGTCGCTTCTGGTGTCCTTAAAGACAGGTGAGGATTTCTGAGCATAAAATTTTGAAACCAGTCAGGACCAGCCATGTTATTTTGACGCCAAGAAGTAGGAATATTTTTATTACTAAGTTGCACAGCGCATTGGTAAGCTAGTTTCCTTACTTCCATGGGAAGTAGTCCGAAATATATTTCGGCGCACTTAAGGATATAGGAAGACAATTTACCTTCTTCTTCTGCAGTGAATACTTGTCTAGGTTTAACATAGCCAACTTTTAGATTTCCATTATTCTTCTTTTTCTTAATGTATCTGTAAAGAGATACGTGACATAGTCCGAAATTCTGACTCGCTTTCCGAATACTACAGTTGTTTTCTAAAACTTCAGCTGCAGCTAACTCATACACCTCTTGGCTTTGTGTTGCCCGCTCTGACTTTCTCTTATACTCTCTCATTCTGGAAGAAAAAAACTTAAATTACAAGGTTGCTAAGAAACCGTTATTGATAAGTCGGGGGCAAGTTGTAACATGTTACAACTTGCCCCAATATTTTGTTACAACTAACCCCAGAGTATAATATTGAACATTTATAAAGGTAACTATTTAATCAACTTAGTAATGTTAAAAACTGTTATACAACACCAGAGATAGATAAATTTAAATATAAATAAAATACAAAAACTTTCAAATTAGTCAATACTAATAAGGCTAACCAAATTTTACGAGAGTATTAATAATACATTACCTGGCAGAAATAAAGCACGTACGTACGTCCGCTCACTGCGCCGTCTGGCGGGACACTGGCTATGACGACATGATGTTGCGCGATATAAAGGTAAGATTGAGTAAAACAAATACGTTAACAAAGTTTAAGTTCCTGGTGAAAAATCCCTGTTACTACTTACCCCTGTTACAACAAGCCCCTCGCTCCCCTACAGTGGTGCCAATTTTTATCATACAAATTTAATATTCGCTACGTGCCTTCGCTATGACTACAAGCATAAAAAAAACTGACACACCGTCATAGTTTTTCTTAAAAACCAAAATAAACTTTTGCCGCCTTGTCGCATAGACTTTGCAACTAGTTTGACAGGAACACTTGAGTGTTGCCAGATTAGGAAAAATATTTGTAGTTTAGGAGAAATTGCGATGGTCCGTCTCACCCGCTGGTCCATCTCTCCTGAAATTACCCTATATATATATATATATATATATATATTTATATATATATATATATATATATATATATATATATATATATATATATATATATATATATATATATATATATATATATATATATATATATATATATATATATATATATATATATATATATATATATATATATATATATATATATATATATATATATATATATATATATATATATATATATATATAAATATATTTATATATATATATATATATATATATATATATATATATATATATATATATATATATATATATATATATATATATATATATATATATATATATATATATATATATATATATATATATATATATATATATATATATATATATATATATATATATATATATATATATATATATATATATTTATATATATATATATATATATATATATATATATATATATATATATATATATATATATATATATATATATATATATATATATATATATATATATATATATATATATATATATATATATATATATATATATATGTATATATATATATATATATATATATATATATATATATATATATATATATATATATATATATATATATATATATATATATACATATATACTTTGCAAAGCCTAAAATTGAATACGGCGGCGTTTTCTATAGTAAAATTTTATTGATACGACTTTGTGTACAGACAAAGAAGAGATGTTACGAGTGCCAGCAGCCGTGTCTAATTAATGCCCGGTCACCTATAATATATATATATATATATATATATATATATATATATATATATATATATATATATATATATATATATATATATATATATATATATAAATATATTTATATATATATATATATATATATATATATATATATATATATATATATATATATATATATATATATATATATATATATATATATATATATATATATATATATATATATATATATATATATATATATATATATATATATATATATATATATATATATATATATATATATATATATATATATATATATATATATATATATATATATATATATATATATATATATATATATATATATATATATATATATATATATATATATATATATATATATATATATATATATATATATATATATATATATATATATATATATATATATATATATATATATATATATATATATATATATGTATATATATATATATATATATATATATATATATATATATATATATATACATATATACTCTGCAAAGCCTAAAATTGAATACGGCGGCGTTTTCTATAGTAAAATTTTATTGATACGACTTTGTGTACAGACAAAGAAGAGATGTTACGAGTGCCAGCAGCCGTGTCTAATTAATGCCCGGTCACCTGAGCAGGCACCGAAGGCATTCCTTATTATCATTGATTATGCTTGATTTTGTAGTATTTTCTATTTTGTAGTATTTTATGTATTGTATTTAAATATTTTATAGGGGTATAATGCTGCAGATGGCGCTGCAGCACGACAACTTTTATACCGCTCAACTGATCACCATGAAAATTTTTACAAATAGACATTTTTTTTTTACAAATATTATGAACACGCATAATATTTTCGCGCTATTAACTTTGTTTTTACTCGCCACTAGGTGGCGCTGCAGCACATCAACTTATATACTGTTCAACTGGTATTACATAGGTATTTGAGAATGGAGATAACAAGGGCAACGCCGGGTAATACCATTAGTATCCTATGTAATCGATGCTATTATCTTCGCGCGTTTTGAGAAAAATATGGTTGCGTTGTGAGGTTCTTATAACTTACCTATAAGTAGTGTTGTATTAGCGCAATGCTTTTCTGCGACAACCACCCAAAACATTTCGCATCCAGGCCACACCGTATATCAACAGTTATCGTCACATTTCCCGTTATCAAATTCCCGAGCGGCTTTATTTTATCGCGGATGGAAATTTCGCTGTCGCCATTTTGATTCAATATTAAATGTAATAGCCGGCGCCGCGGCCAGAGAGCGCCAGGGGTCGTTTGGCGTCGCGACGCCGCTCGACGCTCACCCTCTCTTTACCTGCCCGTTATGATACTATGTAAATATGGCCCGCTCTCGGCGCGTTCCGCCGTACACAACTCGACTTTATGCGCGATAACGCAAATGGGAAAATATTATGGTCGCCTGGGGGTTGCCCCGGGAATAAGACGCCCCGGAAATATGTATAGTTAAACAGGTAAGGAAAAGAGATATTTTAAGGTAGATACATAAGAAAATTTAATGCTTTTCCATCCAAGACAATAAAATTGAGTTTTTTAAGAGAAAGAGATGCTTCTTATTTTTTACCCTTGTCGGTTCTGCTCCCAAAAGACTCGGTTAATTATTTTGAAATTAAGAATTACCCCATCTAGTGCCTACTATATGGATAACAATAAAAAATCTGCATGTTCCATTCCATCTTATCAAGGCGGACCCAACGTCCTATCTTCTTTCGAAATAATACATTTTCATGTATTTACTTATTATTTAATGATTAATTTCTATGAAATATTGATTTTGCTTACAAAAATGAAAAGCACTGAATTGCAAAATATAAACCTCATGCTTATTCGGTTTTGACACTCAACTGAGACTAACCCGTTCCAGGGTGGACAGTTAAAAATTATACGTTGTAGTAAAACGATCGCTAAAAACTAAATTTCCCTAAAATGCGGTTCTAAAAATAACGTAATTCCATTATATAATTGGCATTAAAATTTAACATAAAAAATCCATTAAATAGAGTGAGACAGAAAGGATAGACCTTAAACTAAAAGGAAGAAAGAGGGAAAGAGGTCGTTAGACAGAAAAGAAAGTTAAAAGAAAAAGAGAATGGAAGAAAGAAATAAATAGTAAAAGAGTTATTAGAAAGAAAACAAGGTTAAGAGAAAGAAGAATGTTATAATAAAGAAAACATTCCTCGATGCATAAATAGGTTCAAATTCAAATTCAAATTTCTTTATTAAATTTATAAAGGTACATTTATTGCAACTACAAAGTCCACCTAACTAGGCCTCGCCTGTACTAAGATTAGCTTAATCTATTTTATATGTATGTATTGGAGTTTACTTATGAGGTATCAATTGCTTATGCAATGAATAATTGTATGCAATGACTAAAATATATTATATTTAAGTAGATGTATACATAAGATAGTAGGTAACAATATGAAAATTAAATAAATACATACATATACAAATACATATACATATAAATATTAATAAAAATTATACATATATACTTATAGAATAATACTATAAAGATACGAAAATTCCTCAGTTTTTTAATGTATATGTTAATATTCTCTTCGTTTCCTGTCGAAAATAGACAAAAATGGTATTTGATGCTTCAATTTATTATAATTTATTATGATGATTATTTGAAACGTCCATAATAGATCGCATTAAATATGTAGTTACACGATTATTATTGTAACCGTTTGTATTTATAAGGCTGCGTGGCAACCACTTGTACATTACATCTACATATATGTGGTTAAATGTATAAACGCGATAATATAACAGTGAATAACACCCTCCAAAATGGATGACTATGCTACAACATATCGTTCACGTGTACGAGGTGATTCGCTTGAAACATCTCCATCATAGTTGGTATTAATTCACTGACAAAATAGTGCGGGTTCGGCGTCGAGACGCTTTTCCCTACCGCCCTGCTCCACCTTGTGAGGAAGGGATAATAATCTGACAGCCCTCCTAGGGGAGCTGCTAAGCTCTGCTCTACGCAGGAGGAGAAGGAAAATAACGGTTTTTCTTTTTATAAATCCGATGTTCTGAAATGATTCTGTTCCTATTTATAATAAATAAAAACGTTGTATAATCATTTATATACCTTATCTTCAATATATCTTCAGTATATGTTGGAAGTATTTCAAAAGCCTTTTTGAAATTTTAGCGAATGCTGCCGTAAATTTGGAAAACGATTAGCGATATTTTAATAGCAGCCAAAAAACCTTTACCACCATACGCTGTAAAGTAAATAGTATTGTAAATAAGTAAAATAAATAATCATATCCTTTAGATTATAAACTTATAGCATTATAAACTTTGCGGTAGGATTTTTTATATACATATACAACTGTTATACGGCGATGTAAATAACATACATAAATGTTAAGTTTTGTGAAAATTGCTTCAATACATTTTGTATAAATTGATGAGACATAAGTGTCCCTGTGGTCCATAAAATGGAAATTTACAACTTTTTTCCAAAATTCGATTATATTATTATTTAATTCAGAAATCATATGTACAAAAAAACGTAATAAAAGAAAGAAAATCAAATGGAAAAAATCGCCATAAATATTTTATTTATTTCTTTAAAAATCACCATTATTGACAATTATTGGTCAATTACGATATTTTCAATAAAAATAAATACGGTATATTTTTAAACAATATTTTTTTTTTGCTAATATTAACACTCTAATGTCTGAATAAATTGGAAAAATTATAATTTATAAATAATTCGTACCCAATAATTTATATAATGATTTTGAAATTATGAGGCACATATAAGGGTTAATCTAAAAGTTTTAGGCGACCCTGGAGGTAATTTCTCCCGGAGGAAAATTTTAGCAAAAGAGATGTAACGAAATACCTAAACTGAAATTCAGTTTTTGTTTATATTATTTGATTTTCTATTTATTAGTCTTGATATATGAAAAAAATGGTTGTCTCTATGAGGGATGATTCTTGAATAGTTGAAGCTCATTCAAATAACAAATGACGTCATTCTCTATCACTTTCAATTGAAATTCAAACATTAATTGCGAAAGTGAGATATAACGTCATCTCGTATAAGGACATTTTCTATATCGATTCAAAATCAACACCTGGATTATTAAATTATACAGCCTCAAAACGCTATTATTTTGTCTCAGATATATCACACTTAATTAAGAATGAAGATGGTTGTTATGATTGTAGAAGTACAATAAACAGTTTTTGCACATTATGTATAAAAAATAACCAAAATCGACAGCTGTTCATTTTCAATTAATAATAATTTCCCATCAATTTGGCTGTTATGTTTGTAAAAGTACTATAAATATTTTTGTACAAAATATATAATAAATAACCAAAATCGACAGCTGTTTATTCCAGCAATTCGGCTGTTACGTTTGTAGAAGTACAATAAACATTTTTGTACAAAATATATTTAAAAAAAGCAAAATCGACAGATGTTTGTTTCCCATTAATAATAATTTTCCAGCAATTTGGCTGTTATGTTTGTAGCAGTACAATAAACATTTTTGTACAAAATATATAATAAATTAAATATTATTTCCAATTAATAATAATTTTCCAACAATTTGGCTGTTAAGTTTGTAGAAGTACAATAAACATTTTTGTACAAAATATATAAAAAATAACCAGAATCGACAGCTGTTTATTCCCAATTAATAATAATTTCCCAACAAATTTACTGTTATGTTTGTAGAAGTACAATAAACATTTTTGTACAAAATATATAATACTTAAATAATCAAAATCGACAGTTGTTTATTTCCAATTACTAATAATTTACCAGAAATTTTGCTGTTATGTTTGTACAAGTACAATAAACACTTTTGTACAAAATATATCAAAAATAACCAAAATCGGCAGCTGTTTATTTACGATAAGTAATAATCTCCCACCAATTTCTTAAAATTCCAAATCTTCTACAATATTCTGACTCAGCGTAAGGACAGAGAACAAAGAAAGTCGGAATCAGCTGAAAGCATCCTAGGCGCGCACATTCCTCGTTCATCCGCTCGTTTATTTCAGTCGGGTGGCGGAATGTTTATATAGCAGCATAAAAACCATAACATAAATACATTCGTATTCAACGGGGCGCATGAAATGAAACAATAAAATATCATGGTATTCCACTCGAGGGGGAGCGGCGGCCTGCTGCAAGGGAGAAAGAGGGTTAGGGTGGGGATGTTGTCTCCCTCACGCCCCCTTTGGATTCCCTCGTCATCTCGGAGTCGCTGCGGTTCCGCTACCAAATTACGGAAACCTACGTTTGTCTGCACGACTATGATTACATAGCGACAAATCTAGGGGAATTGAAAGGTGTATGATAATTTAGTTATATTCATTTAAGCGAGTATTTAATAGCAATGAAAATATTTAATTGTAATCCACAAATTACGAAAGAGCTCGCTTCCGCCAAGTCATCCCGTCGGCGGGCGTAATATATCGACGCCTTGCCCGGGAGAGCACAAAGAGAAAATGGTCAGACGTTCTTTATAAATGGCGTACAATGCTTAATGTATCTCGCAAGAGAAATATGGCAAGATTAATGTATTTTCTGGCCGGCTATATCGTTGCCAACGCCAGGCCAGGGTATCCCCGGCTCGCCGCCCGCCTGCCATGTACACGCTCTCTTCGCTTAAGCGCTAATTCATAAAGAGAACAGACAGATTTATTTTACCCACCTTCAATTAATTACATATAATTCTTTATGTTATTAAAATAAAATAAGAAAAATATAAAAACATAAAGAATTCTGTAGAAAAGTAAGAGTTATATTACTCCCTACATATTAAAAAAAATCATTTCCTTTCCGTGTTTTTTTATCTAGAAATATTAATATTTAAATACAGAATCGAACACTATTGCGGTTGTTTGCCATTATAAATAGGATATAAACGAATTTACCGCGTGAAATTTGTAGCAACCGAAGTTTCGGTGACGTTGCAGCCGCCGTTGTCCAGATGCTAAACAGATTCGATATAAAAATCTTCAAGCCGACCCAAAATATAGCTCGATTTTTGAGGCCTGTAAAAGATGTAATACCACTTCAAACCCCGGGTGTGTATAAAGTCGAATGCAGTTGCGGTTTAGCCTACGTTGGACAAACGAAACGGCCCACAGCCATGCGACTGAAAGAACACATCAAAGCAGTTAAAAACGTTCAGCGAGAAAATCGGCGATCTGCGAACATATATTGGATAGCGGAAGTAACAACTGGATGCAGTTTCAAAATCAAATTGTGCTATCCAAGGAACAATTCTACTTTCCTCGCTTGATCCGGGAAGCCATTGAAATAAGAAGAACCCGGAACTTCAATAGACACGACGGTTACAAACTCTCTTCTACGTGGAATCCTCTTCTGAAAATGTTCCCGCCATGGCACCGAACGCCGAACGCAAGGACGTAAGACAGGATACAGTGAGTGTTTTTACAGTGTTCGATTGTAAAAGTGGCTCAATTGCTCTTCTTCGTAGACTAAAATCGAAAAATAGTTCGTGTGAACGAGACAGGGCAATACGCTAGAGCGGAATGTGAAATGAACGGTTGCACTTTTTCGCATTAAAACTACCCACCAAAGGACCACACGAAATGAGTTCAAATTTATTCGGACGAGTATAATAAGTTCGACAGGTTGTTTTTATCGACGATCGTTCATTTCATATTCCTCTCTAAAGTATTGCTCTATTTCGCTCGCTTGAACTAATTTCAGTTTTAGTTCGCAAAGAAACGCAATCGATCCCATTGTAGCTACATTTTTGTACATGCAATAAATAAATTAAATTTCAGTAGCCATTCTAAGCTTGCTTGTATATACATACATACATAGCTACGTAGAGGCATGAAAGGTGCAAGTAGGCTCCGTGTCCGAGGTTTCCTACCCCGACTGCCCTGCGTCGTCCGAAGAGAAATGACGTCGATTTTTCCCCTTTCTCGCTCTGCCATTTCTTTTTGTTTCAATGAATTTCAACCGCTCAAATTTTCCACCCCATTTGTTACCATCAAGCGCGGCTTTCCTGCCGCCCGGAAAATATCTACCCTCCTACTTTCAGCTTACTTATACAGATATGTTCAATAATCCATCGATATATTTGCTTTGTTCTATCTGTTGGACAATGCGGACGGAGTGATGGAAATTTTCATTATATTATAGTGCTGTCTTTCTCTTCTTCGCGATATCGAGAACGCGAGAGAGAGAGAAGGCAGACTTTGCATTTGGTTCGTCTCGAAATGCCTGAAACCGCCTGAACGTGACGCGCATAATAAACGCGTCATGCAAGGGAGTAAGGAGGTTGTACAGTCTTGTGGATAATAAGTATTTTGATCAAATATAATGCTGTTAGTGCAGGCACAACTGACAGTACTCACAGAGTATCATGTCTGCTCACAGAGTCATAAATAAAAGAGATAATCACGAAAATGGGAATTTTTCTGTTTTTTTGGAGCTAATGGACCCTATTGCAGTTTGGCCAGTAAGACCCATGTGTTTAGGGTCAGTCATACTTACAAGTCAACACCCATCCGACGGCCTCCACGTAGAAGTGCGAGCCAGGGTAGGACTCTGGCCTTCGGGCCAGTTTTCCCTAGAAGTCAACCTTCGGGCGCTCCTGGACGGTTTGCGCACCGTGCGACATCAGCCAATCGATTGCTCCTTCCGACAAACAGCCAGGGGAGTCTGGGAACAGTAATGTTTCCTATAGAGCGGGGGTGGCTGTTAACCTTATGACAGCTGCTCTTGAAACACCATTCAGCCACCCGATCGCGGGTGAATAAGCCGGGCAAAGGATGCCGTGGTCCGCGATAGATTCGGTGTGCACCGTATCACCACAAGGAAGAGGAACGCGCAAATGACCTCGGTCCTGTAACCAGTCGGGAGGCAGGAGGTATCCTGAAGGTTAATTTCAGACGGAAATATGCTTTCATACTGGTAGTCACGGGGCGAGGCTGCCCGCTGGATACCTTTACCGTGCCTCGCAGTAAGGCGTTGACCTCTGACGGATTTGTTGGCAGAGATAGACAGTTTAATGATCACATATCGTTAAACCAGCCTGGGGTGACGGGTTCCCCCGTTGTAGTCGCCGCCTTACTGTTATTCTGTCTGGTAGGGAATGGATTGGATACGAATGGTTTCGTGCAGCTTGGGCCATAAGATCCACCGTGTTTTTTTGGGTCAGCCCAACTAACGCTTCAGCTCCTATTCAGGAGCCTCCTCATGCGAGGGTCTAATCCGGAAAGGACTCTCGCGTCCCAGGCCTCACAGTTTGTGGATCGGTTTCTCCCGAGGGTAGACCCTCCGGCGCTACTGGACGGTTTGCGCACCGTGCGGAGTCAGCCATTCGGTTGTGTACCCTGACTAATTACTGAAGGAGTGTGGAGACTATGGAAATATACTGTCTCCTAAGCAGCAGGGGTGGACGTTGACCTGTTGTCATGCCACTCTTGAAATGACATACGAGTATATCCGTATAGACTTCGGAATCCGTGACCAGTCGGGAGGACGGAGGTCTCCTGAAGGTTAATTTCAGACGGAGATATCCTGCCAAAACTGGTAGCCAGGGGGCGAGATGGCCCACTGGTTTACCTTTATAGTATCTCGCCGTAAGGCGTTGAACTCTGGCGGGTTCGGAGCTTTGCTGGACGGTAGATTTGTATCATCTCAACGTCTTCTACCGCTCACTTCATGGTAGAAAGAACGATCACTATCGTTAAAACTTCCTGAGGTGACGGGTTTGCCCGTTGTAGTAGACATCTCCTAATATTCGTCTGTTTATGCGAATTGCACGATATTTTGGTATAAGTGTTACTTTTCATTACAGATACATGTGTGCTGAAAAGCGTGTGCGCTAGAGAGGAGAGGTGATCCTAAGGGCAGATGAAAACCATCTGAGAGAAATATTCCGAGACCCGCGCGGAATATATAAAAGGTGGGCGGCTATAAAACGGAACAATAAAAAGCCCGAAACAGCCATAAATATCTCCAATGGAGCCTTTCTTGAGCCTTATCAATTCGGCGGGTGGGCTCACACAGCAGCGACCATGCCGCCTTTTTAAAAAAAATAGTGGATTGGCCCATCCGAACACCAACACATCAACAAAATCGTGCAAACTTTACTAGCTCCTATATTGCTATCCATTCTCGTTTACAGTTGATAAAAGCATGTTATTCTTGAATGAGCGATTGTTAAAATATTAGTCTATTACTCGTATCATTTTTGATCCATGAGGATTTTAATAGTCAATATAGTCAATAGTCTTTCAATTATCTAAATTGCGAGTACAGTTGGATATCATAATCCTAATTGTTTAAAATACTAAATCCTACATAATCCTAATTGTTTAAAAGTAATATATATTTTTTTATGCGTAAAATTAATACTAAAATTTACCAAGTAAGGCCAAATAAAAGATATATTCTTAATAGAGCCATACGTAAAACGACAATAATGAATAATCAAATATTATCAAGCAATTAATAAGAGGTTTACCTCATATGTTTCAACATAAGAATAATAGGGGTATCTTAATTATATGATATTATTTTTCATAATAAATATATACCTATATTAAAGATATTAAAGATATTGTAATATTTTTCGATGTCGTCTATCTTATAAATAGCATGTGTGATGGACCAGTGTTTAACTCTATATTCGAATATTTTTGGTTCTAAATCTGTATTGTCATTGGAAGGTTATTAAAGGGTTTAAGGGCTAAATACACAAATGACTTTTGGATCATAGTCAAACAGACGGATTTAGGAAGGACTATGTTGACTTTGCTACGAGTTGTTGTTGTGATTACGATGATGGGGGTTTTTGAATCGATAGAGAAGATGACGTATTCGAGATGACGATATATATCAATCACTTTCTGATTCTACTGTCGAACCTAAATTGAAAAGCGATCAAAATGACTTCACCTCGAATTCTACATTATCTCTCCCGTTCAAAAATCGACCCCCAGCTATATTGCTCCTTCCTCGCTCACACCCGTACATTCACCCGGATGTACATATATCTAAACATATGCTAGATACATGTTTTTCAGTTGCATGGACCTTGCATTACCCCGTGTAATAAGTTTTGGGCATTCAAACATTGTATATAACCAGGCTGCTTCTAAAGTAATTTCGATTTTTAAAAATGAAGTTCTTTGGCTGTAGAATAGATTTGTTTCATTTGGTTGTCATTGGGGTTTTTTTTACGCTAGCGCCAGTTAGATCTTGCAACACAACACTTATGCAAAGAGTCTTCCATTTACCAAAATAAAAAAACAAAAATTGATTTCGCTCAAAATCTAATTTCTCCACGTTTAACCAAATTTCTCGACGTTTCGAATTAAGAACACGAAAAAAATCTTTCTGTCCGTCTATATGTCCATCTGTCATCGATATGTTAAGAACGCATTGTCCAATTTCAACATTCTCCCAAAATCTATTTTATTTATCAATGGGAATAGTTAGGGTCCGTACCTACGACTAAATAGGGCTGCCATATTTAAAAGGACGACTGAAAAATCACTATTTTAGCTGTTTGGTGACTTTTATTGCTGCTCCGAATTAAAAACAAAAAACGATTACAAAATAAAATGTTCAAGTGGAGTATGTGTTTCTGAGTTACAATTATGAGCTTAACAGGCCATAACTCAAGAACGCTTTGTGCGATTTTAAAAATTCTTTCAAATATTAAGATAAGATTAAGTATTCCGTATTTAATAACAAAACTATTTCGATTTATTATATTCCAGGAGCTTTCTGAAAGTCTTAAGTATTGAAAGGGAAAAGATACATGAAGAATTGTGGAAAAAATATTGTTATGCATGATTTGTCATATCTTCTTTTTTTTTAGGATGTTGCGCGCGTCCGCGCAGCGCACTTATGAGTCCCGGATCCGTCGGGGGCGAGGGCTTTTTGCAACTTGTTAATATTCCGGGGGTGATATTTTACTCTGCAAAACGCTTCGGACAATCGTCCTGCGGGGGGTTAGGGCGGGCGGCGCGGTGGGCGGGCGGCGAGAGAGAGAGAGACAACAGGAGGAAGGAGCGGCTGCGGTGCGGCCGGGGCGGACGGGTCAGCCATGTTTCGGTCACTCCTAGCTATATGAATATAATACAACACCAACATCGAGGATTACTATAACTTGCGGTTGGCGATTCATATTGCTGTATCGTGACAGGGGTTATATTGGTACAGATCCCTTCTAACCCTTGGATACAGGTGGTGGAAATATACAGTCCCTTGCCATATTATTAGACCCCTTTCAAAAAACGCAGGTATGTATTTTAATGAATATGAAAAACATAATATTTACTAATTTACTAACTATTATTACCAGATCTAAAATTAACGTGGGTGGCATAAGTATTCAAATCAAATTTTACTCAAAAAAAAACATTTGTTTCATTTGCAAAAGAAAATTTAGCAATGTTGGTACCGCTCCACCAGGAGAACACCCGTTAACGACGTTTATGTTTAAGTTAATTACGCAAAACTTGATTAACAAAAATAAAAAAAGGAATGGGATATATCTGCATAAAGTAGGATATTACTGCATTAGACATAAAAGTGTATAACTATACAAAATTTGTCTGAATTACATACACTTTGTCATTGTTTGATATAATAATAATACCTAATGAGAAAGATATACTTCCACCATTCTCCCCGTGAACGCGAAAAATGTAATTCTGACAAAAAGTTTTGTTGTATAATGGTATAAAAATAGTAAAATAAATGTTGGTAATATTTACATAAACACAAAAAGCAAACTCTATGTACCTAATTAGGTACTAGTTAAGCGGTGCAAAAATCACATTTAGTTTGAGTTGTTATAGCGTTACATAACACCTGATTTGTTTTTAATTATAAATAAATTTTAGTCATGGAATTATATATGTTTTAAATTATATATTTTAGCTATAGCCTTAAGATACATGCACTGTAACAAACAATTATAAAATAATATATTATATATTATGCAGTGGGAATCCATGGAAAAAAATCTGTAGAAATGATTAAAAAGCTTCCCCATTTTAGTCGTTATAATGGCTACAGGAACAAAAAAATTAATATGTAACATTCATCTCAGAATAATAGAGTTGAAGAGCACGCTAAATAAATGAATTAGAAAGCTTTTAGAGATAAATATTTTTAAAATGAAATTCACCAAAATTGTTGCTGATTTTTTTGCAGATTTAAAAATATTGGCTGGAAATGTTTCCTTAATATTACTAAAATACAAAATGAATTCTGATTTTATTTTACTTTTCCGGCCCATCAACCGACGAGGAATTAAAGTATACTGAACGCGGATAGGCGGATATATACATTTTAACCCCGCTCCCCCACTCCGGAGGGGTTTAGTTTTTTTTAGACTGAAGTCTGTTTTTTTGTCTATGTGTGTGTATGTTTGTGTTTCTCCATAGCGTTAAGACGTTTCATTCGATTGTGCTGAAATTTAGCATGCAATATCAACAGATTTTGGTTTCTAAACGGTCTACCAGAGGGCGCGCTAGTCATACGTCAATCTCGAAATATTGGACTTGACATTCTTGAAATTCTATATACTTGAAATTCGGTACACAATTTAGTGTGGAATTTCTCATATGCAAATAATACAAATAAGATTTAAACTCCGCCATACATTAATTAAATAGAAAGACCCTTTAAAGCGGCGACGCTTACGATGCGTGGCTCGTTCGATATTCGAATTCAAAGTCTAACAGCGACCCGCGTTTGTAATCTATGGCGCATCGCCTGTATTTATGAAATAAATATTCGGATAAAATAAGTCCCTGGCTACTTGCTGGAAAAGCCTTGACAACCGATTTTTTTATCTTTCATCAACTGAGTTCCTCTGCGGCAAGTCCTGACTGTAAAATAAAACTTTTTTTTTTAAAATTGCATTATTAGGTAGGTATTTATATCTTTTTTTAAAAAGGGAGGAAGGGGGGGAGAAAGAAAGAGAGAGAGAGAGAGAGAGAATGGTGAGTCGGCGTAATAAGGTCGTCGCAACGTCGGGTTCAAATTCGGTGTAGAACCCGCTTGTCTGGTTTTGCTCTTTGCTAATTTTAATGAGCTCCGGAATGGGTTCTAACTAGGAGCCGAAATGACCCATCGCTAATCTGTATAAGGCTTAAAACTCACAGGAGCGGTTTTCACCCGCGCCCGCTGCGATTCGTGACTGTTTGTTATAAAATTCACACCACATCGCAAGTCACGTAGCCGCCCGAGCAACCGCGCCCGCCACGGGCGTAAATCGCATCGTGAAATGTGCGACTCAATTCTACATAATCTGCATTCTTTGGAGGTTGCGGGCCCGCAATCGCAGCGGGCGCGGGTGAAAACCTCTCAGTGAGTTCTAAGGCTGCCCGCGTCTTATAAAAAATATTAGATTGATTCTTACATTACCATTTTGTTAATACGGTTTTATACAGAATAACAATGTTTCAATCGTAGTTTTGATGAATTTTGAGGAATTTTCTTAAAACTCCATTACTTGACTATATGTATCAACATTTTCCGTACGGTTATTACGGAAAAAAGTATACTGTAGTTTCAATATTATTCATGTGTCCGAATTTATCCGTACGTATCTTATTACATGCTATCATGAGAGATCATATCAGGAGAGATCCCAAAGTCGCGACGTAATGAAATAACATTAGGGTACGGTAACGATTGTCATGCCAACACCGTTACGCATCATGTTAATTCATAGGTATGGACTACAGTTATATACGTAATCCTTGTTGAAATATGCGTATTTCCTTGTATTAAACGTTATATTTTTCTCTACTTGTACCCCGCAGACGCTGCGGCCATGAACAACCACGCCTGCCACGGGCGTGAATCGCGTCGTGAAATGTAGGTCTCAATTTTATATACATATCTGTTTTCTATGGAGGCCGCGGGCCCGCGACCGCGGCGGGCGTCAGTGAAAACCGCTCCGTGAATTCTAAGTGTAATACTGCATATGCGCGTCTCATTTGGATTCATTTCGGATTTAAAATTCATGACGATCCGCTTCCTCATCCGAAACTGCCGCTTGATGGCCGCGTCCTCCCAATTTGTTGCTTTACAGCATCCATTTCAATTAGATTGCATAATTTATCGTGGACATTTCGCGTCGCGGTCCGCTGCAGCGCCGCCATAATGTCTCTGCGACGGCCCATCTCAAACGACTGCCTCATATCGAAGGACAGACTACAGACAAGACTGAGTACAGACCGTAACTTCTGATCGCTTTTATTCGCGCCTCGCCGCCCTGATTGCACTTTATGCTCAATAAACGTTTACTAATGAAGGAATAACAGCGAACGAATCAAAGCGACCACTCTAATCGAATACAATCACACATTGCCAAACCGAAACGATAGAACACTTAAATACACTACAGAACATTAAAATAAATTATTGTATAAAAATATATAATAATTAGAATATACATATAATATATGTCTATTCTAAATGATAATTACCCTCTTTCACTAGAACTGATTAAAAAAACGATTTGGAGACAAAAATCATATTTGACGGTTACAAACAGTGATTTACTGTACCTATTTATATTATTTTTATTACGTTTTTTTAGGAAATACTTGTTATTCATGTATT
Organism: Micropterix aruncella; assembly: GCA_944548615.1. Taxonomy (NCBI): domain Eukaryota; kingdom Metazoa; phylum Arthropoda; class Insecta; order Lepidoptera; family Micropterigidae; genus Micropterix; species Micropterix aruncella. The sequence goes on along the minus strand of OX155951.1, from coordinate 24,584,343 downwards.
TATCCATATCGATACATAAATATTTTCGGAATATACTCAATCAGACCTTTCATTGACACTAAACACGATATATTTATGTAATTTTTTTGAAATTTTGGAGAATTGCACATTTAGACGACTAATTCCTTGATATTTGAGCAGTTATAGCACTCTATGTCCCTCGGGATGACATAACGATTTTAACAATAGCACATACTTCTAATTCGGTCAATCGTATAGAAGTTATGTTAAAATAAACAAACGGAAAACATACATAGCTGAACCCTGAACACATTACACTCCTTTTTGATGGGCAGTCGTGTAAAAAGAGGTTTAATGTATCAGAAAAACTACGCCTCGTTTCAATATTTCATATCAATTTAGTAAAAAAAATCTTAGTAAAGATTGAAATCAAACGGTTTTGTTAGCATATTATATGTGCTTATAATTATTTAAAATAAAAAAGTGTAAATAGGTGTTGAGATATAAAAATCTTACAACTTGTAGATAAAGCTTCTTCATTAAAACTTCGTTCTAAAGGTTATGCGATAATTGATTTAATTCCGCTTCGATCCGCCCCATGATTGAATGTACATCAATTAATTATTGAAATGACAACCGCCAATCCCCGTTTTTCCCGCACTAAGAAACGGACGCAAATAACTTATGAAACTTGCGGCGCGGCTACTTAGCCACCGTGCAGCGGGTCTGTTATTTACAAACCTTCATGAAATATTCAATTTGTTAGTCTTTGGATTCGCTCGCGGCTGCTACACGCCGCCAATCAATGTTTTATCGTTATAGCCCCGATGGCCAGCGGAATGGAATCGAGAGGCGCAGGGTAAAAGCTCCCGCTTAATTGCTTATTTATTGACGACTTGGAACATTTACGGAAGACTTGGAACCTGGCAATTCATTGACGTCAACCGGGGAGGCACGGTCGTGTAGACACATGAATTGTCCGCTTGACCAGGCCACGTCAAATGGCACAATATCAAATAATTGGAGGGGCACTGAATTTGGAATCATGTGCTACAACACAATCGTTTTACTTTCCCGGTCCACCAACCGACGAGGAGGGACAGTGTTGTGAACGCGCATTTTTTTTACGCGAGATGAGGATGGAAATATGCATTTTGAACCCCCTCTGAGACGATTAACCAATAGGGCGCCAAAAATGCCTATAGGAATTTTTGGCGCCCATATATACGGGGTGTTATTACAGCACGGGCTTTTTTCTGTGGGCGAATCAGTACAACGTAGTAAGCAACTTTTAATAAAAATTTTTGGAAAAAACCAAAAAAATTTTTTTTTTTTGGAAAAAAATATTTTTTGTTTTTTTTTTTATTTTGTTTGAAAATTTGAAGAATTTGACTGTTAAATAAAGGTTTGAGAAGCGTTTGAGCGTGCTGCGCCATCTTGCGGTAGGTAATAAGTCGTAAATAAACAATATCAGCGACATTTTATCAACCGATAGATAGCGCATCGTGATCATAGCTTTTCATAATATTTAAAAATAAAATAAAAAAAACAAATTAAAAAAAAAAAAAACACTTTATTTTTCAGTTTTTTTAATTTTTTTTATCAAAAGTTGCTTACTATTTTGTACTGAGGCACCCACAGAAAAAAAAGCCCGTGCTGTAATAACACCCCGTATATATATATATATATATATATATATATATATATATATATATATATATATATATATACACCTATATATATATATATATATATATATATATATATATATATATATATATATATATATATATATATATATATATATATATATATATATATATATATATATATATATATATATATAATATACATGACTAACAAGATTAATTATTATGTGTGGAAGCTTAATCCATTTGAGCTGAAATTCGGCATGCAGCCGTCATTTGGTCACGCAAAATAGTTGAAAATCGGTTAGCTTTTTAACATCGGTCTACCAGGGTCATGCTAGTCATATTTCAATCTCTAAATGATGAATTGCCTCGAAATTTGGTACTCAGATGCCTTGTTGGGCCGAAATCACACAGTGAAATTTAGTTGGAGTATCTCACCTACAATCTACACCAATAATATCTAAATTCTGCCATACATTTTAATCAATATTAACTCCATGTGTTGGCTATTGGCCCAACCCGCCCTAAGCAAAAAAACGAACCGCGCCGAACGAACCGGTTGCATTGAAACCCAAACGGTTATCTGCCGCCGGCAGAGAGAGGGCGCTCATTGAATTGATTTATAAAATTATTATTCAGATGAAATTACTACTTTGCTAGTTGCTGGGAAAGTCTTGGGGTGACAACCGATCTTGTTTTCTAGCGTATGGTTCCAAATGAAATTGTAAAATGCAACGTTTCACGGCTTTCCTCTTTGTTGTCCAGAAATAAATACCGCTTTAGCCCTTCAGGCCTCGGCCCCTCAGCTGATTTACAAGTTGATGTCCCAAATTTTTTTTGTAAAAATTAGTAAAAATATTGATTTATGACACTGTCTCACCAAAACATCAATTACTGCCAAACCACCGTACCCATAATTAAAATAAAATATATTACCATAATAAAATAAAACAAATTAAATTAAAATAAAATTAAAACGGGGCCGTCACGCTGAATCGTTTTGTGGTCGTTATCGGCCAATTGGGGCTCTAGGGGTTAAATTGTAATTATTTTTTTAATATTCTTGTTATTCTTGTCATTAGGTATATATTCAAGATGTATGCGTCGGGATCGATTCTTGAAATGCATCTAATTCTGTAGATCGGTGATGTTTGTATTCAAAACTTAACATGTTCACCCCACTCTCAAATTAAATAATTCGCCGGCGACACGCTGTTCGCTGCATCACAATAAAATAATCAATATACATTTCACCATTATATCTACGTCACATAATCTTGTATACATATTTTGTTTCTCGCTCTACTAAATGCCACTACATAACTCGCACGCGTTTCCACCGCTGTCGCCAGTATTCGCTCGGTCGCGGCGGGAACGCACGCTCGTTGCTCCCATGATATTATTTTCTTTGAACTAGCTTCGTTCAATGAGAATGACGAAGGGTGGGATACTAAGTCGCTCAGATCCGCTCTGCTGCCAAAATTTATGTTGCAGCTCCATCTTCTACTCCAGTCGCTGTTACAGCGTATCAGCGGGCCTCTGCTGTCTGCTGCCTCTTCTTCTCTCTTTGCCATTTTGCTCTGTCTTCGATGTCGCGATTACAATTACCCGATTCTCCTCGTCCGCATTTCGGTACCGGCCAGAAAGAAAACATCTTTTATTTTATTTAAGAAATTTAGTCAACATAGAAATAATAACATTCGTAAATAAACATAAAAAATAATGTTTACTTACTGTATATACAATCTATCAATAGCAAAAAATCTAATGATAGCATGGCGTGGCAATGGAATGTTTCGAGTGTTTAGGATCGAGTAGTCTACCATCATAAGCTAATGAGTCTTTTTTTCATAGCGCTGCAATGGAAATCTTGCATGATATATTTTTTGTTGCATAGGTTATTCATAAGGGATTAATTGGGTATTTAAAGCTACCAGTCTATATAAAGCTGGATATATAATGTCTATTTAAGCCAGGATATATAAAGCTATCAGGATATACAAAGCTACCAGTCTTTTCTTTAAGTAGGTATAGTCCTTTATTTATTTTCGATATTTGGGAACAAAAAACCTGTTTTAAAATTAATTATATTATTATCTGGATTAATGACTTATCATATAAAAATTACGTATACATAATTTAGAACAATTATTAGGTGAATTTAGAGTAACTGAAATATACGTGTATATACATATATTAAAAAGAATATACGAAAAAAATAAAAAAACCAGGCTAAGGGCTGCACAATGCGTGGCGTAAAATTGAAAAGGAAAAACAGCATGCATTCAGAAGTGTAACGGACGCGTATACGAGTAATAGCGGCATTCGAAGTAAAAATTGGAGAGGACGGGTACGGAAGAGGATCAAGAAAAATAGAGGAAAAAATAATTAATAACGATAGCATAGGTGTGCATGATCAGAAAGTGGTTTTTTATAAGATAGAAGTTAATAATAATATATTGCATTCGATATATATATACATACTCATATGTACTAGTATATGTACATATATAATATACGTCTCTCAGATATTGTCATCTTCTAAGGTAACAAATGCCATAGTTTGACTTGCTGAATCGGTTAAATTATCCATATTTTTCATTATATACCTTGCATGTTCGGGTGATGTAGGAGTTCCATCCTAAATTGTTGTTGAAATAACGCAAAGCAAGTAAATCCGTCTGTCTTATGGTTTTAAAAAGAACTCGAAAATTTAGTCTTAGAATTATATTCTTTGCGGCATCACATCATATTCGTATACAGAAGACTGTATATTATATTATTTCTAAGTTTGTGTATGTCGTTGTTTATTTAATTAGTATGAGGGAGTAATAAATGAAGCGGACAAAGTCCCGAAATTTGGAGCGTAGTGACCTTATCTTAATCGCCGCAGTTTGTTCAGGCACAGTTCGATTAACTCCACCTGAATATCTCCCGGCGAACAAATGTCCCGCAAAGTAACCTCCGCGCCGTGTATAAGAGGGCGACACAATACGTTAGAGAGGTTGAAAGTAGAGAGTTTACGACCGAGGGATTAACCCATGTAACGAGATTCATTAATTTCTGTCGTTAAAATTTGTCGTATGCGATTAATAAGGAGTCCCTCGCCCGCGCGGAGGCGGGCCGGGCGACCCCTGCCTGGCCGCGCGCCGCTCAGGGGAAGATTGTGAAGAACTATTGCGAGAGTAATACGAATCGTTTATTAGAGGAGTCTGCGGGCAGCGCCGTGAAATATAGAGTCGCCCGGCATAATTACCGTGGGTCGGAGCGGCCGGTGTATAATTGCGTGCCCAAGTTTGTTTACAGTTTTAAAGGTGAAAACTTGTGCGGGGTGGCGGGCGACGCGGGAGACGCAGGCGGCCGGGCGGCCGCAAGTCTTGGTGCAGTCCCTCAAGCCGCCGCGGCGGAAACTCGCCCCTAAGTAGTGTGCGGTCCAAGTGTCCGCCTTTATTTACACTATCGGGTAAATTAAACTTGCGCTCAAGTGCGGGAGAAAACTTTGCCGGCGGTCTGTGTAATAAGTGGTGCAACAACGGAAGAGGCCGAGCAAACATGTTTAGGACGCGCTGCTGGGCGTTTCTCCTTCGCTACGCTCCTTTAAATACACCTACACTCTTCTTACTGGTCAATACAGTCCACTGCTCCATTATTATTTAAATATTCTCTGAAATATAACACATATATGTTGTATATAAACTGTTCATATAATAGGATGATGGCTAATGTTGAAAAACTATGGCAAATAGCAAAAAAAACTATTGAACTGCATAGAACCAAGCATGAAATTACCAGTACTGCCCTCCTAACAAGGACGTATTCAGGGGACACAGGGACGCGTCCCCCCTGAAATTTTTTGAGTAAAAAATAAAATTATAATCAGGGAGAAAATTCGCAACCTAGTGTCAGGCACGTATCCAGGAGGAGGAGGAGTGGGGGGAGGGGGGTGTAGTTGAGATTTAACCCCTGGAAATTCGGAATATTTTTGTTTCATTGTATAGGAAAATTCAAGTTTGGTGGGTGTCGTGCACGTTTTTTCAATAAATGTCCCCCCCCCCCCCCCCGAAATTTAAGTCTGGATACGTGCTTGCTTCCCAAGCAAAAATATTATAATGTCAGACAGCAAAAAAGTTAAATAATATGAATAGGATCATCATACTGATATATTTATAATAATTCTAATAGACTGAAAAAAATATTTGATTAATTCTTACATTACCATTTTGTTATTTCGGTTTTATACAGAATAACGATATTTCAATCGTAATTTTGTTAAATTACATGGAATTTTGTTGAAACTCTATTACTCGATTATATGTTTCAACATTTTCCGTACGGTTAATACAGAAATAACAGTATACTAGTTCCAATATGATTTAATGTGTCATGTTAGAAGCGGCACTATGCTGTCATATTAGAAGAGAGATCTCAAGGTCGCGATGTAATAAAATAACATTATGTTTTAACATTACCGCACTGTAACTGTCAACCGTCATGCCATCATCGTTACACATCATTGTAATTTAAACGTATGGACCAGAGTCCGAGTTATATAAGTAATCCTTGTTGAAACATGCATATTTCCTTGTATTACATCGTTATATTTTTATCAGTGTAGGAGTAAGTAAGAAAAACATAACCAAAAGAACTCATCTCAGCTCATCAGCACGAGATGTCAGCAGATACGAGTTCCCCGATCATAGCATAGGATACTACATCTACAAAATCTCTAACAGTAGGTGAATTCTCTCATCAGACTTACGACTCTCGGTTGAAGACTGTTAGGGTTAAGTTGAGCACCTCGTGGCCGCAGCATTCCCCTAGACAACCAATTTGGTAACTCTCTTTAAACTTTAAAAGCAGTGATGTCAAATTAAGCGAATAGGTTTTAAGGTATGGGGAGAATTTTCGCGTGTTGAAAAAATGCTTATAACCAAATTGTCTATTTAATTACCCATTCTAAGAATCATCATTAAACCTACGAAACCTTAAGTTCAGAGGATACATGACCGACTAAAGAGATAGATGCGTTCAAGTCAATGATGATTACACGGATTTCTCTAAAGCCTTAGACATTGTTTGTCGGTATTAAAGAAGGTATCTATACATTTCACTAAACAAATCACAAATTACCTAATTAATATATTATGTGACTATATACCTGACTAAGCATCAGCGAAGCCAACGTCGCCATGTTATAATTTCTGAAGTCATTTGTCGGCGGTGGGCACTGAGGGCAGGCGGGGGTGATTCGGCCCCGTACAATTCACCTCTCGCGGGCGGCGGGCGGATTGTGTAATTTAGCTCCGTCGATGGGTCGATAGATTCATCCTTACCTTTTGTGTGGGGAATCGGAGATATATGACCGAGTTAACGACCATGTGTGAATGAAACTTTATTGTAATTGCGTCTGCAAGATGGAGCTTTACCCATTACGATAACGCGAACGCCCCAACTTTCGGTCGAGGACTCGACGTTGTATAAACCGCTTAAATCACATTGATAACTACGGATACACGTTTCTTTCTATATTTTCGAAGTTACTGAGTGAATCGGTCGAAAATGCTAAAAAAGTGCTAGCCAAGAGTAAAACAAAGATTCTCAAAGAGAAGATGATCAAAAAAAATATAATGATAAATTGCTGCGGTCACATCCTTCGAAGAAAGTCACCACATAAATCTGCTGACAGCCGCATAGGGATACTCAGCCGACGAACAGAAAGTAAAAATACAGACACTCATCGGAAGATTCTCCTACGCAATCATAAAATGGAATTCCCACTATGGATAAAACAAAAAATGATTTGGAAGAATTGGCACAAGACAAAGCCATAACATGGAAAACTATGTAGGAATTATATAACATGGATGAAATATATACGAAAACTAGCGAAGAGAAATAGAAAAATAAAGAACGTGACAAAATGTGCATATCGCAATTATGGTGTTTCTTTATAAAATTTATTAGTCGCCTATCAAATGTACATCCGTGTGCTCCTTCAGTATGCAAGTGTGGAAGTAGTCTTAATCTCTTCGTTTGCCCATGGAGAAACATAATTTTGATGGTGGCACTCTCAAAAATGGTGCGTTTGGGCGCTGCGGGCCAAAAACAAAATGGCCGCCATCGAAAACATGTTTTCCTATTTATATCAGTAACCGTTGAAGATACGAAAAATGTTGTTGAATTAAAAATGTAGCCTGACAGATTGTGCATAGAAAAGGTCCTTACAACTTTCTTTGTATAACTAACCGTTTTCTCAAAAAAATTACTTTTGTAAAAAGAAATATTAAGAAATGAAAAAATCGAAGTTTTAGGGTTTTGCAAGCACATATTTAAAGTTTTTGAAATTTTTTACATGTTTCCTGATTTATTACAATAATAACTGTATTAAACTTTAATAAATTAACAAATATACCATTTTTATATTTTTTTTTATGTAGGAATTGGAAAGAGGAAAGAGACATTTCTTGAAAAGCTCTAATTTGTAATAACAATACTGTTGAAGAAATACAATATTACATTTGTTAAATTTTCAAATACAATCAATATCACTGTCAATGCCAATTTCACTTAAACCTAGATCTTCATCATTGTCTTCCTCGCATTCTCCCGTATTGTCGCAATGGTCAGGATCACCTTCGCACTTGCACATTTCAGTACACCGGAGTCCATTTGACTGACACGTACATGGAGGACAGCAACGTCTTTTTGAGCATGAGCAGCGGCAAAGCTCCAAGATAAGCTTTGGTGCACAGAGGTTGGTACAAGCAACAGGCTCGTATGCACTACCTATTTTCTGCCATCCAAAATCTGAGGGTGACGGGTTATTAGGATGCTGAATTAGGTCCTGATTCCACTCAAAACATTGAAGGTGAGCCCGTAGCAATGCTGGATTTAGTGCTGATTTTGTTGGAGGAAGGTTCTCATCTTGATGTTGTTTTTTAGTAAACAAGAACCATCGCACTGCTCCTATGTCTGTCAATGATGTTTTGGGGATGTATAGCTGACAAATGAGTGCTTCCAAGTTAGCCCTCACATCTTCAGTGAGTAACAGTGTTGTCCCCAATTTAGCCAAAGCTTCTATCATCGTATCACTTGCTGAATTAAAAGCTTTCCACCACTTTATTTTTCCTTTGCCAGCAAATGACCCTGTTACATCAGCTCCTGAAAGTGCATGTAGTCCAGGGAGTGCAGAGGCTTTCAGAGGTCCAAGTGCTCTGTAAATTGACCTTATCTGAACAAACCTTTTAATACCATCTCCAAGATAGAAAGCAAAATCTTTAGAAAGTTGTGGATATCGCCTTAGTGCTAGAATAAGGACGTCAGTATCAGGGGAGAACACGTGAGTAGTTTTAATTCCTTTCTGTGCTAAATAAGCTGCATGTAATATAATCTTTGTGTCGGCCTCCTCTTGCGTGCTTGAAAGACAGGATACATCATCCCCATGTGATGACGCTGCCTTGTCCCTCCAACTGAGTACCAACTTCTTGTTGTTGGTCTCACCGAATTTGAGTATTTGATTGGAAAGGAACTCGGTTAGTTCGTCTTTCGTCTTATCATGGGCCAATAGTTTGTGCATTGGTATGCTTTCAATTTTTGTTTCTGGCCTGACTTTGTATTGGATTTGATCAGAGCCTTTTTGCCGTATGTCTCGCATCGCTTTCTTCAATGAGTTTTCTTTGTACGAGTCAAAAACTATAGGTACCTCACTATAGTTATTGAATTTTTGTCCGATCCATTGGCTGAATTTCACACCGAGGTCATAACATGTCTTCACTGTTGTAGGTTTGTGGTAGCTATGAAGAAGTGCCATGCCATCTACTATTACAGCTTTTCCATGTAGCTCGTCATTATGTACTGGAACATCATGAGCTGTAGACGTATTATCATCTTCGTTTTCTTCAGCAGGTTTCTCTTGGATTGATTCTAGAGCATCTGTAAGTTTGTACTTAGCCAGACAATGGTGCATACTCCCGTCAATTGCAAACAACGACTTTGGTAGTGCTGAAAACTCGTAGTTGCTTAAATTGTGCCTCAAATCTATGTCAGGTCTGCTTCTGGAAGCTATCAACAATCTTGAAATGAGAGATAAGTCTGTCTTAATGGCAACGGTTTTGTCTTTGATGGTAATTTTAATCTTCTTAGCTACTGATTTACACGTTTTTATGACATTCTTTTTCATGGGAGCCCAGAACGTAATTGTTTTTGAACGAATTCGTTGATCTAAGAAAATATTATGGAGATCTTTACCAACTTCGGCAACACTGTCTAAATACACTTTTACTTCTTGAGGAAAGACTCGCTGAGTGAGGATATGAATGAGGTCATCACTATTATATTGGAAGGGATTTGTTGAGTTTTTAAATGCTTCCATTAGTGTAAGCACATTATCGCCCTGGCGCTGTTGGAGTTTTACTGACACTTCGTGATGTTGACTTCGTTCTGTACTTTTTAATCCAATCATTTTCTCAGTTTCACATGCAATTCTAGTTAGTTCCGAATTAGCAAGGAAGTATCGATTTCGAGCATTCTCATTTAGTGTTATACCCACAAGTCCTCCATGTACCTTTAGTTTTCGATTTTGGTGTTCCAGAGCCTCATCCGCACCTAGAGAACAAAATGGTACTTTACTTCTGTTCACTACCCAATTACCTTCCATAAACTGTTTCCAGATTTTTGGATCTGTTGATTCCAAGTTTTCCATCTCTGAAAGATATAAGGTGATCATTCTAGCATAGCTAAGTCTATTAAATGTAAAGAAGTTTAACAAACTCGTGGGCGGATGCTAAATACAGGGTTCAATCAGATGTTCTTACAGCTCTTATGAAATTCATCATTACTTGCACCATATCCATATACGTGCAAGCTAGTTTGAAAACAGGATGCTTTTGCTTTTTTGTTGCTGAAAAGTTTTCAATATTTTGAATAATCTTTCTTTCTTGTAGGGAAGAAACTATTGTGGAATTTACCCTTTTCAGCTCTTTTTTATCACTAGTTGTTAATGTTTCTACTAGTTCTTGGAGATGAGGCTTCAAACAGTATAGCTGCCCTGGAAATTCTTTTTGAAATTCTTCTAAGAGTAGGTTAGTTAGTGTAGAGGCAGTAGATATATGAGCTTCAATTCCTCTTCTGATGTGTTTACCGTCTAGGATTTGTTTCATTGTTGCTGCTGAATATAATCCACATTCAATCCACAATTCAGGTATACCTGAACCTTCAATGAGCTCTCCTATTGTCCGGAGCTGAGCAACTATGATATGTAGCTCACCAGACTTCAGAAGCCATCCCTCCTTATATTCATTTACAGCCATTTCCAGCTGTTTTATTGGTTTGTAAAGAGCCATGTCAACTGTGACAACTACCTTTTTCTTAGTGGCTTCTACATCGGGACTTGTATAGTGGACTGAACTATTTAGTTTCTCCAGTTGTTTCATCACAGTAAGCTGCACTGATTGATTAGTTGGTGACTCTGGGATCATAGGTAGCATGGTAACTCTTGACACAGGCTTCTGCTGATCTATCAAGAGGCTGTTATAGCCAGCCCAAGTTGGAAAATGTGTAGTAGGCTTCTCGTTCATTACCGTACATATGATTATTCACTTGCAAAACCCTAAAATTTATATTTTTTGATTATTCTTTTTACAAAAGTAATTTTTTTGAGACAACGGTTAGTTATACAAAGAAAGTTGTAAGGACCTTTTCTATGTATAATTTGTGTAGCTACATTTTTTGTAAAAAACATTTTTTCGTATCTTCAACGGTTACTGATATAAATAGGAAAACGTGTTTTTGATGGCGGCCATTTTGTTTTTGGCCCGCAGCGCCCAAACGCACCATTTTTGAGAGTGCCACCATCAAAATTATGTTTCCACATGGTCAAACGAAGAGATTAAGACTACTTTCACACTTGCATACTGAAGGAACACACGGGAGCCTATATTTGTACATTTGAAAGGGGACTATATCGCCATTTCTCAATTTACACTCCCTAAAGAGTCGTAACTATTACTTTACTAGTGCCATTAACGAATTAGTGAACTAACAGTTTTAAATCTTTTTGAGAGTGTAAAATGAGAAATGGCGATATTTTTTATAATGAAAAATTATAATTGGAATTTTTCAAGTTATAAATCTATTTGATGGGAGGAGCGATATATTCACATAAAATTTACACGCAATAAAAACCACATCATTTCTGTCTACAAATTGAATAATTCAGCTCTGAGTAGGGTTGGGAAGAGGAGAGTATTGCCGTATGCCTAAGCTTGGTCCTCAATATCACGAAAAGTAAGTCCCATAATATTAGTAATGACGCTATATAATACCCAATATTTATTTATTAATATAATGCCAAATAGTGTTCACAAAATACCTAGTAATGCCAAAAAAATTCTGGTCCAATAATAGAAAGCTGAATAGTCAATATAAAACTATATAACTACCTCACTAAAACGTAGTTTGTTAGAGTAGACAACTTGCTATCTTAGTTACAGCCACGTATATTCCAATCTACATCGATTGCATTGAATTGAATTGATTAAAAATATTAAAAAGTAAGTTAAAAAAGAAAGAATTAGAAAAAGATAAAAAAATCGGAAGAAAATGATGAAGTGGGAATAAAAATCGTAGTAGTTTCAGCAGAAGAGGAAGAGGTGAAACGATAAAAACAGTAAGTAAAATAATTAATGGAATCAGGAACAGCAAGTACAATAAAATCACCACAATATTAATAGGTACAATATTTAATTGAAATAAAATAAAATAAAATAATAATGCACCTATCCGAGTTATAATAATAATTGAAATAAAATTAAATAATCCTTGTACAATTAATAAGTCCTGTATATTTTAAATGTATGTATTGTGTATGTAATCAAATGAACAGCGTAAAATATTTAGCATATTCGAAATGCTTATTCTATCTTGATTGATGAACCAAGTAGAAAGCATTTTTTAAAGTTTTTCTTATTATTAGCCGCTTGATATAGGTAGGAAGGGTGTTAAACATTCTTGGGACAATAAATGTTTAAAGTCGTAATCCAAATGCGGTGTTTAATATCGGAATCGTCATATTATCCTTTTCTGATTTTCTAGTTTCTATTGCTTTTGTGATGGCTTCGTCTTGACATTAAATAGAGTATAACAAAGTGCTCTTTTAGATATAATTTTTCTGGTGTCAAGCCTTATAATTGATGAAATGATGCTACGAAGGATTGCGATACGGTTTGCGGGCAACTATTGTATTTCTACTATACTTTTTGTGTGATATCTAGAGGCGAGATAATGGTTTTGTTGCATCCGCCCAAACCTATTATCTAGTAGCTTAAAAAACATTTACACAACGCATAGTAGACGCTTTTCAGTCCCCGGGCCTAAGATATTTCATACCTCCCTGAAGGCAAATACCAGTTTTCTAACTTTCTCGGCTAACATCTCGATATACTCCTGCCATCTAAGGTGGTAACTCATTATTATACCTAGGTATTTTATCGACTCCACCTGTTCAGACTTTGAGCAATCCCAACACTCATTATTACACGTGTGTATTGTATACCTTTACCGTGGATCCTAAAAGTAACCAGTTTTTTTAATGTTTAGTGTTTTTTTTGTTTAATGTTTGTTTTAATGTTTATAACGAAGTGCTATAAATAGCCATTCTTTTATAATGTGCAGCTTTGTATTTACTTTATTAAGAACATATCTTCAGTATTGTCGGTTACATAATAGGGCTTGTCCCAACATAGTTTGCTAATAGTAATAGCTAGTTCCATTACTTCTAACAACATAAATACATTTTTCAAAATATATTTAAAATAAAATATTTTGTATGAAAAATGTAAAATATAAAGTTAGGTAATTATCAAAATATGTGCTTATATTGATTTTAAATCATATTTTATACTTTTATAAGTAAATATTTTTCTAAAAGCTGCTTAAATATAGATAAGTCAAGATATGATACATTTAAAAATATTTTGCGCATGGGGTGGGATAGCACATGGACGATTTTTTCAGCAATGGTGAACGACAAAACGGAGCTCATGTTTTCACGAGAAAGGTGCAAAACTGACCGGCTTAAAAGTCGGCGTAGGCACTTAATATTGTGTTAGCAATGTAACAGACAAATAACGGAAAATCCTTAGATATTTTCCTCCACAAAATAGCTCTGTAAATCATCAGCCACTGTACTGTAATACCCTTCTCCCCCTTATTTAAGGGATCCTGGGATAACTTTCCATTCCAAAGTACGGTTTGATCAACATATTGCACTTTATCTGTTTTCTTTCCTGTGCCAAGACCATTCTCCGATGCACTAGTCTTGAAAACCATTTTCAATGCAATAATCAGACTTCGGTACAGGCCGGTGATATGGATTCTTTGTTACGCAATACATATTAACAGTTTGTTGAGAATATAGAAACTATCTCTGAGTGTTATTTGCTACAGATTCCACGGGACGTCAATTTCGAGAGTTATGATGCTAAATTGAAATTTATTACGAGAGTTATGATGCAAAATGGAGAGTTTTTAAAATCAGCGCACCCTATTTGACCTGTACTTCGTCAATAGCGTACTGAAACTTAGACTTAACTATTCCGAAGTGTTTTAATTATTATATTTTTGCAGAATATTTTATAAAATAATAATATACTACATGATTTTAGATCTGCTATCTCATTTATATGATATTTAATTTTATTATACAAATTTACTGCAGGTTTTACAAGGTGTTATTTGTAATAATTAAAGTATTTTTAGGTACCTATTACTTTGCAAATTTGTTGATTTCTAATTGATAAAATAAAGTAAATCTACTATACAACGAAACATCAGACAAAAGGCAAGCTAAAGAGATCCAGAATATACTACATACTATGACCGAAAGTAACAAGAAAGGTAGACAAATTGGCTATAAATACTATTTACTGCTATTTGCAATACAATAAATATTATACAATAATACAACACAATAAATAGAACAAATACTACACAGTAATTAAAAAATATATATATTATACAATACAAATATACAATATACAATGTAATAAACCAAATAAATACTATACAATACAATAAATTCCACACAATAATATTACAATAAATAATGACTACAATACTAATTACAATAAATACTTTTTAAAATAAATGCTAATTAACCCTTCTATTTTCCTATATCGGTTCGAAGTTGCTAGTGCACATACTGGTCGATTGATTTACCTTTTTTTCCTTCACATCCTTAAGGGCAGGTGCTCCTCAATCCTAGACCCCCTGGTGCATTTGGTTTAGCGTCTCTGGAGCACTTCTGTCTGGGTTAGGAAAATTCATTGATTAATTTATTCGTCTAATTATTTTCACTGGATGAATGCAATTTTAGGAGGTAGAGTTTGCGGGAGAAGTTGTTGTCGCGAAGTTACAATGAGTGTCGCCCACCTGAGCTGAGGCGGCTGCGAGCTGGTCCGATTTAATTAAACTGCCAGAAATTGATATCGGTGAAGCGGCTAAAAGTTAGTGCGGGGAGGTGTCTCCGCCATGCCTTCGCCTCGTCGAGTCCAAAGCGCGCCTGCCACCGCTCTGCCTCGCCCACGGCCGCCGCGGCCCCACAAATTGAACGATCATTTAAGCGGAAATTCGCTGAGTCAATCGCTGCTCTGTAGTTTTAATCTAGTTTTGGGATATTTGCGCGCTCGTTGCGTGATGCGGGGATTGGAGACTACTTATAGTAAAGCTCGGCGTCCACTTACCATATATCCAACATACCTAGAATAAGGGTATGTTGGATATTCCATAATTGACTAAGTGACGTAATACTAAATGACGCAAGAAAATGTGACTAGTGTAATGAGCAGCGGTCCCCGGTCGCTTTATATTCGATTTTTAAACTAAAATAAAGCGACAAACTGATTCAATAAAATCCAATGCAAACCGAGGACGTTATACATCTAAATAGGCTTACTATCCCTGTCCCTGTAGTAGAGTCTCGTAAAAATCAGTACTGATTTATCTAACAAACAGAACCGAGTAAAGTAAATATAGGCGAGTGAGAAAAGTTGAGTATACATCACCATATTGTGGACGGAGTTTTAGAAGCCATTTTACAAAATGGCCGAAACCGTTTTTATTTTGTATATATTTCTGCTCCTTTGGAAGTGATACTCCTAAGACTGTATTACACGCCTGTACCGAGATGTGCAATCTACGAATTATTTCACATTGCGAGCTGACATATTAAAAGTGAAGTTTATTAGAAAAATTAGTAAAAATTATGTATTATGTGGAGATTAAAAATACAAAGTATGTTTACTACCTGTTATATATAAAACACTAATATTAGTCATAGAAATACATATATTGATAATTTTATTAACCTAATATTATAAAGAAATTAAGTACAATAATTGTATTATTATTGAATGTCACTGTGGCTTTTACTATTGTCTATTACTGTGGTATATTACTGATACTGTGGTATAATAATTTTGTATTTTAATAATTGTACTATTATTATTATTATTGGACAAATATTGTCAGTTCTTTCTCCGTTCCAAAACGCTCCAACTTCAACAGCCATTTAAAATTATAATTTATAGTTTCTATTCTTACTAGTTTTATTGGTCATACCACCTAGAACACTCTTGTAAAACAAGATACAGCGAGAACAGCCATTTTTCTTCAGAAGCTAAAATATTAAAACACCAAGGGGAATAACAGAGCCCAGACAGGGAGGGGGAAAGGAACAACATAACACAGCTGGAGTAGATGACATCTCACTAATAAAGATGTGTACAAAAAACAACTTTCAGGAAGGTTAATTCCTGAGGGTGAGGACCTTGGTAATATAGAAGCATCCGATAAAATACGAGTACTTTTTACGGCGATGGTTCAAAGACAAATGGAAGGGACTGTGCTAGGGTAAGGGTACACCTACTCTTAATCCCTAGGATTAAAGACAAAAACTCCCTGTGACCTAACATCTTTTTTCAAGCGGAAACCGTAGATACATATAATAAAGGCTGCAGGAGAAAAATACTAATAAAGGGTAAAGACTAATAGACGGCGAGGGGTTTGAGTCATCAGAGGATAAAAAGAAAACCCTTTTCCTAAACTTTGTGCAGTAACTACGAAATTTTCCAGTTAGTGGGAGCGGCGACACTTTACGTAGTATTCCACACCGACACGGGTGATCACCGTTGAATCTCAAACCCACCTTATCGCCTCATTGGAGAATGGAGAATTCAGCGATCGGCACCGAAGAAAACCTGGCTAAATAACATCAAAGATGACCTTTAGAATCAACGATTTTCGGCTAGGGATGCTCGAGACGTAGCAAAAAAGCGTCAAGAATGGAAGCGAATCGTGAATAGAGTAAGAGATCCAGCGGCACCGACAGCAGCGTATTGGCTGCGAGAGCGACCCTCTCTCCAATCGCCGGCTACGGTATAAATAAAATAATAATAAATAATATAGTCTTTTCGGTAATAAAATCATCTACCGAGACAATTCGAAACGATTAAAGTAATAAAGTCGAAATTATTTGTATTCATGTAAAATAGTACAATTAAATGTAAGCAATTTAACTCTGGAGTCTTCGGAGATGTCGAGTAACTTGCTGAAAATATATTTATTTAATTTTAAAAAAATATTATGTATGCATTATTTATGCACAAACATATTCTCAAAATTTGAAAACAATTGATGCATTACCTACTTTTCTTTAAAGAATTCCCAAAAGTCACTTTGTTTAGACGATTACACTAAGTGTGCCCCTTAAATAATATTAATAATCTGATATAAAAAAAACGGCGCAATCAAAATCAATCAAAATAGGAACTAAGACAGTAGGTATACTAAACTAATATTATAAAATCAAACCAAAATTAATAAATGATTGCATTTTTAATATTCTTAACTTTAATTTCCGTCTTTGTCATTGATCAATATAATTATTGGTCATTAACAACTAACAAAATGTATTAATATCTAGGTATTTGCTTATATTAAACGTACATTTCCAAACAATGAGTATCTCTGGTTCCATTAGAGGAAAATCAATTATCGTCAGGGGCGCCGTTGTCGTTGGGGCTGTGGCGATGCAGTATGGTGAATTCGGTGAAGCTATCGTATGAGAGGAGATTGGCCACGGTACGCCACTGGCGACGGGGCGGCAGGGTCACTCGGACGGGTTATTTGATTAGTCAAGTGCGACTGAAACTAGACAGACTAATGGAAACACGACTACCGGAGCCACCGTCCGCCAGAGCCCCAGATTAACGCCATTTCTCCGCTGCGAACCTCACATAAATTTCTAAATAATTCAAACGCTCTGGACTGGACGTATGGACGGATTTATTTAATAAGTAGCGGTACGGCGACTGCTCGAAATATACCTATCATGCGCTGTATTATATATATATATATATATATATATATATATATATATATATATATATATATATATATATATATATATATATATATATATATATATATATATATATATATATATATATATATATATATATATATATATATATATATATATATATATATATATATATATATATATATATATATATATATATATATATATATATATATATATATATATATATATATATATATATATATATATATATATATATATATATATATATATATATATATATATATATATAGCAAGCGCAGCTGCGTATATAATAATATGCAATCAGATATCAACGAATGTTAACCTATATAAAATTCACTTTTTTTTCAACATACACTTTTATTTTACCAAATATACACAAGCAAATATTTCACGATTGATTTCGCGATTAAATATTGAACACGTATTTCGTTAATTCAAGATTGAATAGAGGCTAATTTCACGTTTTGGAATAAAACAAAAATATCCAAATGTTTTTTTATCGCCCCGAAAGTCTACAACTCACTATGTGAAACCACGAAAAACGTGAAAAATTATTTAACTTTTAAAGGTAAAGTAAAAAACTGGCTTCTAGATATTGGGCGTTTAAAAACTAAAGATCTTATTAATACTGTAGGGTGAATATAAAAAAAATATGTATTTGTAAAATTGTGCAATATTAGATATCATTTTCTTATACGTATATATTAGAATGTGTTTAGAATACATATATATATATATATATATATATATATATATATATATATATATATATATATATATATATATATATATATATATATATATATATATATATATATATATATATATATATATATATGTATATATATATACATATATATATATATATATATATATATATATATATATATATATATATATATATATATATATATATATATATATATATATATATATATATATATATATATATATATATATATATATATATATATATATATATATATATATATATATATATATATATATATATATATATATATATATATATATATATATATATATATATATATATATATATATATATATATATATATATATATATATATATATATATATATATATATATATATATATATATATATATATATTGAATAGTGTTTATTCATATATTTGTATATATTATTACTTATTTTCCACTTAAATTTATTTAATGTAATGTAAAGTTTACTTTATTTTAGTCCTTAATACATACATATTTTTTTCTACTTTAAACTTTACTTTAATTTGTGTAAACACATTTGTTAGATTTAGAAATATTTGAAAATTGATCACCTTCGTCAGTTCGCGAGTTACAAAAATACAGTTGGTATAACACAGCACAGCCAGAGACAGACCTTCTAGGTCTAGTTGGTTGTGCGATTTCGCCTCATTCGGATATGCTAGCATATTTATATGCATAGAGCTATGTTTTTCGCTATAATAATGTTTGTTCTTAATTATTCCTCATGTACAACAGTATGCATGTCCTTGTATTTTTTTCTTGTACGTTATAAATAAATAAATAAATAAAATAAATAAATAAATAAATCCCAACGATACTACTTGCCTAGGTGTTAGATTTAAAATGTTTACACTTAAATATATGTGCTGACACAAGGAAATTGTTGTAACATTTTCGAACGTATTTCGTTTGTTTGTTTATACTCTCTATTGTGAAATTTCACAATGGGCGGGTTTATTGTCATACGACAATCTCTTTCAACCAACCCTACTTTGAAAAGTTTATATGTATGTGTAACGGTTAGCAACACGCATAATTTAGCAACTGCTTTTAATATAACACGTGTAACATTTTTTCTTACGAATTTGGTCTGACATCATTAAACAACATAATTAACCAGAATTTGTATTGCGTCTTTCGCCATAAGCTATTTATCAAACGTTTCTTTCAATACCACTAAGGTCCATTCCGATGTCATTCTGAACATTTCAACGTCAAAATGTTGGCTATATAAACCGCGATATTTCCTATATTAAAATCACTCTCACTCTCACTCTCTCTCTTTACTCAAACGACTCGATGGTAAGCATCTCTGTATACATTAATAAAATAGATAATACATTGTTTAAATACTAATGTTTGTGTTTCTCTACTCTCTTGTCCGTTGAGGTAAAAATCGACTCAAGATTGGGAAACCTGGTTTCCGCACAGGATCAGAAAGAAACGACCAGGTATCTTCCAATATATGTTTGCATGCGTGTAACATGTCTGTAAGTGTTTGTCTTGTTATTGCATTCGATCGACAGAATTGAAATGCAATTCAGGTAATTTTGTCCCAAGGGAAAATTGAAACCCAGGCAGAAATCGAACCCAGGGACTTTACAAATTAAGATCAGGCGACCTAATCACTATGCCACTGTATTCCTTGAAATAAAATTTCCAAAATTGAACTATACCCTTCATATCGACGGTAGAAGAGCCATTTATCATTTTTTTTGAGGGTCGACCAAACTTAAAAATATCTTAAAGACAATGGTTATTTATCCGGTTCATATCTCCGTGGGCATGCAATACCATGGCTTTTTGTATCTATGAAATTCCGCAGAGCAATGTGACGTTGCCGCTTTGTGTTATCAGCAACTGGAGTAGGAGAGGCGATCTGCCGCCTATACGAGTATGTCCAATCAGTGTTGTCCGTCTACTCGGGGTAAATAAACGTAGCGTCAAAGATCGCCATGGTATGGACGTGCCCACAGCCTATGCGGCGTCGTAACTTCGGGGAAATATTTTATTTATTGGCTTCTATGTATTTTAAAGCTTTTTTATTTAACTTATCAGGTTTTATAAAATCGAAGACTAGTCTACCCTAGACAACGGCGGCTGCAACGTCACCGAAACGTCGGGTCCTACAAATTTTACGCGGTAAATTCGTTTTCTATCCTATTTATAATTATCAGGTTTTTTCGACACAATTATAAAACGGTCAGAATAGACTTTGCTAACTGTTTTAGTCAGTTAAGGTCGACAGCAAGTTTGATTCGTCGGATGAATTAGAAATCGACCACATCAGCGAACGGAGCGAAATCAGTGACACAGTGCAGAAGATACTTACATCTGATCTGGTTCCGCGAAGAGTCCAATGAAACATCTCGATGTCTGATTTAATAATATCTAGGCAACTTATTATGTTTTATTGATGTGGGGGGGGGGAGGGAGGGGGGGGTGAAGGAGACGATAGAGTAATATTGGTAGTGTTCATTGGCTTATTCAATACAATATATAGTGTTATAAATAAAAGTACTCAAAAAGCATGTCTGTTAGGTTACTAATATGTGTTAGGTCACGATGAACTCAAATATCGCTAGAGGGATTTCGATGTTTTTCCGACATTGTAACCTTTCCAAACTTTACATTTTTCCCGTGCGGCAGTGCCGATTGTATCTTTTAAAATGGTAGCGCCTTCCTTCTATAGCAAAAAAAAATATTGTTATAATACAGTACCTAATATAGTTATAGTACATAATATAATATGTGTATGATGCGAGTAGAATAATCTAGCCACATTATTAATCTCAGCCGAAGCCAAAATATAGCGAAATGGCGTTAAAATCTAGTTAGTTACTAGTAAAGTAAACTTTCTATATAAACGGTATTTATTTTAACTAACAACTTGTTTAAAACTTGGATCGGGATGTGGGGCTTAAGGAATAATACTGCGATGAAATAGGAAGTCGAAAATAACTGAATTACATTTTTAATTTTTTTCGTGGTAACAAAATTAAGCGACATCGGAGATTAAATTATTGACAAGGCCAATATAGATGAGAAGAAAAATGAAAGAAAAATAAATGACTTTACAGGCATGTTAATTCAATAAAAATAACTGAAGCACCACCCGAAATAAAATGTTGGTCTAGTACTTCCTATATCTTAATTAACAGTAAAATATTTTTGAGATCTATCCCTTTTTAATTTCCACATTTAAAATAAAACGTTTAATTCATTAAAAAAAACACGAGTGTATAAATCTTCATTGCTTAAATGACAGCTTAAAACTATCAGTTTCATATGAAACTAGGACCAATTGACGCAGAAAAATAACTAATTTGGGACTTTTGTGGCGTTTATCCTGTCCGCTGTCAATATGGAAGAGTGTATAAGCTCCATATTATGCAAATTGCACATATGGATGGCTTGCTAATGATAAGAGCACCTTTTTAAATATGGACCATAAGCGTGTAGTAGTGCATGCCACGCGCCGCCCATGCAGTGTCCAGCGGAGTCCAAGAGGGAGTCGGCTTGTGGGGTCGCTCGGGGCGGCTGGCATGGGGGAATTGCGGGGGTGCGAATCGGTCGACGGCAGCGCTGCCTCTGTGTGCGACAAATCCTCCGCCACATACGTGAGTCGCCACTGTAGCAACCTTACGGACGGACCCATTGGGCCACTAATTGCACATTGTACTCGCGGCACTGAAGTGCGCATCCGATTCGAGCAGCTGGAGCAGTTTGTTAGACGATGCCTTGTCAATAAATGCGTTACGAGGGATAATCGAGTGAATTC
The DNA here is from genome assembly GCA_944548615.1 of Micropterix aruncella. Classification (NCBI taxonomy): domain Eukaryota; kingdom Metazoa; phylum Arthropoda; class Insecta; order Lepidoptera; family Micropterigidae; genus Micropterix; species Micropterix aruncella. Next base: position 24,561,784 of record OX155951.1, on the reverse strand, counting down.
GTCCATATTGGATGACCAATCCTATAAGATTCAAATACATACCTACACATACGAAAGGACATATCCATTAAAAGCCGCTATTCGAAATAGCGGTCAGGGAGATTTGACTTGTTATAGCGAGCTACTTTGGTGCAGTGCCTAAAATGCACAAAAATCATAATATTTCGCATTTAAATTAGCACGATCTGCAACGCATCGCGGCTATGGCGCATATGGTTAATCTTAATACAAAGCAATATCAAAAACACATTTTATGAAAGTATGAATTAAAGTATAATATTACATATTATATGAAGATGAAAAAATAAACTTTTGATATTATTAAGAGTTCTTGATTTAAAGTTTGTTTTAATGCTTAAAATTTTGGCTTAAATCTTGTAATCGATATGCAGGCTTTCCTGCGAGAAGAGCAATGTCGTTGTCGACATGTTCTAGTTTCATAATATTATGGTCATTTTAATACTATACCTTTTTGTAAACAGTTTTTAGTTTGGCATAGATCAATATATTCTATATAATTGTTATTATTTTAACACTATGCTTAGATTTTGATTAAGGTGTTAAGTACTAGCGGAACTTGGCTGAGCTCTAGAAGTTAATGATTCTCTTAGATAACATATTCAGTTACAACATTTATTAAGATCAGAAGCGAATATTTACGATCTTAGCTCCAATATATTAAAATGCAAGTTTGTAAGGTTTATATACCTACAGTTTAATATAATACACTGTCTTCTTATAAATAACTATTCATTAACAAGGTTATAATAATTATAATATTTGCATAGCTTTACTAAGATGAAAAGATACATTTTATATGGTAGCCATGATTTACGACTTACCTATTAACTATTTTTACGACTTACGTAATCACCCAATATCGTCGATTTCTCGAAAAGAATATTAAACAATTTTGTAAATGAAAAGACGCAATTAAATAGCAATAAATACTCCGAATCTGTTTCATTTCGAATATTTTTCACTATGGATAATACTACATCGAACGGATGAAATCGATAACTTGCGCCTTCGTTGGTGAAACAGTGTCCGTTCAGAAAAGTTGTATCAATTGAGTTACAGTGTTATCAAAATACTACGTTAAAAGAGCGTATTAGGCCAATTACGTCTTTGAATTGCGTGATATTTGGGTTGGTGTTTTGCTAAAACCAAAATAATATAATAGTTACTAAATTAAAATAAACATGAAATAGTCTCGATAAGATTTTGTATATAGCAAAATCAAATAGCTTTACAAAACTGCATATTTTAAAAAAAAGTTTAGATGCCGGCTTTACAGTTATAAGAAAATATGTATACTATTGTTTCTCTATTGTGACTTCAAGTCAGCTACGCTTTTTTTTTATGACGTCTAAAATGCATTAATTTCAGTTGAAACAAATAGGAAATTGATTTTCGGGGTGCTACAGAACCCCCCCCCCCCCCCCCCCCCCAATTAGAAGCATCGCAAAATAACTTTAAATCATAGGTCCTTATAATCATCATTATTATCGCTAAAATATTGCACGCTATCCTTCTGCAAGACACCGAAGATCTTGCGGACTATTTTGCGTTCAAAAATATCGAGAGCATTTTCATCCGCTTTGGTGAAAGCTTCTGTTATCCGATAGATAGTTAGTTAGTTAGTTAGTTAGTTAGTTGTACTGGGCGTTCCTCCGCAAGTCGACATCCAGTGTGCCTATTTTGCGTGTAACGGGGGTAGCGCTATTCCACCCACCCCAGCTCCTCGACGAAAGCCAGCAGGGCTTTCAGGTTTCCTGCTGCCTCGCGCAGGGTGCCTGGAGTCCCAAGGTGTTTTGTCCTGTATACTTCTACCTGTTTACAATCTAGCAGAATGTGTTTTGTGGTTTCTTCCGCCTCCATGCATGCTCTGCACATAGGGCTATTCGTTCCGCCCATGTTGAAGAGGTGTTTGTTTAGTGTGTTGTGTCCTGTTATCAGTCCCACTAGTTTGCGTAGTTGGGGCCTTTTTGTCCTTAGAAGTGTTTTGGTAAGTTTGTGGTTGTATTCCACTACTATTTCTTTGGTTTGTCTGCAGGTGTCTATCTCTTTCCAGTGTGTTTGATGTAGTTGTTTGTAGTGGTTGTCAAGTTGGTTGTTTATGTGCGAGTAGGGTAGGGGCACGATAGGTTCGGGTCCGTATGCCGGTGTGTCTGAGCCCTTACGGGCTAGTTCATCCGCAGCATCGTTTCCTCTTGAGTTACTGTGTCCCTTGATCCATTTCAGTGTCACCTTATTGCCTTTTCCGCATACCTCGAGGAGGCTTTGGTGGCATTCGTATACGAGCCCAGATGTAAATCTATCGCTTCCCAGTGCCTGTAGCACTGACCTGCTGTCCGACAGAATACATATGTTTTCGTGTTTTAGCTGCCGCTGTTTCACTGCGTTGCAAGCTTCTATTATTCCCATACATTCTGCTTGGAAAACTGTGTTGTGTGCTCCGAGTGGTTTGAAGATGTGTATATTTAGGTCTTCCGAGAAGACACCACATCCTGTACCTTTGTTGGTTTTTGATCCATCTGTGTAGATTCTTAGGTCCGTTTGATTCAGTGCTTCTTTTGAGTCTTCTGTTAATGATATGGCATATTCTTTCCAGAAGATCATAGTTTTGGGTATTCTGTCGATTGCCGCTTCCAGCATTGGAAAACTTGACAGTATATTATCATATATATTCGTGTGCGGTGTTTTATATTTGGTCCATAAGTTTAGATTCTTTAGACGAAGAGCCGTTGCGGCTGCTTCTTTTTGTATATGTAGGTGTAGTGGAAGAAGCCCTAGCATGATTTCCAGCGCCGCTGTCGGAGTTGTTCTCATGCAGCCGGTCGCTGCTATACATGCTAGCCTTTGCATTTTCTGTAATTTGTTGATTGCAGTAGTGAGTTGGGTGCGGGGCCACCATACTACAGCTCCGTAGTTTATCATTGGTATTATTATCATTTTGTACAGCCACAGTATAATGTGTGGGGCTAGTCCCCATTTCTTGCCCACCATTCTTCGGCATTGCCAGAAGGCGACTGTTGCTTTGTTTAGTTTGTTGTCTAGGTGTTTATTCCAGTTTAGTTTTTCGTCCAAAGTTATTCCTAGGTACTTTACTTCTTTAGGAAAGCGTTAGTCTGGATCCAAACAAGGTTGGCATTTTGTATGTACCCAATTTACGTTTATGTGTGAAGAGAATGGTGTCGGTCTTTTTTGGATTTACCGATAGGTCATTCTCCTTGCACCATTTCTCTATTATTTTCAAAGCTGTTTGTGTAAGGTCGCACAATGTGCTTGTTACTAGTCCGTTGATCATTATCACTAGATCATCTGCATATCCTATTGTTAGGAAATGATTGTTGTTTAGTTTTGTTATCAGGTCGTTTACTACCAGGTTCCATAGAAGTGGCGAGAGTACACCTCCTTGTGGGCATCCTCTCATCACGAGCGCCTGGTGATTTTGGTTTTCAGATAGCCTGATGATTCTCTTTCTTAGCATGTTCATTATCCATTCTGTAATCAATGGTTCGGTTTGATGTCTGTTTAGAGCTTGTTGAATGATACTGAAATTTGTCTTGTCGAACGCTCCTTCTATGTCGATGAAGGTGCCTAGGCAGGAGTTTTTCCTTGCTAGTGCAGTTTCTATGTTGTTTACAACGGCATGGAGTGCTGACTCTGTCGATTTGCCTTGTGTGTATGCGTGTTGGTTCGGGTGGATACCTATGTTTTTAAGTGCTGTGTCCTTCAGTTCTCTGTCGCATAGTCTTTCTAGTGTTTTTAGCATGAAGGAGGTAAGGCTAATAGGTCTGAAAGATTTCGGGTCTGTGTAATCAGTTTTCCCTGGTTTTGGTAGAAAGATCACCTTTACTTCTCTCCATTTCTGTGGGATGTATCTAAAGGCGATGCAGCTACATAGTATGCTTGCTAGTTGTTCGATAAGTTTGTCTCCTCCCCATTTTAGGAGGGCTGGGTATATTCCATCTAGTCCTGGTGATTTGAAGTTGTTGAAACTGTTCGTTGCCCAGGCTGTTTTGGTCCGTTCCGTTATATGTTCCGCTATCTTCCACTCGTTTTCGGTCGGATGATAGTTTTCTGTTTGTACGTCCCATTCTTGTTTGTCAACTACTCTGCAACCTGGGAAGTGCGTTTCCACCAGTAGACTTTCGGTCTCGGCCGGGTTACTGGTAGTGCTGTTGTCTTTCCTTCTCAGAGTGCCCAGTAATTGTTTTGGTTGATCTGCCATGATCTTCCTTGTTCTATTTGCTTGGGTAATTGTGGATATATTGTCGCAGAAGTTCCTCCATGAGGCTGATCTTCTGTGTCTTATTCTCCTTTTGTATTCTGATTTGGTTGTTTTGTATTTGTCCCAGTCTTCATCAGATTTTGTGTTCGTAGCTCTGTTTAGCTGTTTCCTCATTTTTGTTCTTAGGCGTTCCAACTCTGGACCCCACCAGCTACTGTTATTGAATTTTCCAGTAGTTGATGGTGTCGATAGTGGGCATGTGTTTTCGTAGCAGTCAATTATGTTTTTTGTGAGTGACTTTACCTGTTCCTCTAACTCTACTGTGTTGTTTGGTCTGTGTGTTTTTGTGTTGCTTTCTATTTTACCTGCGAGAAGTTCCTTATACGCCTTGATGTCGGTGCGTCTTGGATTTCTTCTGGGTGTAGGTGTTTGTGTATCTGCTGTCAGATCATACCGAATCCATCTGTGGTCGGAGCACGATAGTTCATCCGACACCTGCCAGTTGGACACGTGTTGAGCTGCCAGTCCTGTGCTTAAGGTAATGTCAATTACAGTGTTACATCTACGAGTGACAAAAGTTGGTTTTGATCCTGTGTTGAGTATGTCTAGGTTAGTTGTCATAAGGTATTCAACAAGATCGTTACCCCTGTTGTTGTTTGTTTCCATTCCCCATAGGTTGTGGTGGCCATTGCAGTCCGCAGATATGACCAGTTCAAGCCCTGCACGTTCGCAGTAACGTACGAGGTTGTTCATTTCCGTAGGAGGTGGTTCGTCTTCTGCCGCCATGTAGACGGACGCGAGAACTATCTCCGGCAGTCTTGAGTTTTGTGTCGTTAGTAATTTTATGGCACACACGTCTCTGGAAATGAATTCAGTTAGTGGTTGTGCCATTATGTTTCGGGATATGTGTATACAGGTTCTAGGTTTGCTTTGTGTATTATAGAATATATTACCTCCGGTGTTGTTGAGTCCGTTTATGCGTGTGTTTCTGATCCACGGCTCTTGGATCAGGGCTATAGCGGTTGGGTTAACCTCCAGCCATTTCCGAAGTTGAGCCGTTGCAGATTCGCTGTGCTGGAGGTTAACCTGGAGGACCTTACAGAGGGAAGGAAGCATTGGAGGAATGCTTCTTTTCCCCTTGCCCCTTTAGGTCCAGGAGACTTATCCCCTTTGGTAGGCCCTCTTCATCCTCGGAGTCCAGCAGTATGCCTTCCTCGACGTCGGATTCTGAGGGTTCGTCTGTCTCCATTGCAGAGGGTGCGGACTTTTTGGTGGACTCGCTTTCGCTCTCTTTGCTTTCCTCGTCCGTCTTGCCCTCTTGTGGGGTTGTTCTTTTCCGGTGGGAAATCCCGGAAATGTCCCCCGCCGTGTTGGAAACGGATATAGACCGTACCACATAAGTAGCTCAGTCTTCTATCCCTTTCCAACACAGTAGGTACAACGTCCTCCGGGATTCCCACCAGAAGTAGTGTGCACTTTTTGGTCTTTAGTGTTATTGCCTGGTGTAGCCTCCACTTTCTCACCATGGCCCATTGGTTTTGGAAGTTTAGGACCCTTCCAATTTTGGTGAGGTTCTCCTCTAGATCTGGTATTAGGATACCGCACCTTACGTTTCTGACCATCTCGTCCTCTCTCTTCCCGACCAGATGGTCTCCGTTTTGGAGCGTGGCCGTCTCCAGCCACTTTGTCAGCCATGCCTTCGTATTGGCGTCTTGGCACCACAGCTTTAGGTAACCATCCACAAAGTTGGGTCTACCTGAGAACGCTGGGGCCTGCGCTTCTGTATCAAGATCGGTCTCGATGGCTATCTGGTAGATGGCATCTCCGATCTTGCGTTCCACCTCCTGAGCGTCTTGCTGCGTCAGTCTGTCCGTGCGTGCGTTGGTGATCGCAACTGCCAGGTCTGTCGCTGCTGCCGCCGCGTAGGTGGAGGGTTGTTTTGACCCCTGAGCGTCCGTCTTGCGCTTCTTTTGGTCGCCTCTAGGGGAAATGGTTTCGTCCAGGCGGGCCCTCTTGGTTTTCGCCTGGTTTTGTACCGCTGGGGTCGTCGCTCCCTCGCCCTGTCCTTTAGGGGCTTCGACCTCCTTTTTGTTTCCAGGGGCGCGGCTTCCTGCTTCTCTTCGCTTCTGGAGCCGCTGCCTCTTCCTCTGTGAAAAACTCTTTCTCAGAGGTTGGTCTTTTCCGGTCTGGGCAGGTTTCCCCTTGCGTTTGCACCTGATCTCCCAGCCGGGGTCGATGACTTGCTTTGAGGGTTCAACGTGTGTCCCGCTCTTAGCTGTCTCTGTGGTCTGTTTTGAGGACCCAGCTGTTGAAGGCTTCATCGTCTCCAGCTTGTCCACCGTGGCCGGGGTTCCTGTTGTTGGTACCCCAGTTTCTAGTGGACAAACTAGCTTCAATGGCTCCTTCACAGCCGTTTCTCTCTTGGTTTTTCTTTTCGCCTCCCTTAGTGCTTCAGCTTGCGCCGTCTCATCTAAGGTGGGCGTATGTTTTGTGTTCTCCTCCTTTTCTTCATTTTGATTTTTTGATTTATATGCTTTTCCATTTTTGTTCCCACGAGTAGCTAGGGAAGTATTTGTCCGTTCACGCAGGGCCCCGCTTGCGTGAATAAGGCTATGATACAACGGGTTTCGCCCGGTTCCCGAGGTCTTTCGTTTGAGACTGTGCTCTCTCACAGCCATGCATCCATCGGCACGAAAAGATTCACCTTGGATTAGGGGAGGGGTTACGAGGGAGGGTAGGAGTGGACGTGGGGGCAGGATTGTTAGAAGGGAGGGGAACTGACTTTTTGGATCATAGGAGGTTGGTAGGAGTGTTATGTTTTGGGTGGAGGAAACACCGGTCGGGTGGGAGTGTCCCCGTCCAGGTGGTCGCCCTCATATTTAGCTGCTAGTGGTTCGGGGTATGTTTGTAAATGTTGCGACGCCCGTTTTCAACCACTAGCATTGTCCGGGGGGTACGACCCATCCAGCAAGCCTGGGTGGGTTCCTCCCTGGTCCGCTGCGGCAGACCAGGGAAGACGTGGACGTATATGTTGGGCTTGAGGTGCCGGCCAGTAGTTCAGCGTCGCGTACCTGAACGTACCCACTACCCCCGACCCCCCGATAGATAGTTGTTTTCATCCTGCGGGATAGCTTGCGGGATTTATTTTGAGACTGGAGTCCCAAGCAACAACAATTTGCAGCCATTGAACGTAATGTTAGCTCTGTTGTCGCTAGTAAATTATGGCCCCAGGTCTGTGATTTGTTTTACAGATTGAAATGTATAGGTAGTTAATAATTACAAAAGGAGCGGGATTTACTCTTTTGACGTGGGCAGCTATGTGTTTGGTTTTTTACAAATTGATATTCAGGCCCATACATTTGCTGATCTGTCCGATGCTTAAAAGGCTTCATTGAGGACTTGTAAAGATCGTGTAATGATATCAATATCATCAGCTTACGTCAGTACTTGTACAGATTTATTGATGATCGCGTGGTAGTAAAACCACATCGTCGCTTCGCCTTATTTTAACTACTACCGATAGTTGCTTGAAACTATTCTGAAAATCGAAATAAAAAAAATCTAAATGTTCTTTATTCATATAGACACAATTCAATATTATTTTTAATTTATGTTCTTATGATGCGTCCAAGCCTTACTCCCAAGCCGTTTTGTCATTTACATAATCAGATATTGTATAGTATGCTTTTTTATACAATTTTGCTTTGATGGTAGCTTTAAACTTATTTACAGATAGTTCTCTAAGAGTAAGAGGAAGTTTGTTATAGAAGCGTATACATTGTCCTAAAAAAGAATTGCTTATTTTGTGGAGACGAGTGGCACGTACAAGAAGGTTATGCTTATGTTTAGTATTAACATTATGAGTGTCGCTTTTTTTTAATTTTGTCAATATTCTTGTGGACATAAAACAGATTTTCGTATATATATATATATATATATATATATATATATATATATATATATATATATATATATATATATATATATATATATATATATATATATATATATATATATATATATATATATATATATATATATATATATATATATATATATATATATATATATATATATATATAAATATATATATATATATATACATATATATATATATATATATATATATATATATATATATATATATATATATATATATATATATATATATATATATATATATATATATATATATATATATATATATATATATATATATATATATATATATATATATATATATATATATATATATATATATATATATATATATATATATATATATATATATATATATATATATATATATATATATATATATATATATATATATATATATATATATATATATATATATATATATATATATATATTGTGATGCAACAGTAAGAATATTTATCTTTTTAATATTTTCTCTAAGTGAAACCCGAGGACTAAGTTTATATATAGCTCTTACAGCACGTTTCTGTAGTATAAAGATGTTATTGATGTCCGCACAGCTTCCCCAGAGAAGAATCCCATAGGACATAATGCTATGAAAGTAATTAAGTATACTATTCTTGCTGTATCTACATCAGTCAACCGCCTTATTGTTTTAACTGCGTATGCCGCGGAGCTAAGTTTTCCTGTCATTTTCTCAATTTGTGGGCCCCATTGTAATTTGGAGTCAATTGTTATCCCTAGAAACACAGTTGAAGCAACAGGCTCCAGTCTAGTTCCATTTATTTCTACATTAGTTTGTACCTGCTTATCATTAGGTATAGAAATTAGTAATTGTTTTTTTTTCATTTAATAGTAGGTTATTTACATTAAACCAATGGACAACTTTTGAGAGTATATTATTAACTTCTTCATAATTGTACAATTGTCGACTAATTTTAAACGTCAAAGTGTAACTTATTACGACGAAAATTTTGGAAAAAGTTGTAACTTGCATTTCTCATGGACCACAGGGACACATATTTCCCATCAATTTATATAAAAACTGTTTATTAAATTTTCACAAAACTTGGTAATACATATTATTTACATGCCCCTTTTACAGTTTTATGTGCTCGTATTAAAATTTTCCGTACTCTACAGCAAAGCTTATGGCTTTCAATGGTTTAATACATCAACAATAACACTGGTATTATCGGCATAAATAGATGACCCACCTTAGTCGCAATAGGCAGGTAGTTGACAAAGATAAAGAATAGAAGGTTTCAAGAGCAGATCCCTGAAGAACGCCAACCGGCGAAATATCGGATTGTGAACTGTCGGTGTGAACTGTCAAGAACAGAGAAAAAGCTGCGCATCGATCTGAGAATATGATGTAACCATAGAAGAAAGTCTTGGTTGAAGAATACCAGTAGCAGACAAACATAGCAAAATAGGACACTACCTAAGTTTTAATACTCAACTATAAGGATTCGTGCGAGCGATGAACTCGGCGCGTCGGATATCTTTATCGGCCCCACTCAACCATACACAGCGAAATCTTCTGTGAAGCTGAACACCTGCCACCCGCCTGTTTTACCCATCCCCAGCCCCAATCGAAGCCGCCCCCGCACGAATGGACCGCCACGCCGTATATCGGATCGCTTGTCCGCCAATGAATGACTGGCGTATTATATGGCACACCGTAATAATATCCCTCAATAATTGGTCATTTGGAGATCCAGACTGTAATTACCTCGCATTGTATGTATCTATTAACTCGTTTGTCATCATGTCACCATGATCATGTATGTATGTATCCAGCGCTATCTCATCCCGCTGAAGAGATTGGTGCGAAGAGTCTTGAATTACCCAATAAATCTTAAAAAGCTATTTTGCTCAAAATTAAATATGTATCCGTTTTAGAACATTTAAAAAAAAACAAAAAAACGATTTTTCTGTCAGTCTGTCTGTCTGTCTGGAGATCCAGACTGTGATTAGCTTGCATTGTATATGTGTGTATCAACTCGTTTATCATCATGTCACCATGGTCATCTATGTATATATGTATCCAGCGCTATCTCAACCCACAGAAGAGATTGGTGCGAGGTGTCTTGAATTACATGATAAATCTCAAAAATATGTTTGGTTCAAATTGAAATATTTATCCGTTTTAGAACATTTAGAACAAAAAAAAAACAGAGAAACATTTTGTCTGTCCATCTGTCTGTCTATCTGTCTATCTGTCTGGAGATTCAGACTGTAATTGGCTTGCATAGTATGTATCTATTAACTCGTGTGTCATTATATCACCATGATCATGTACGTAAGTACCCTGCGCTATCTCAAACCGCAGAAGAGATTGGTGCGATTCCAACGTCCAATGCACCTCCGAATTTATGGGAAAGAGCATTGACGATGTGTTTTTCTGCATCCGTAAAGTTCTGGTAATAAGTACATTCCTATGATACTGAATTCGATGAAGTATTGCTTATTTATAATACGTTAAGAATATACTATGATGAAATTTTACATAGCACTTTCGTGAAGGCAACATATCCTGAGTATCCCTAAGAGTCTTCAATTCCAATGACAACAGGAAAAATACCTTCAAATTTTGAATTTAAAATAATGTTAATATACTAGATACATATATCTGTCACATACAGATAAGGTATAGATAGATTTTTTGTTAGAAGTAGACTTACAGTACTTTCCGAACGTCTTATGTTTCTAGACATTTATGCCTTGCTTGTAGGCTTTACTATTGATTACTACACTATATAATCAATAGCTTTACGTAATAGTAATAATAATAATAATAACACTTTACAAATGGTTTTCATAGCTATGTTACACAACAACGACTTGACCAGACCAATGTATCGCTTAAAAAAATCTTCAATTTTATAATATGTATGTATTTTATATATATGTAGGTAGGTAAAGATGAGCAGCTTTGATATGACGAGGCAGCTGTGGCGGGAGCGCTACGTCCGTTGCTAATCCTATTGCCGCGCCGCGCCGTTCGCCGTCCAGTCTACTGCTAACTTGAATTTACTCATTGCTCATGCAAATGTACTTAACTACTACCCTAAGATTCATAGGTGGAAAGATATATGCTAGTAGATATAGCTTCTAGTAAAATATATCGTTACCAAATATCACAAAATATACTAGTAAATATCACAAAACCTGAGAGTTTCAGATTTTTCAACCACTAAAAAAAAATCGGTTTTTACGGAATTCAACTGAAACCAGCCATGCAAATAGAAAATAGATTCAAATAGTTTTTTTGAGCTCATGATTTAAAGCGAAACAATAGTATGCCAGTATTAGTATTAGTAACAGCGACCAAAAATTCAAGCTGATATACCAAAATAAATACAAACTCTGCTGCAGCGCGATGGATTGCTTTTAACTGTTTTTACACGACTGCCCAACAAAAAAAAGTGTTGTGTTCAGGGTTCATCTACTCGTATGTATGTTCTCCATTACTTTTTATTTCACCGTAACTATTAGTAGTTACTTAAATTAGTATCACCGTAACGCTTGAGCTGATTTAGAAGTATATGGTATTGTTAGAATCGCTATGACATCCCGAGTGTCATAGGGTACCTTAACTATCCAAATATCGAGTAAATATTTGTATAAATGTCCAAGTCTCCAAATGTCAATAAATTAACATAAATCTATAGCGGTAGTGTCAAATGAAATGCCTGCTAGAGTACATTTTGAAAATATATATGTATAAATGTATGGATCTATATGGATAAATACTTAAATCACAAATATTTTTTGAAAAACAGAAACAAAAATAATTATAATCACAAATATTATAATTATTTTAACGTCATTCACTTTTTATAACGGCAGTCGTCTTTTTTATTCCTTTTAATATATTTACTTGTTTACCCAGTCGCGTTTCCCAGTGTTGCGGTTCAACAAATTATAAGGCACATATAGGAGAAGAAAGGGACGGATTCTGAAAAAGGAAGAGTGATTATTGCCCTAAAAAATATGATTTGCGGCAATTGAATCAATCCCAATATTTCGCCTTTGGTCGTTTTCAAGCAAGTGACGTTCTCAGAATCGAATAATTCCTTGAAAATTCTAAGGAAAGCTTTTTAAAAAATCATTAAAAAGCTTTGTCTGAATGTGCTTTTAAAGTTTAATTTAACGTATGGATTAAGAGTTAATTTTAATAATTAAATCTAGAACCCTTACAAGCTCCTACCATATATTTTTAAATACGTATATCTGTTACATTTGTAACGGACCTTAAGTCCATTATATGCGATCAACAAATGAACGAATTCCAGTGAAATCCACTGACACAATTCAGCTATTATTTTAACTCGTGCAGCTATGAATCAGCCCGTCGAAACAATACTTTTACTCGGAATATTTTGGATTGCATCATTTATCGGCGTATATAAACCGGCGATAAAGCAACCAACGTATCATTCCTCGAGTGGTCATGTCTCCAGATAGCGACGGCACACTTCGGTGTCCCGGCTTCTCGGTCACATATCATTCCCCGAGTGATCACCTTCCCCCAAGGTTGCGACGGCATATTCGGTACCCTTCTCACGAGGTGTGTCAACGAATCCGGCTCCTTGGTTTCCTTTCCTTACCTTTCCCAGTCACGAAGCATCAGTCTGCAATCCCACAGACTCGAGTCGTGCCCAGTACAAGATACTAGAAGCACACATACAATCCTCATCCGTATATCCTCGTAACCGCAGTCGCGCATATATACACTCGCGTCAACATAACTTGTTCGGGAAGCGTTATAACTGGCAATATCAAACTTTCAATCAATAAATACCTTCTACTACATTCAAAACCGACTTTCAATACGGAGATAACTCGTAAGTTGATACCACCACCTCACACCGAACAATGGGGAGTCTTGTGAGGGGTGGTCCCTCATACATTATTATCAAGGACCAAACTTAACATTTCTATTCTTCGCGCCAAATGATTATTTTCAAGTAAAACATATGTATGTCGACGACAAATTAAAACTTAATTTGATAATCATCTATATCTATATATATATATATATATATATATATATATATATATATATATATATATATATATATATATATATATATAAAACAAAGTCGGGTTTGTTCGAACACATAACTCGAGAACGGCTGGACCGATTTTCATGGTTTTTTATTTGTTGTATTTGTCTCCGTCCCGAATAGCAGAATAACTATTATAAACATTGGAAAATTAACGAAAAAATGAAATAAAAGAAAAAACATTTTCCCATACATATTGTTTCCGAAAATATTGTTTTCCCATACATTTAATTTTTGGAAAAAAAAGCCATACATATTTGTTTTATATATCTATCTATATATATAAAACAAAGTCGGGTTTGTTCGAACACTTATAACTCAAGAATGGCTGGACCGATTTTCATGGTTTTTAATATGTAGTATTTGTCTCCGTCCCGAATAGCAGAATAACTATTAAAAACGAAAATTGGAAAGTTGACGAAAAATTAAAATAAAAGAAAAACATTTTCCAAAACAAAATGTAAATGCGTATTTTTCTCATGGTCAGTTGTACGTGGCATGTTCACATGTCGGTAATTCATCCGCTCTAATTGTTCTTGCGCCTGATAAAAAAACAAAAAATGTCGTATAACACAAGGTGCTTAAATGAAGAGAATTAAAGCGAATGCATCTCATGCTGCACAATATTAAGAGTTTAATTCAATCATGTCTTGTTGACACGCGATTGATATAGGTACTTCATTTTTGTACTGTTATTTTTCTTTTTGTGTTATTATCTTAATAAAGTAGTGAACTTAATATTTATTTTGTATTCATTTTATTACTTTCATAAAAACATAAATTAAGTTCAGCTAATCTGTAACACGACGTTCATTGACTGTTAGGCGGTACGAAGTTCGCCGAGTCAGCTAGTAACGATATAAATTCAAATTTCCTCAGAATTTAAAAAAAAAAGCGAATTCTTTTTATTATATAAGTAAATTTAAGAAATTAGTACAAGTAATTATAACCATATTTTAACATTATTGTTATAGAAACAATCAGATTGTTTTCATGACGACATTTATATTTCAAGTATTCGTTTTTTTGTGTGATTTATTGTACATTATGATCTATTATCTCTTAACCCGAAGAGTGTCCCGAAAAAGAGGGTAGTTTTAATGACAGGATCGCCCTAAGTTTGACGATTTTTGTGTGCACCTCTGCGCTCAGGAAAATTGTATACACTGAGAAAAATATAACGCTGTAATACACGGAAATACGCATGTTTCAAAAAGGATAACGTAAATAACATGTACTGTGGTCCGTACCAACATGACCCGTCGTAACTGTATAATTACCACATCATTCATTACGGCGCACAACGAAATCGGCGCACACCGAGCGCACATATAATCGAGTTCTGAGGTTTCAACAAAATTCCTTGGAATTCAACAAAAATTCTATTGAAACATCGTTATTCTGTATAAACCCGTAATAACAAAACGGTAATTTACGAAGAAATCCAATATTTTTCTCAGTGTAGATTAAATAAATATTATGAATATCATCGATTATTGTTAAAAATTGATGAGACATTTGAAATTTGGTTTTTATCAGGTTAACTGTTGGTAGATTGTATACACATACCTAAATCTTTCCATAGACATATAGGTACGTTTACTAAGCAAGAAGGTATAGGTATATACGTATATAGTGCAAAGCCTACCGAAAGCACTGGCATTAGGGATGCAAAGCAACTGCGAACTCGCCCGGCAGGACTCGCTCGCCGGCCATCCAAATAGCATTCAATTATGATGCAGAACTAGAGTGGCCAGCCTAATGCTCATTAGAATTACATGGACGCCGCGATGCGGTACGCGCTCGTCTGTCTGTCTGTCTGTTTGTCCGTAACTTGCACGCCTGCGCCTCTTCACATACACCAGTTTATAAATGTATGTACATTCACGTGGAAGCAGGCTTTACTTGATACGTTACATTGCACTTGCGAATTAGGCCAGTTTGGTGGTTTGAAGATAGCTATTGCTATTCTGTAACGAAAAATTCTGTCGCAATTTGCTTTATTTTCGGTTTTCGAAGCTTCCCAAAACAGCAGACGAATAATATTCTCGATAGTTTATAACGTACTTCTCGTCATAGGCATTTAAGTAGTCATATCTACATATCATTAGCGAAAATCTTCAGCAGGTTATCATTAAAAAAACTAGTTTTGAGATAAACTAATATTTAGTTTTGCTTAAGTTTTACTTTATTATAGATTATAAATTCAAATAAATTCAATAAAACACCTTTCGTAATTCTTTTATTATGCCTTGCTTTAATTGTTTTGAAAAATTTAAACCTTAATTTTGATGATTAATTTTATGAAAATCTCAAAAATCTGTTGTATTAAATTTTGGCCTAATAATCATCTCAGGGAGGTGGATTATTTAATGACTACCCACATATAATTTAAATACAACAGTGGCTTGTGTTTCAACTTGCATAAATAACCCAGTGTCGCTTTCAACCTTTCGCAATTCTTTTAATGCAAAAGTGGCTTTTGTTTAAAATTGCATAAATAATTCAGTATTTTTTTAAAAGTTGACATTGAAATGATAAAGTCGTTTCCATTATCCTAGTGATACCTTATGCAAGCTTAACATTCAACACTGAGTTATCGTGATAAGGTGCGCATTTTTTTTTTCAGGAAACTCGTTGTTGTCTTTGATAGAGCTTGTGTTACTTGACATTTCTGTATACCTACTTAACTTAAAATCGACTTTTGGGCAGATAGCCACTGTCGCGTTCAGCTATCGATATTTGTTTATAGCTGGTTAGCACAGCAGCGAGATTCGTAAAAAACCCATTTGTCTGTTTTGTGTTACACAATATCAGCAATTGTTTACAGGCAAGGAATATAGGTACCTACTATACATGTATCGGTTTTTATGTAATAATAGAAATGTATGAATAATATTGTTTCGATTCATATCAATAATTTATAACTAGTAATAACCGCAACAATAATCACGTATTTGTACTATATTACGGCAACCACGTGACGGCAGCTGTTTTTAGTCGACAGCATCGCCACGTTTAAGACCAGGCTCAATCGGCACCACAATAAACCCCAGTAACCTCGCTTGTTCAACCTATTCCGATGATAGTTCATGACTACTATGTAGCAATACTCCTATAGCCAGACGTATTTTAGCTAGCTACCTTATTCAAAAATGGTAGACCTACCACTATGAAAGTCCTTGCTGTTATGCGCAAGGTAATTAGCCTATTAGCTATCCATAACCTTAAGGACAACAGCAGGGCAGGGTAGTCCACTTTTGATGGGTCAATCGTCGTAGAGGGTGTATTCACCCACCCGCTCAACTACCCCTGAACCCCTTTATTTGATCAAAAATCTTATATCTGTAAAAAATAATTTTGATATAAAATCTATTAGGCACATGGAGAGAAGCACTGAATAATTTATTATAAATTACTAAAAAATAAAATAAAAATGTGAAAAATTATCTAAAATGGTAATAACTAACGGTAATCTAAATAATTATTATATTTAAAAATATAATAAAAAAAAAAACAAATGACTAACAGACCACGCCGTGTACTTTTACGAGTATGACTAAAGGTATCCCAAGAACGTACGGGTTAACGTTATAAAATGCAATATTTGAAGCTTGAATCCTCTCAGAAGCACGCAATTTCGTCAGGCGACCATTTAGTTATCTTGATCATATATATACATAAAATATCTCATTTTATCAAATTGGTCACCTAAGTAACGCGACAAATGGCGTTAGTCATTCGCCCACAAAATAGAATCTCTCTAAGCGCTGTGTATGCGCCATGCTTTGGGGGATGGCTTTTTGAGGTGGTGTCGAGAGCAATTCCTATGATGGGAGCATTTTTATTGGGGTCGCTGGCACCTCTCCTCAGGGAGGGACGCGCCGCTGAATGAGATTCCGGACCAACGAGGCGTCAAAGCGTTTCGTGTTATCCCATTATGGCAGATTGATAAAGTGAAAAATGGACTGGAGGGCCTCCGGATGATATATGAATGATGTGCCAACATTTAAACTGCGCTATAATGCGCAGGCAGCATACACATACTAAAATTATCCCAAGAAATTTAATGTAATATATATATTGGTTCTTACTACGCCTTACTATACGGACCAAAAGGATGTTAGCGCGAGTATATATACCCATAAGGGTATATATACTCGCGCTAACATCCTTTCACGACAGTCTAATTTAAATATTTTATATACAAATTCCTAACCAATTGAAGCCTCTTGCCACATCTATAGATTTGCCAAGAAACGATCATGCATTCGCGATTAAGCCAAGCTCGGGTATTGTTACCTAGAGCAGACTGAAATCAAAGATCTGGGAGTTTTCTTCAATCATTATCTGAGCTGAGACGTACGTTATTTGAACCTTCAGTAACAGTCAGGTTATGCATACGTTGTCAATACAACTCGATTGTTATAATTCGCTTGGAGACTAATGCACCTGGAATCCACATCTGAAATCTAAATGAAAGCTTTTGTATCCAGGAAGGTGAAAATTCAATGGCCCTTGGATTGGTTGGTTTCGGTAGTACCAGGTCTTCAGATTTTTATGTTAATCGTTGAAGTTTTTTTTTCGCTTAGATATATATATATATGTGTTAATGCTATCTACTTTTGTGTATGGATTTGGTAATATTTAGGTACTATCAATGTCTTGATTATTTTGTTGAATTCATTTCTTGGCTAAAAAAATAAATAAATTATGTGTCCTCTCTACATACTTATATTAAGGCTTTCTCACCTTGTTTCTGTAGATATCAGTCCTTCATAGTCGTCCAATGTAGAGTTGCAAGTTTTGTATTTTCTTTGTACAAAATTACAGTCGGTTTGGAATTCTAGTAATAGTGATCGCAGAAACGAGTCGTTTAATTTAAATTTCCTGCTTTGATACACGCCACAGTTGCAGAAATCTTATTGTTGTCTATAAGTCAAAGTCGTTTCAGATTCTCGTAAGTTTTTGGAGCATGAAATGTATATAACGATCAAGCCAGATTTTGAAAATGTCCTGGGAGCATTACATTTCTATAAAAGCCTGACCCCAAATATCAGCCTCAATAAATAAAGAAAGTAGTTCCCTTCGAGTGACATAATATGCCGTAAATCATTGTAGTACATTAGAGAGAGGATAGGTACTAATAGGTTGCTCTGCGGTACACCAAATATTTAAAATTTAATTTTTTACTTACTTGGTCGTCTATCACTGTGATCTGTCGCCTATTTGATTTGTGGAAAGACTTTTAAGTCATCGACTTTAGTAGCAATACCAAAACTGTGAAGTTTCCTTGTAAGGATTCTGTGAGATACTGTGTCGTAGGTTTTAGACACGTCGAGGAAAATGACTAAGATTTTTTTTACAATCAATTTATGGCAGTAGATTCTGTAACCGCGGTAGAGGCATATTTTACGCCCCGACTTCGTCTAAAGCCATATTGATTTCTTTATAGTAAATTCGCAGATCAGTTGGTACATTAGCTTAGACTTAGGCACTATCTCAATCGATATTTACTAATGTGTTTTTAGTCCCTAGGTTAAAATAATTGCAGTAATCCTGGCAGATTAAAACACCATGGAAAAAATCCACGCTAAAAACTTCGCTTTATTGTATGCGTGAGAGGGTCAAACATAAAGCTGGCCACGATTCAAGCATGGCCACTAAAATCCCATCAATATATAGGGCCATATATCATAATACGGGGGAGAATTTAACATTTATTAGACTTATTCCATATCAACTGGAGTGAATTCAAAATTAAATGATATTTGGCTATTTGTTCCTAGGTCGAGATTTAATAATCTCGACTTTGGCAGTGCGAGACCAAGGCCGAAATACTAAAAAAGACACACCAAATATTATTACAAATGTACCAATTTTTCGTATTTTACATTTCTAGAGTGGTTTTCTCCTAGATTTGCACTCTGTAAAATCATCGATCAGTTTCGAGACTTCCATTTTATACTGAGACATCCTTAGCTTCAGCAGAGCTGGATTAAACGTCAATAGTAGACTGAAGTTCCATTTTCAGCACCTAAACTACCGTGGGCACCGGCTGCACCGACTGTTACGTCACTGTTCATACTACTCTATCTACCAATGTTATTTCTCATATGAAAGATAGTTTTAAGCAAAAAGAATGAATGCATATGAATAAATTGCTACAAGCTTGACATCTGTCAAATTGAGATATCAAGCGCTTTTAAAATGCACATCGCGTATGGCAGCAACAGACATATCAATACAAGGTACCCTCATCCTCACTATACTTACTGCCATATCATAGGGTTCTCCCCCGGCATGTATGACACTCGCGTCTCGCTCATTCATATATATGATAATGCCCTTTAACAAAGTCCATAAATAAAATACAATATGGTGAATAAAACAGTGGAGATGGTGAGTAATACGAGAAGGGATTTTGCGAATTAGGCACGCCGTCGGAAGGTACATATTGCCTGAACGGCAGGGGGAGCGGAGATTTGCCGGTATTATGACACAGAGGGTGATTAGATGCGGGACGATACATCCCCTTCGTGCTTCTATGGAAATTGCTTCGGTGGCGCTGAATGATGAAATCGTTTCGTATATCCAACGCCTGACACACACTTTATTATGCTGCCTGTGTCTCTACGCTTCGAGAGGCTTCTTATGGTTTCAGCGATTTCTAACCGCCTCGGAATAAGAGATGAAATTAGAGTATGAAATTACGTGTACCTAACGAAGTTATTCCCGGGGCAAATTGAAATGACATACATGCTTAGCATAATGTTTCATATTGTTTTGTGATTAGGTAAAGACAGCGGATGGCCTAGGGTCAATTGCGCAGGCAAATCTAAGATTTATTTCAGTAAAATAAGTAATTAAATATATATTTATATATTCTTCATTTTACATACATTTACTTTGTACACAATAATGACATAAATTAATTTACATACTTTGTGAAATTGACTGATAGATGTAACGTAAGCAGTCATATGAAACCACCGAGACGTATCGTAGCCATAGATTAAACACTTGACTGGGTACTTTACGTAAACTCATACTTTTCGTAAACTATTCAGCATGCAAATTAAAGTAATGCTTACATACGTCATATCAAACCACAGTATAATAGACAGTAGTTTCTCTTAGAACAAAATTAAAATCGAAGCGAGCTACGTCACGAATCCAAAAAATAATGTTAATTTTTTGTTATGTATAAATTTCCTTTGTTTATATAAATTACTCTACTGGCACCTAAATTCTTACATTTACACAAATGTTGGCTGTAAGAGATCGTACTATAGGCAATAAGTCCGTGTGTTGTATGTTTTTTCTTTAAATATGCAATAAAGAATTTCTATCTATGTATCTATCTATATGGAATAATCAAAGAAGTTGTTGTTGTCATACATAGATGTGGAATAATTTCCATTAAAAGTCGCCTAATATTCAAAAAACAGTATTAATTAGTTTATTTTATTTTTTTGTTTAACTTAGTGTTTTGAATCATCTCTTGAAAAAGGGTTTTATATCCTGAAAATTCTGTATAGTTAATATACGTAGTTATGTGCAGTAAATCGCACAGTATAAGTACATGTAAATTAATAAAAAAAACTAAAATTGGGCTAAGGAATAGAGATTAATTGGGGAAACCTTAACATAGTAAATACGCACACCATATTATGTACCAACTGCATAAATCAAAAGAAATGAAATTGGAACCCACCGCGCGGTTATCACTACGACACTTTCAGCTAGATTTATAACGAAATTATTCAGCGAGATGGCGCGTATGAATCCGGCACTTTTTCATCTGTTACCGCGCTGACAATGAATGGTGTGTTTGGGGATGGACGGGTACGAAGATTAGGGATGGAGTGCCACATTAAGCGAAATTAGTTTACTAGCACTATACCTCGCGCAGATGGCATATATCGCGTTAAATATCATTAACTGGCCGAGGGTGATGCGTCAATATAATTTGTCATTGTGGAGATGATTGAAAGGTTTCGATAATGCTTGAATTGAACCTATCTACGTTTTATCACACTTTTAAAATGCACTTTTGTTATAGTATCGTACTTTCATCGTATGTAATACATAAAATGTAATATAATCGCATAAGAAACCGATTTACATCTTTGTTAGAATTAACCCACGTATTCACCCACGTATTCACTGAGCAACAAAGTTACTCATCATCCACATTTTTATTTCCAACAACAATGTTTCAGAGCTTTTCACCGTCCACGCCAGTCGGTGTTGTACATCATGTCCCTAGAGGAAAATGTGATATCTTATGCCGCAACTATAGATAATACAAAACTATAACAAAAAAAAAACGACTCCATTTTTTTTTATAAGTAAGCAGTCATGTCATGATAAAACATAGAACGGGCTATCATAATTGAATGCGTATACAAAATTTCGTGTCTGTACTGTTGACCGTTGAGGAGTTCCCTCGTTGGAAGTCGGCCCTTGGTGCCGAAGTTCTGTCTTGGTAAAACTTAGATCGGGCTGTCGTAATTAAATGCATATACAAAATTTCGTGTCTGTGCTGTTGACCGTTGAGGAGTCCCCTCGTCGGGAGCCAACCCTGGGTGTAGAATCAGGTCGACTGAAATGACAGGTCGGAAACGGCGACTGCTCTTGAAATGACCATCGGCCATCCGATCCTGGGTGAACAGCCGGGCAAAGAACGCTGTGGTCCGCGATAGATTCGGTAAACACCGTTTCACCGCTTCGTAAGGGAGGGGACCGCGCAAGCGACCTCGAACTCGTAACCAAACGAGAGACCAGAGTAATCTGGTCACAATTGGAAGTAAGGGCGCGAGTGTCGGCCCGCGGGGTAACATTCCTGGCTATCTCGCGGTTAAGGCCTTGGTCTCTTACGGGCTCGTGGCGTAGCTAGACGGTGGATTGTTTTGTCCCCAAGTCTTCTGCGCTCACTTCCAGGGAGATAGAACGACTAATCGTTAAAACTTCCTGAGGTGACGGGCTCGCCCGCTGTAGTCGAAAACCCAAGTTATAGAATCAGGTCATGCTTACCATAAAAAAGAAATTGTCATCGGATTTGAACCAATATGTAAAATTTCAACTTCATATCATTACCTATATTTGAGGAGGACCCTCAATTCCGCAGGGATCCCATCACCAGAAAAGAATTTTGATAAAAATGGGATAATCTGGAAGTAATCTGGAAAAAAACACGGGCATAAAAATAGTAGTGTCGCTTTTAAGCAAAAACAATTAAAAAATGGATAGAAATTAAACAAAAGTTACATAAACTGGACAATTGTTTGGTCGAACCGAAATATACAGAACTTGTCACTACTAATACGTCTCAATTCCATTGCGAGTACAGTCATCGATAGCTTCGCAAATATCAAGGCTCGATGAAAATTGAGTAATGACAGTATGCTTCAGCAATAAAAAATAATTAAATAATGAATATAGTGCAAATCGGCGATTAAGTAACCAGACCAGGTTGCCACAAGCCTAGGAAATGTAGATATTTTCTGAAAGTGTGGAGCTCGCCAAGACGTGTGGCCGACGTGGCGGGTATCGGGCTAAATACCTCCAATCACAATGAACAGTACAACCTTACCACGGCCCCTAGTCCCCAGCATCCCCACTAGCCCAAGCCACGGCAGCGGTTACGGTAACGGTGAGGCAGGGGGTGCTAAGAATCTCTGGGTACGATCAGGCTGCCAAACCAAACTGACACTGGCAACGTATAATGTAAGAACTCTGAGAGATGAAGCAAGACTAGAGGAGATACAGAACAAACTAGCACTTATAAACTACGACATAGTCGGACTGAGCGAAACTAGGCGACAGGGAGAAGGGACCATAAGGCTCCAGTCGGGTGACCTGTTTTACTACAGAGGTGAGGAAAACTCGGCATATGGCGGTGTGGGATTTATAGTAAGCTGCAATCTTGCGAAGCACATAACCGAACTTAGCAGCATTTCATCTCGCGTAGCCTATACTGTCGTACAAATTAACAAAAAGTACTCCCTCAAAATCATCCAGGTGTATGCACCAACCAGCACACATAGTGACGAAGAAGTAGAGACGTTCTTCGAAGACATATCCAAAGCGATGAAAAAAGGACGCTCTCATTACGTTATAATTATGGGTGATTTCAACGCTAAGATTGGCACAAGACGAGAGGGGGTATAGGGCCTCATGGAATAGGCATTCGGAACCCACGTGGAGAAACGCTACTAAACTATCTCGCAGCAAACAACTTATTTGGGATGAATTCGCACTTCCAGAAGAAGCCCAAAAGAAAGTGGACTTGGGTGAGCCCGGGCGGAAATATGAAAAACGAGATAGATTTCATTATCTCCAACAACAAGCACATTTTCACTGATGTCACAGTGCTCAATCGATTCCAGACAGGCAGCGATCACAGACTTGTCCGAGGAACGATCGTGTTAAACACGAAGCTGGAAAGGGCCAAACTTGTTCGAAAAAAGCTGATCAAGCTGTATGTTCCAGATGGCATCAACGAAAGGTTTGAGAAATCTCTCGAAGAATCCCTGAAAAGATCAGCGATCGAACATTTCGAAGATGACCTCCAATCGAAATACAACCGTTTTACAAAGATCCTAACGGATACAGCAAAAGAACAGTTCAAGCGAGTAACAAAACCATCATCTGGGTTTCCAGAAAGCTTGGCGAACATGATGAAGGAACGCCGTAAGTTCGCAGCCGATGACTTCAATAGCAATGCACACCGGGAGCTAAACATAAAAATTCACAAGACTCTCAAGCGTGAAATTCGTAAAAAGAATACACTAAAAATCCAGGAGCTCATAGAGAAAAATCGGGGTCTAAAAGTGTTCCAGCGAAATAACGGAGGAAACGACTTAAACACCCTGAGAGTTAACAGCGGCAACCCGACAAGTAACATCTGTGAGATCAAGAAAATCACAGAGAAATTCTACAGTGATCTATACTCAACCACCACACAACAGCCCACTGCCCTTGATTTAAGCGACAGGCGTGCGCCTATCAAGCGACACTACACGGAAGATATTCCTAAAATTAGTACGTATGAAGTGAAGCAAGCACTGACGCGCACCAAGAAGTTCAAGGCTCCGGGTAAGGACGGCATTACTGTGGAATTACTAAAAGGTGGAGGCAGAGCTATCGTAAAGGAGCTAAGTCTGCTGTTCAACGAGGTCTTGTTCACTGGTAAAGTACCCAAGGATTGGACTAACAGCATCGTTGTGCTCTTCCATAAGAAAGGCGATAAGACCCTTCTGAAAAATTATCGTCTTATTTCACTTTTAAGTCAGGTGTACAAAGTATTCTCCAAAATCCTGACTACACGCTTGACACAAAGACTGGATGAATATCAACCCAGGGAACAGGCAGGATTTCGGAAGGGTTTTGGAACGATCGACCACATCTTCACACTTCGGCAGGTTATCCAAAAGTCCGAAGAATACAATAGGCCCCTTTATCTAGCCTTCGTCGATTATGAAAAAGCATTTGACTCCATAGAACACTGGGCAGTCACCGAATCGCTACATCGATGTCATATAGACTACCGGTATATACAGATCCTGAAGAGCTTGTACAAAGCGGCAACAATGACCGTACAGCTGAAAGAACTAACAGACCCTATACCGATCCAAAGAGGAGTCCGACAAGGTGACGTTATATCCCCTAAGCTGTTCACCAACGCTATGGAGGATATATTCAAGACATTGGACTGGAGTGGCAAGGGAATCAACGTTGACGGCGTGTATCTCAATCATCTGCGCTACGCGGATGATATAGTTATAATCGCTGAATGTGCCGAAGACCTACAACTCATGCTGGAGCAACTATATCACGCGTCCCTGCGAACGGGTCTTAAGATGAACATGGACAAGACAAAGGTTATGGAGAAAGCCGATCTCACACCGAATCCCATTTCATTGAATGGACAACCGCTGGAGCAGGTGCAGGAGTACACATAACTAGGACAGGTGATAAAGCTCGGCCGGGACCCGATGATGGCAGAGATAAAGCGAAGAAAACAATTGGGATGGGCAGCCTTCGGGAAGCTGAGCTTCGTGCTGAAGTCCAGAATTCCCTAATCGCTCAAGACAAAGGTGTATAATCAGTGTGTGTTACCGGCTATGACGTATGCTTGTGAGACATGGACACTGACTGCTGGGATGATCTACAAGCTTAAGGTGGTGCAGCGTAACATGGAGCGAGTCATGCTTGGCATATCGTTGCGCGATCGAGTCCGAAACGAGCTCATCAGACAGCGCACGAAGGTGGTCGACGTGGGTCAAAGAGTGGCCAAGCTGAAGTGGGCTTGGGCCGGCCATGTGGCCCGACAACACGACGAACGGTGGAGCAAGCGCGTTTTGGAGTGGAGACCCCGCCTAGGCAGAAGAAGTGTGGGCAGACCACCGGCCCGATGGTCAGATGACATCAAGGAGATAGCTGGACCAGTCTGGATGAGGGAAACGGACAACCGATCCGGGTGGAGAGTGATTGGAGAGGCGTATGGCCAACGGTGGGCGAATACGCGCTGATGATGAAGAAGAAGAAGAAGTATGCTTCAATTTTTGTTTGATTGTTATGTGCCCAGCTAATAATGGCTGATTGTAATATGGTTCAACCATATTAGAAATCTATCATTTTTTTTTTAAATTATTTGTGTTGTTTTTATTTGAGGAGATGAGCCCATTTTCTTTTTGCACCAGAGGTTTTGACCACCTAGTTACTTTTAATTTTTAATTATTCGCTCACTTTATTGCCATTCATGAATCCCGTCTTTGGAACCAACCTTTAGTCATACGGCTATTCCTTACTCTCTCCTTTCCTAGACAAAATGCAATTATATTTATTGTTATATTACCTAATTAATTCACGTGACACTTCTACAAACGTATCATTTGTAAATTTTCGGTTGGCGTATGAACTATTAAGTAAATAATAAAGAATTTCGTATTTTTAATACTAAGAACCATCCACTTCTGAGACAGGGTAAAGATTTAAGGTCATTTTCACTAGTTTAGACGTGTAAATTGTGAAAACTGTAAAGTCACAAACCTGAATCTGCCAAATAGTCACTACTGAATTCATGAATATTTACTAGTGTTACAAGACTTCTGAGTTTATTTTCGTAAAATACCTGTAACTTCAAATTTTCATATATCAGTGAACATTTACTGGTGAATAGTGAATTGGAACATTCCACCAGTGTTCTCTTCTTCCCGTAGGTTAGGTTAACAAAATTACGTCCCCAAAGAAGTACTGCCCGTGGCGCATTTCCCCCCATTCCCACTTGATTCTGAATGTGAAACACCCTAGTATGTAAGAGGGAATGGACCGCCTATGCCGCGCAACGGAAGGGGAGAGAGTTTCCAACCCATAATACAATATTTTTCCAGCATTTTCCACGCCAAGATGGCGCTGCTATAATATCGTATCCTTGCCGCGGCTGGAAAGAGGGAGAGGAAGGCTAGGGAGAAAGAGGGGGAGCCATTGCCCGCTTAATGTGTATTTTCGCCCAATCAGAGCGCGGGCCGAGCCACGATATTACCTCAGCTGTCACACATAAAGTGGAAAATATGGACCGCAGATTGCTGAAAGGGGGCCGCTCGACGGGAAAAAGAGGGAAGAAGAGACGAGGAGGAAGGAAGGGGGGGGGGGGGGTAGAGCTGATTTTTAGTCTGAGCGCGTATCGGCCGTGGTTTCAGTGGCGCGGAAGAAATGTTGCTTGAGAATTGGCTTTACCGCCCCCCATACTGTCTTTCTATCTTTCACTGTCTGCCTTATCTGTGCACATGAGGATTTAATACATTTACAGTTTTCCTATCTTACATGACACGTGGCATCTTACATGACAGTATAATATTCAAGAATTTTATGAAGATAGAATATAGATAATCTAACCAAGATTTTCTAGCCGGTATCGGCTCTAAAACATTGTCTTGCAGTACTCTATATTTTTTATATTTTTAATAACTGCTTTGTATTTTTCTTAACTACTTGGTTAGGATTAGTATTTTGGTTCTCTGAGTTCGCCCTGAAATATAATTTAAAGACCACTCCAAATGGCAGGCCACGCACTTCGGTATTTTGGAACTTACTTAGTGAAATACGATACGATACGGTGTCAAATGCCTTTGCGGGGTCTAGAAAAACCGCGGTAGATTTATGTAGGCCATCTAGGGTATTTAAAAAATGCTTCCAGAGAACCACGTCCAGATCTAACTCCGTATTGGCTTGGCGCTAATAGATGGCCTAAGAATTTAAAGAAATGTTTCTTTACTATAGGTAACTTCTATTACTTTTAATAAGAAATTTTAAATACTGATAGCCACGTAACAATTTACGTCGTTTCTATGGATCTTTATGAATCTGCATATAAACCACCTTTTTAAGTGATACGCGATTACTCCACTACTGATATTGAGATTCGTAATATACCTACGCTAATGGATGCGATTAGTGATTTTTGTTAATTTTCAAAGTTTCTTTGATATTGATTTCGCACCTGTAGTATATTTTCATTCAAGTTACTCTAATCTATGAAGATTTCGGATAAGTCTGTAGATATAAAAAAATAACGAGTTAGATTTGAGTTTTTCAATGTGCTATTTCCTAGTTCTGCTTACGTTTTTGATGTCCCGGGATGGTTGGCTTCGTCGGCTAACCAACCGATATCGGCGAAATAATCGCTTAAGTTATTTGCTTTTTGAAATGTAGTTTCTGTTTAGGTAATGTAATAATTATCGTTTGGCTAGTAGTTGTCGTTTTGTGTGCTCTGGTTCCAAAAAATAATCATGTATAAAAAAAATAATTTGTTACATTCATTAACTATTTTCAATGCCTTAATAAACATTATTAAAATATTGAATTTTGCGTATTATTTGTATTTTTTTCCGTTAGCTAAAAAAAGTTTTATAAACATTGCTGTAGGTAACTAATGCATTTCCTTTTCCGTACCTTTTATATCTTGCTGATTGAGTAGAATTTGTTACTATAGTTTATTTCAGGATTTTATATTATTTAGAATGCCGCCTGTTATTCATTTATTTTATCCGTCGTTTCTTGCGAAAAAGTAGTTCAATTTGAGTGCTGTCTTCAATAATGTTATATACATTCTGTACAAACGCTTTTCTCATAATCGATAACAGCCGTTGCAACATCGTCAAGACAACGGGCGTTACAAAATTCACACGGTAAATCTTTTTTTGTTTTTTTGGGTGGCAACACAATGGTCAAGCAATAACATAAACATATTATTGTGTCGGAAAATAGGACATAGCTGGCTTTGATAATCAATTTTGGACCTGGCGGCGAAGTCTAGGATCAGACTGCTTTTAATACTAACTTTAGACTGTGACGTCACCAAAAACACAAGAGAACTGATAGTTCGCATTAATCACCATGACATACAGTTATTTCGATGACTTTTTGTTCCGATTGGTCGGTACGGATATGGCGGCATTTGAAAATTGTTTCTCATACATGTAACGGATTTTTATATTTATTACTGTTTTTTTAAATATTGCTTTGGAATGGAATTGGAAATATTGCCTTGGCCCCATTCCATATTGCCTTGGAATGGGGCCTTGGAATGGAAAACTAAATGAAGCTTTAGGGACATAGAAAGGAACATAGGAACTCAAGTGAGAATAGACAATCCGTTACGGTATTCTCTTCTGGGCGCAATGCACCATCGATCTAAGGCAACATATTTTTTCATTGCAAAAACGGGTCATTTGAATTTTTAGTAATCTGGCTTATGTAGAATCATGCCGTGGTCATCCTCACCCTTCCATTTCTATACGTTTTAGAATGCGTTAAATTGATCATAGAAAACCTAGCTCAGCTGCCGATACAATCAGATACCCATAAACACTTTACAAGGGGGAGAAATAATCTGATTCTTTCTCGTCCAAATCTAGAACTTTTTAAGAGGGATCCGAACTACGTTGGAATTATATGCTACAATAAGCTACCCTCTAGTATCAAAAAAATATGCCGCGAAGGAAAAATGCCCCAATTTAAAAATAAACTCAAATTATATCTCATTGAAAGAGAATTGTACGACATTAACGGTCTCTAAAAACTGTATGCATCTCGACTATGTCTCTTTCTGAAATAGGTTTTTAATCGATGTTCAATTTGACTAAAATGTATTGACTATTTCTATTATTAGGTAGGCACTTACTAATTATATCTTGACTATTTTTATTTGCAATATAATCACTAAGACATTTTATTTTACTTTTTGACAATCGTCACATGTTGTTTTGTTCTTTTTGACATTACATTTATTAATTTTATACTAAAAAAACCTTTTTTATCGGTATTTTAAAGAAATTATTATGCTTATTATAACCTTCTTTTTTTTCTCTCATTACATTATTCATTATATTCAATGTAATAGAATCACTACTTATTGAGTTAATTTCTACATATCTTCTCTATATTTTACATCTCTATATCTTACTTTCTTACATAATATCTTACTTTGTGTTTTTTCATCTGGTAACCAAAATGTTGAGTAATTCTACAATAATACCTTCTTTATTCTTAGGAGTAACCTTTTATGTTTTGATTATTAATAGAAGAATTTGATTATTAATGAAGAATTCAATAATATCACGGCCAAATTTAAATGTAATATAACTGTCTAAACAACTTTGTATTAGTTTTTAGGACAATAAATTATTTCATTTGATTTGGTTTGACAGAAAAGCATAAATATATATCTTTTTTTATCAGTTTGAAATTATTTTATCAGTTTGAAATTAGGTGACACAAATACCTACCTACCTACTTTTACCGTGTTTGCATTAACGGATAGGATAAAACAAGAACAAAATCTTAAGTTCGCCTAATCCCACCGTTTCAGGCTGCTGTCAGTTTCGAAAAATGTTGTAATAATCCGATTTATAATGCTATGCCGATTTGCAATCCGGTCAGGCTATAATGATAATTATGGGAATATGTTTTTCTTTAGCTTACATTTCAGCCCATAACAATCCAAATGCACCTGAACACTACCCTAAAATATTTGGGGAGTGAAGCTGGGTGAAACCCCGCTTCGCTAGGGCGGGCGGAAGATGGCGTTCACGCCAAGACGGATGAGGTTAGTTATAAATGTCAAGCTTTTCTTCTCCCGATTTCATCTCGACGTCTCGAGGGCGTCCCGTTCCCCCCAGGAGGTGACGCTCGCGCTCTCTCTTTCTCGCTTCGGGAAGTTTTTGCGATTTCATACAAAAGTATACGCCGGTGATTTATGTCCCGCTCCGAAAGGATATTTCATAGGTATCGCTTTTTTTCATTTTCCATCTCAGTCGCAGTGAGAGAGAGGAAGAGAGAAAGAGGTGGGGAAGAGATTTTGACGCTGGAATGGAATTCGCGATCTACGCTTGGAAATAAGCGAGAAACGACATTTATTTATGAAGCAACTATATGACACAAGCAATATCGCTATTTAAAATTATTATTTTTTAAATATTTTTGTTACTTATGGAAAGAAATTACAATTAAAACATTACAAAAATAATGCCCGTTTAGTATTAAGGTTATTCCAATAATTACCAGTAAATAATTTTATTAAACATTTAAGAATAATAACGTACTCATTTAATGAGAAATCAAGACATATTTCAATAAAAAAAATAGCTAAAATAATATACACATTATTAAAGTAGAATAGGCAGAATACGAAATAAGCCTGGCCCTAAGACATACTTAAGAGAATAAGATTTATGTCGAAGTAACTAAGTATAATTATAAATCGGTAGTTATCACTTATACCTGGGTACTGATTCATAAATAAGGTAATTTAAAAATATGAATTCTAAAAGGTGTTTTAAAAATTAAACCTTCAGCTGCATTTCAAATTGAACTACATCAAAACAGTGAATCATGCACACAAAAATATGCCACATAAAATAATATTCACAAAAATATATCTGAAGATAAAAATTTACGTAAAAAAATAAACATACACATGAAAATAAATCAAGAAATCAACATTAGAGCGAAATAAAAAAGGACGATTTTACATAGGTCAATTAGGAAATCACATAAGCATGTAATTTATTTTCAGAAAAAAATAACTATTTTGTTACCTTAGCATTTATTTGTGTTCATGACAATTAACTGCAATATATACAGCCTTATCCAGGATCAATCTCGCAGCTCTTCTGTATTTATTTGTAGGTAACTACTTAATTAATTGTCATATAATTTCAGAGTTGTTCGAAATACTCAATTTCATTAATATCTTTCCTCATACACTTTAAACACGTTAAAATAATCGTATTTGTTTAGCGCTAAAGAATACGCAAAGAAATACAACTCATTACCCGACGTTCAAAGCGTTCATTTTGACTTTTATAAAAATATACATGTCTGCTCCGACGCGCGACTGGAGTTTTTTCTTTTACGTGTGATTGCCATTGAATATACAATGGGCAAAGAGGGTTAATAAACGCAACTCTTACATTACTGAAAGAATGTACGTACCATATATACTTTTATTCATATAAAATAGCTTGATTTCATTGATTGATTGATTGATGTGTTTATTGATTGATGCTGATTGATGATGATTAATGATGATAGCAGATGATTGATGATGAATGATGATGATCATGATTATGAATATTGATTATTCATGATGATGATTGATTATATTATTGATGATTATTATGACGATTATTATGATTGATGATGATGATGATGATTGATTATCCATGAATGATGATGATTATTCATGATAATTGATGATTATTCATGATAATTGTTGATGATTGGTGATGATTGATGATGATTGCCGATGATTGATGGTGATTTATGATGATTGTTGATGATTGATTGATCATTTATTGATGATTTATGATGATTTATGACGATTGATAATGATTGACGATGATTGATTGATGATTGATTGATTTTTGATTGATTATAGATTGATGATCGCTTAATGATTGACTGTAAGATATCGCTATAGCGATAAATTCGCCATTTGGGCATAAATTGTTTTGTTTTATAAAATCAGTGTAATATTCATGTAGCACAACTAAGGTTTTTATAGCACAATACAGTTATTCTATTTGATTCTATGATTGATTAATTGAGGATGAATTGATGGATTAATTCATTGAATTTAAAAAATCTTTATTTTGAAATATTCTGCTTAAATGGCACTAATATTAATTTATTTATTCAAAAATGTGCGTGTCAGCTCCGACGCGCGACTGGAGTGTGATTCCCTCAGATTGCAATCTGCTGATTCGATATCTGTCTCATTTCATCATTCGACAAATGTACGGTCGGTATGGGTTAGCTCGGAAGCTGGCAAATTTCATCGAAGTTATGGTCTCCTGTTGGATATTGTTGCACTCTTCAATTTTCGATCTTTACGTTGACATTAAACGTAACGCTTTTTGTGAACATTTGATTTTATTATCCTTTACATGAAATCGATTCTTAAGGAGTAAACTCCAAAAATGTGAATTGCACAATATAATTAGAATACGGTTTTCGATTCCGTTTTCCAGTCACTGAGCGCGAAGTCTTTACTTAGTAGAGAGCGAGTGAGCGGCGCGGGCGCCGGCCGCCCCAGCAAACGAGCGAGAGAGGATATCCGTAGAGGCGGAATATAAATCGCGATTCATTTCTCATCGCAAGTTTTTGTCGGTTCTTATCTGTGAGACTTCACTTTCATCATCCAAGGGGATTTATGTAATGCCGAGTCATTTCGCGGGGTGCGCTCCGTCTCACTCGCGCACCCTCTGACCCCTAAGGCGCGAGAGAGGGACGGCGAGAGAGTTTCGCGCAGCTTCCACCCCGGACGGGTCTGTTGATTGATGAGCGGAAAGAAATAAACGCAAAGTTAAATTATTCGATAAGTTAGAGACGGAAGTTAAATGGGAATTATCCATGTTTCGCTGCTTATGTAAAGTTTGTCTTACAAATGTCGGCCTGAGCGGCGGGGGGAGAATGATTGATAAAATATGCTCAGGGGTTCTTACTATGGAGGAAAGGAGGCGGTGAATCTTGAATGCTCTTCTGCGTAATTGACTTTGGGTAATTGAATAGAGAATTGCTTATGAACAGAATATGCTTGCGTTTCTCGTATGAAGGGTGGGTGAACACTGAACGTCTGCGTCGTAGACTGCTACGCTGGAAAATGTGTGCACTCTGCGTTGGCTTCACAGCTTTTAATTCTTCAAACCCTAAATATTTATTTCCTGAAAAAATACCTTTTGAGGTCTACAATCCGAAGAGAGGCCACTAATAAAGGAATTATCGCGATAGATTATAGGAACGTTCAGGTGTTCTACGGAGTTCTACAATCAATCAATTCTCTCTTCTCTAAATAATAACAAACATAGAAAAATAAACAATAAGGTTAATGTGTCTTTTATCGCTTAATTATCTCAATTATCTCGACCACACGTCCATAACATCATAAATCATTATATAACAAACTGGAATATTTTGTCGACAAAATCTCTGTTAACAGACTGAGGTAGGGACTATAAGGCCGGCAATACACGTTCGATTTTTCTATACGATAGTCTAACCTTACTATCGGTAGGCACTCTTGCCATACACTTATTTAAACATTCAATATTCACTCTGACTCATAGCTCACTCACTCACACACATAAACATTCACTCTCGTCTCATCGTAATACCATAAGGCGCCTGAACAAGCAGGCACCTATCTAAGATACCTGTCGTAGGGCGTATGCCCTACGACGCCATAACCTGAAAGCCGGGTCAATGAGCCCGGTTCATGAGATTCTCCGGTCAATGCTTCTATAGCTACCGGAAGACGTCACGGGTCTTTATCAGGGCCTGTCGACCGAAATACTGAACTAAGGAGTCATTCCTTATTTGAGTGTGAAGAGCAGCAAATGTGTTTTGTTACTGTCGAACCCAACTCCATTTGGTAAACAAGAAGGCCTGTAAGTGTGTCGGTGAATTGAGAAACAATGGATTGGTATTTCCGCATTGCATGCCAGATTCTTTTCACAAGCCTATACCGCGTAACCAAAATTATTACTCTACCTATCCCCGCATATTTGAAACTCGAGTAGCAATGGTATAAATCATTCGTCGGTGGCCACGAGCCACTCGACCGCCCCAAGCGAATAAAACAAAACACGACGAGGCAATTAATCTTCACGCAAGGCAATATCGTTGTTACACCCTCCTTCCCCTCATAATTTACTCGGAAAATTAATATTAAGGGCAATCGATGCCACAAAGTCAGGTATCCATCAAATGGATAATTTGCGATGCGTGCATGTTAGTCATGGACAGCCGCGCGCACGAACTGAATACGCACATCAAAATTAATGAGGGAGGATGGGTGTGATATTTGGTTTTGTGGAATCTAAGTTTGATATCGTTATTTATATATTTAATGCTCCTATAAAAACTCAAGAGTGATTTGATTGAGTGCCCGTAAGGTGGGTATCCATTAGGTTCGCGCATCAACTCTGCTCCGCGTATCTGCAACTGTTCCAGTAGTGGATACGTTCGCGCTCCCAGTGGAGCTTGCAACGTTGCACGCTCCGCGGCGAGCAATCCAAGCGGTGGATCCATTACATATTGCACAGAAAATAATACATAATATTATCATCCACAGACCCCACCATCCCAGCTATGAACTTCATATGGAAGCTAAAATCCTTGATTGTAGGTAACTTTTTCTAAAAACTTTGCTCTTCAAGCTATATATGGGCTATAATTTAATTTAAATTAATTAAATTTCGGTATTCTTCAGAACCGAAGACCAACGAGAAAAGTCCTAGATAATAGTTTATTAATACCCAGGATAATAACATCGTTTGGACAGAGATATTACCCTTTCATTACGCCGAGATATTATAAAAACTTGATCAATTTAGAATTAAAATGAATTTGATATTTAGCGTATTTAAAAATAAAATAAAAAATTGGTTATCGTGTCATTGCAGTCTAACCCTAGTAGGTATATCAAATGTAAAAAATATAATATAGTAAAACTTAGTAAAAATTAAACTATTATTATAAATTTCATATTACTTATCACATATTTCATATTAATGACTTTTGATATTTTGTCATGACTTTTCATTCTTTTCTTTTTCTTTCTCTTTTTTTTTCTTTTTTACGAATTTATTTTTCTTTTAGTTTAAAATTTATATGCCGACTTTATAACGGAAATACGTTTTTTTTCGAGGACCACATTTTAGGGCATTTTTTAAAGCTAGCATTTTACTGCAACGTTTAAAAAAATATTAGTGCCCTGTCCACCCTAGAACTGGTTAGTCCGAGTTGGGTAACAGAATCGAATAAGGATAAAGTTTTGCCATTCGGTTCTCGTTATTTTTGTAAGCAAAATCAATGCTTTATGGAAATTAACATTTAATAAATAAATCCGACGTCGTATGATCAGAAATACGCTGAACGCATTTTTTTATGAATATGTTGAACAGATTGTTGATTTTGTCACATGTCAAATTATTTTTTCAATATAAGAGGCATTCTATTTATAGTGAATATTTCTTTAGTATAGATAATAGAAAAAAAAAACAGAAATATTTATGCAACGGAAAACATCCACCGCGTTTCTTTAGTTGACTGTACGGCTATTGTAATACAGAAATATTGATATCCATCAGTAATTATTCGGGTTGGAATTGTTTCAGCGATTCTGTTTTTGTTTATTCATGTTCAGTGACGGTTAAGAATATTGCAGGGGTGCACGTTTACTAGTATTTTCGAATATATTTTTTTTAACGCAGTGCAAATTTCAGTTTTTTCACATTACCCCGGTCACTCATATGCGCAAAAACATTCGTACATTGTACGAATGTTTTTACGCATGTGAAGGGCGTTAGCATATACGCAGTGTTTATTCGCATACTCAGGGAATATGCAGTTTACATACTCATTTGAGAACCCATTTGCGCTTCCTCTTACGCTTGTTTACAAGTGCCTCAGTCTTGCTAGCAATATATGAGATTTCTTTTTAGAATCCTACATTATGGTAGTTTTGCTCTGTATGAACTCCAACAAGTTGTTGTTATTCCAATCCAAAATCCGGTTTGTGTGTCCAATCCAAATCGCGCTTGCTGTGTAAGTACACAGCAAGCGCGACTGCCAAAACGTGCGTTACGTTCGCAATCGTGTGCGCAACTGACGCGCGAATGTGTGGGAGACTACGCGAAGGTTCGAGGTTCGCGCGCTTTGATGTGCGTCGAAAAACCGACGCGGCTCGGAATATGGCGAATGCAGCCAAAATTTTGCATATCCATTTACGAATGTCGTAATGGATATGCAAAATTGCATCTACACTTGGAGGTTCGCGTATTCGTGCGAATGTGTGGGACCGGAATTAGAGCATAAATAAATACAAACGAGGCTGCTATGGAATTCACCGACCTTAGTCGGGCCCATCATAATTCCTTTTTTTTACACTTCTAGGGGGTGAGCAGTGGATTCCGGACTTACGAACCGGCTGTGGTAGGTTTAGGACAGCTGTCTTGCCACATGTGAGCGTTCACCTTACCACCCATTCACTCCCCCTTCGAAGCCATAGAATTTGAGATGCGCAAATCGCAGTTTTAGATAATTTTTCTAAGAAAGAGTTGATTATTTTTCTGGAAAGGCCAAGATCTTTAAAGAGGTGAAATAGAGATTTAGCTGGCAGGCCACGAGCGCCAACTTCCACCGCGTGAAGGTGAACCTGAAGCCGTTCCGGGTTACGGCATTTGAAAGACCATGGTATTTATTTAATTTATACTCGTGGTCTTTTGGGATATTTGATTCCCATGGAACAGTTAATTCTACAATAAGGGTTATTCTACCTTCTATTGATATATACCAATATATATTCAATGTAATGTATATACCAATATATATTCAGGTAATAATCAATGCTAGAGAAATTACACGAGATAGAGAGTAAAGAGTTATATCTGG
The DNA here is from genome assembly GCA_944548615.1 of Micropterix aruncella. Lineage (NCBI taxonomy): Eukaryota > Metazoa > Arthropoda > Insecta > Lepidoptera > Micropterigidae > Micropterix > Micropterix aruncella. The sequence continues at coordinate 24,524,569 of OX155951.1, read as the reverse complement.
ACGGAGGGCTGTGCATCCGAGACTTTCAGGGAATTTATACTGCTTAGAGACCGAATCAACCTCCAGAATCCAGTCTGTAGCTTTCTCAATTATTGAGAAAGGTTTTGTAGTTAAATGTTTTTCGCCTTTAGATCCCGCACAAACTGTATTGGGGGTTTGGAGGATACTATCAAACTCTTGTTGGCACGAGCCACTGAGAGACTAATTACCTCGCGAATAACAGCGAGAACTTTGTCATGGCGGTAAGTGTACCGTCCTTGATCTAAGGCCACCTTGCAGACAGATAGAATGTGTCTAGCTGTGCAAGGGGTATTGCTACAGAGGGGACAAGAACTGTCCTCGGCAAAGCTCCAACGAGCGAGGTTACTGGGGTCTGGAAGTGTATGCTGAAATGCATTCAAATAAAATTTCAGCATCTCTGGCGTCCAGTCATAGAGCATTACCTTCCAGTGCATTGGAGGCGGAATGCAAAAGTCCCCAATTGTTGTCCAATCATTCTGGCATTGAAGGCCAATAGCATGAGCCATACTGTTGCTGTCTTAATCTCCCTGCAAAATAGACTTCTTCAAGTCCACGTCGCTCGTGGTTGTACTGCCATACCCCAGACCAGTGCCATTCTGGCTGATTCCAGTAAGGAACTTTTTGTGGAAGTCTACGCGGGTTTGTAGATCATTTGAATCACTACGGCCACTTATTACGTGCTTCGATATTGCCGGATCTTTGGAATTGCACAGAATCGAATTTTTGGTTATTCTGGAGTTGGCGTAGAGCAGAGAGGGCAGTTTTAGCGCTAGCCCAAAATTTTGTTTGGACCTGAAGAGAGTCGAGAAGTCAGCTGGTTTGGCTAAGGACAGCCAGGATTTTAAACTAGCTGTCACCAGCGCATTTAGGCGGGACAGTTGGGTTTTGGTAAAATCGTAAATAAGAAATTACTAAATTAGGTACTAAATTTTAGTTTCCGAATTTCCGAAAAAAAGCGAAGACATTGCGATCGCTAAGAGATATGATGAAATAGCATAAATCTTTTATTTGTATATTTTTAAACTTTTATTATTAATTCAAGAATATTTTTTATTTAATTAAGAAGAACATAGGGAGTATTTAAAAACACGAGCATTCAGCGTCACCCCTAACTAGACAAGGCTTGTTTCAAGGAAAACATCAATTTATATAGTAACAATTTAGTATGTTTTTTTATGAAAATAGTTTTCTAATCTGATGTCATAGTAAATTAAGAAATTGTCATAATAAATTAGTGTGTCAGCCCTGTTTTTTAGCAGTGGTTCGGTTGCGTGACAGGAAGTGCTCGCGATACTCGTTAATAACACAAATTGTCCTACATCACGTCATCAGTAATCGGTTGTAGTTCAGCACTCGACGTTTTCATCAGACGTGCTGGTTATCGTACGCCACCCGCGCCGTCGCCACCGCAGCTGTCCCACCCCAGTAGCACCGCGGGGTCACCCTACAATTTCGCCCTACCAACGACAAGTAAAATTAGTGTACCTACTTTCTTGTTTTTACTATTTCACTATGTACTCATTTTCAAAACTGTAGGTACAATACTTTTAAAAATGAGTACACGGTGAAAACAGGAAAGTGGGTACACTAATTCTGAACTGTTCAGCGTCCAAAAATATATGATTTCAAGTTTTGCTTTGTATATTGTTAATCTTGTAAAGCTATTTTCAAAAGTACATATTGACGTACATTTGACTGTATAGAAACAAACACATAGGAATAATATGCAACAGTGGCCAATAAAGCCTCGAAATACACCCAAAGAAAGTGAGGAAAGTATTTTTATCACCAACTCATATCGATACAAAATTATGGGTGTATTGTTCCATCAAATTAATAATAATATTAGGTTAACATAACTTTTCTATTAAACGGTTTGCTGTATACTATGTTTTGTAAATTGTACAATCGATTATGTACTAAAAGCTAGAAAATAATTATGGGTGACCAATCTGCCCCAGATTTGGTATGACTAAAATAAAATCGTGGGGCATATTTAGTAGAATATATATATTTTTAACAATCTTTATGTATGTTCTAATAGGTATATATGATCTGATAGGATTTTAAAGTTCAAAGAAAGTCTCTGCTTGAGGCCCAAAACGCCAATTTGAAATCAGCAGATCGTTAAAAGTCTCCAATTTTAGCACTATTATCTCACGACTGAGAGAGGAGCTGGAACGCGAGTTTAATGACGAAGTCGCTGCTTGAGACCCAGAAGACCAATTTGAAATCAGCAGATCGTCAAGTCTAATGGTATGACGGCAGCATCAGGTCTGAAAAGTTGGTACCCAGAGTACAAATACGAAGTCTCTGCTTGAGACTCACAATATCCATTTGAAACCAGAAGGTCGCCAATGACAGCACCTCCTGCCATTTTAATCGGCGCTCGAATCATATAGCATTAAACTAGATATTATTGAATAATAAGTAAGTAAAATAACAGAATTCTTATATTTCTAAAGAGCCATAACTACAAGACTTCTGCGAAATAACCCCATTAAATTTAAGTTACTAAAGTAATAACAAAAATAACACAATTTAAAAAGTATCTGTAGAGTATGCAGAGTGTAACACCAATAACACAGTAATAAATGGTATGATTTTTGTGTTTACTGAAAAAAGGTAACATTAAAAAAAATGTTTTTATGAATATTTACCCACTTGATTCAATTTTGAGCTAGGGAAAATTAAACCACAATGTAATATAAACTAATAAGGTTTTTACATATAATATTTTTCTTAGTATTTATAAGTATATATGTATATATAAGAGTTACCATATAATAATTATCAGCACAGAGTTTAGTGTCTGTTGTAAAATAAAAAAACCAATCTTTCCCGTTCTGCAGATAGCGATTCAGATGAGGCAGGGATTAAATATAGCGTCACAAAATGCATACTTTCCATATTAAAGTCACCTCCCAAAATGAGAGAGAAAGCTTCTAGATTAGCCTTATCTACGGCTACTTCGAAGACCACTTATACAAAAGTATGTAATATTGAGCAATAAATCCAGACGCTGAATACCGGTAAATTCAATCAAAGACCCTACAGATACTCTATAAAGTACTATTATCAGTTTTCAAGCACACATCTACTTTTAAAAATTGCAGATTCACCCCTGATGCCTTCGTTTATTAAAAAATGATAGCCATGTTATACCAAGAAATGGTTATACCAAGAAATGTTATACTAAGAAATGGTACCTATGTCCTTGCGTACATATGCGCTCATTGTGGCGTTTCAGTATTTTCCCCGCTGAATCCGCAGTTTTCATCCCTGGCTAGTCCCACCTCTTAAGATAAGATTGAGTATCTGCAGCGCTGAAATATGTCTACCTAATATGTGAGGAAAAATTCGTAGGCAACCGCCACCCCGCGGGCATCTTGAAAATCCCGATATCGAGATTGGGGAGACAAACCGACATTTTATTCAAATTTCTGACATAAAACACTAACACCCTAAGAAGGCGGGTTGAGGGGACGAGGACGCCCGTGAAAAAAAATAAAGAAAATTCTTCCCTCCCCCGTAAATCTCCCCCCACCCTCCCAACCACCCACCGTCGCACAGTTAACCGTATAGGTGAATATTATTTTTCATTTAGTTTTTTGTTTGGTATATTTGAAGCAGTAAGTAAATTAATTAAACTTTTATATATGATATTTAAAATTGGATTTAATTTATAAAATATTTTTAATTTATTTATCATTAGTAAATTTTAATTTTAATAATTATATTAGATTTTTTTATAAGGTAACTAATTACACAGTATTATTAAGTATGTTATTACAGTAGTAGTATGTTTTTAAATTATACTTAATCAGTCACATTTGCACATACTGGTTTATTGGAATTTATATCTAAAAAAGAAATACTGTTCAGAGGGCTGATTTTAATTTCTTGAGCGGTTTTAAGCCATGATAACTGCGATGAAGATGCGACCTCATCTATGGTAACTCGCCTATCAGATATAACCCTCTCTCGACCTTGCTGAATGTTATCGTCAGTGTTCGATGTTGACGGTCGCCCAATTCCCTCTTTTTGTGTTATGTTCGTTTGGCCAATTTTAAACATTTCGATCCACAAAAAATCGGTTTTACGAGATTTAACATTCCTCGTATTGTGACAAAAGTCTCCGGTGAATTTCAGCACCTTTTACACCCTCTGACCGCAAGAATCTCATCACTCCTCATTGCTCCACTTTTGAGCAATCTGATAGCGGAGCTGACATGCTTACGCTGTTATAGCTAGAAGACAACTGAATCGATCGTGATTAAATTCCGTACATGTGACCACACACGCGCCCACTCAACGCATGCGCATGCGGCCGCCACCTATCTTTGTTTAGTAGAGTTGTAGAACGAAAAGTGTAAGTAATTTTTGACTTACCCCCTTGTGTGTATATATATGATAGGGATTGAAACTACAAATTTCAATATCTATACAGTTCTGACAGTCAGTATGATTGCACTGTCACTATTTTTTCTCTAGATTGACAAATGCATCACCATATATTACCTCGTGTATTTCGGTACATCAACAGTGACCAACCGATTCAAGACCATGTCAATTTCGTTTATATGGGAGCCCCGGCTCTTAAAAGGAAGTGATTACATACTCTTAGATTAGTGGATAAGTTACTGATTTCTTTAAAAATAGCAAAAAGGATGGTGGGGATCGTCATCGTGTTGCATCTTTCAACTGCAATGAATTTGTCCAGCTAGTACTAACTACCGATTCACTGTGCGCTTCTTCGCTAGTGGAATGATATCGCTATGAGAATCCGACGGTTTCACGGCGCGGCCTTTTATTTTGAATTTCACTCACGAAACACGGTTTGTAATAAATTAGCTGGCGTCTAATATAAAACGACAAAACATCCAATATAATCTGCCGAGAGTAAGAAGGACGAGCGGGGTGGGAATTTTATATCGGCGCTTTCTCTCGGCGGGGGTCGGATCGTTCCGGGGGCCCTTTTACGGACCCTGCCTGCATAACTGAACGAGAGGCTCGGACGCTTGGAGGAACGCAAAATATGTGTATGTGACATATCGGCAAGCAGTCGAAATGAATATTATTGACAATGGTTGACTGTAAGACATCGCATATATTGTGCATAAATTATCTTTTTTATAAAACCAGTGTAATATTCATTGTGTAAGGTTTTTATAGCACAATAAAGTTATTCTATTTAATTTAATCTCGACCATTGTATACAAAAATTCAATTACAGATCACTATACAGTCTTCTTGATTATGATGGTCGCTAAGGGAAGTAGCTTTTGAGCATTTGAACAAGAAAATAAAGAACTTAAATAATTATGATAAAATAGTTTACTAAATCAGCCAATATGATTGGAATCACTTATATCAGATTAGGGATGCTATCGACGCCTATAACTCATTTTTTTCCACTTTGAGTAATATTATACAGAAACATACAAAATCGAAAATTGTAATTATGAAACATTAAAAAAATGACACCATGGATTGACTCCTTTTTTGTATTCACAGGCTTGATCAAATGCACGAAGCACTAAGAAAAACACCGGATAATGCAATGCTGAGGCAGAAATACACTCGCTTGGTGATTACATAGAGCTTGGAGTTATGTTGTTGCGGCTTCTTAGACATCAGTAAGTACTTGGTTTTTGCAACATTGATGCTCAGGCCCATATCTTTATTTGCTTTACTAACATTATCAAGGAGTTCTTGTAGTGATGCCAAACTCTCAGAGATCAGTGCACAACAAACGCAATAGCTGTCAAAATTTATAATCGAAACGGTGGATAAAGGAGATAAGTGTCTAGGAGTTTTCCTTGACCTTGCAAAGGCTTTTGACTCCGTGCCACATAATATATTATTGTGCAAACTGAGCAGTGTGGGAATTAACTATACAAGCCTTAAATGGTTTGATAGTTACCTATCCAACAGGGTACAAAGTGTCCACATCCAGGGCCTCCAGAGTAAAAGCCAGCATCTCACGTATGGGGACCTACAGGGTAGCGTTTTGGGACCCATTTTAATTCTCGTCTACATAATTGAGCTATGCCAGTTACCAGTAGGTAAAATCATCACATATGCCGATGACACTATTATACTATTCAAGGGTTCAAACTGGGATTACACATTTGAGAAAGCAAACGAGGGCATTGAAATCGTTAGAAATCGGCTAGGAAACTTTATGTTACCGCTTTGTTGGCAAAATCAAGTACATGCCATTTAGTATACACACCAGAGGTCAACCCACTGCCGCGTAGAGTCTAGTAACTGTCAGTCTCTGCAAAGAGAAATATCTTGGAAGCATCTAGGCATCACTCTAGATTGCTTTTTCCGATTGGACTCTCATGTTTCATGACTTGGATATGTTTTCAAAGAACTGACGAATATTCTGTATTCTAAAATGCTGAAAACTGTTTATCATGCTTTATGCTAATCACTTATTACTTGGCATAATTGGATGGGGTGGATGTAGTGAAACCCTACTAGAGTCATTGCAAGTTGCGCAGAAATTTATACTAAAAATTATTCTCTGCAGACGATATCGCCATCACACCAATGAACTTTATATGGAAGCTAAAGTCCGTGATTGTAGGTAATTTTCACTAAAAACTTCCATCCTAAAACTATTTTTGGACAATAATTGAAATTTAGGATTAATTCAAAACCAAAGACCAACGAGACAAGTTTAAAAAAAATAAGTTATTAATACCCAGGATGAAAACATCATTTAGACAAAGACATTACTCTTTCATTACGCGGAGATTTTACAATCTGATCAATATGGAAATAAAAATGAATTTGACATTTAGGTTATCCAAAAATAAAATAAAGAAATGATTATCGAGTCATGACAGACTAACCATACATTAAATGTTATAAATTATAGTTTAATAAAACCTAGGTGCACAAATTATTATTATATTTTTATATATGTATAACAATTATATTTTAACATTGATGTAACTACCAAAAATTATTTAACTTTGTTTTTATATATTGTTTTGACAATAACTTTTACTTTTTTTGCTAGGTATTTTTATATTTAATTTTATATTATTTAACATATATTAAATATTACTGACTTTTTCTTTCTTTTCTCATTTATAACTTTATTTTTCTCTTTATTTTAGTTTTAAGACTATTCTTTTGGACATTCTTCAAAGTTATGTTCTATTTAATGGCGATTGTATAATGGAATCTCTTTTTATTTATTATATTTTTTTAAAGACCACATTTTAGGACAATTTCGTTTTATTAACATGTTACTAAAACTTTTACATAATTTATTGTAATATTAGAGTCCTGTCCACTCTAGAACGGACTAGTCCCAGTTGGGTGACAGAATCAAATAAGCAAAAGGTTAAGGTTTTGCCATTCGGGTCCTGTCATTTTTGTAAACGAAATCAATGTTTTATAGTAATTAATCCGTAAAACACTAAATAAATAAATAAAATATCGTGTTGGACCCACTTCTATGTCATTTCCTCCCGCATATTTTTTTCTTGCCATATTTTGACAATATAGGAAAAGATAGGAGATAATTGATTCACATTCGCATATATAGACACAGGGTTAGTTTACCTAACAAAAATTCATAACCAATAAATCTTTAAAAACAAATGTTTTAATTACCCCATCGACAACCTTCCGAAACGGCGTCAGTGACGTCATTAGGACTTGTCACGCCACACGGTGTGAGATAGCATTCGTAACGCGCGGCAGTGGCGTAGCTACGTGCCGAGCGCGGCAGCATTAATTGTGTTTAGTTAGCGGATATTGACGATGGAAATTCGTTTGCAATCAAACCGGAAAATGGTACGAAAAACGAGAAGAAAAAATCAAACAGACAGGCGTCACTGTCGGCGTCGTGTGGAACTCGGACCCTGTCGAACTTCCCCCTGGGAACGAGCGCGGGGGCGTGCGGAGGGTGGGGGGGACAAGGGAGGGGAAGGGGCAGGGGCATATTCCCCAACACTTGCTGACCGGGACTTATGCCATTTTAAATTGTACATATTTGAAATTCCTGTCTGTCAGTGGCGGAACCGAGCTACGATTTGAGTGGAGTTGCGAGTCCGCAGGAGAAAGCGATTTTGTTGTGTTTTATATTCTGTTGTCTTTTTTCGTCCTGTGTATATATTATTTTCAAATATAAATTTATGCAAAACACACTAAGAAAATATTGGATTTATTCTTACATTACCATTGTGTTATTACGGCTTCATACGAAATAACGATGTTTCAATCGCAATTTTGTTGAATTACAAGTAATTTTGTTAAAACTCCATTACTCGATTATATGCATCAACAGTTTCCTTACGGTTAATATTTAAATAACAGTATACTGTAACAGTATTCATGTATCAGAAGCGGTATCCCACTATCGCAACGAATTGAAATAATATTATGTTTTAACATAACGGCACGGTAACTACCGTCACGCCAACACCGTTACGCTTCATTTTAATTCATACATATGGACCACAGTCCGAGTTATATACGTAACCCTTGTTGAAATATTTTTCTCAGTGTAACTTGGAATATTTGAATATAAAACTGAAGGCCGTTAAATATATGTAGGTATGGGTAAAAATAAAACATGGATTCCTCTGGTAATTACACATTTAGTTCTAATGGCCGTCTCGTTGATTGTACACCATTGTAGAAGTTAAGATCGCAAAATCACAAGTTAATGTAATATAACTCGCACAGCTACTGTAGAAAACTTTTTAGGGTTTTTTCTGTAACTAACCAAAAAAAAAAACGAGAATTGCTATGAGAATTACACACCATTAGGGGCGCCATGTATTTATTATATAGTCATGTATTCGAGTTTTTCGCAATCGTGAATATTTTTAGACTTTCATCTTTTATATTTTTTTTCATATCTGTTACTAGCATTAGTAGAAAAAAAATCGTATCACAAAATAAAAGGTTTATATTAAAACTAATAACACAATGAGCTATTATAGTTATATTGGTGCAGTGGGTGAAAAGCGAAAATAATCGAAATAGTATTCCCTGGCGTGATTGAATTCCAATCAAGTTGACAGGCGGCATATTTAAACGGCAACTCAGTCCGCTCCTGGGGTGTTTTATTGTGTCACGTGACAATTCGTGACGTCACCGCCGACACCATTTGACGAGTCTAACTTTGTGGGCTGTCCAAGTGGATGAGGATTTATGGTATAATTTTAGCCGCACATTGACGATAGATTTTCTTACCGACTTCATCGGTATCTGCATTAATTGTTCCAGGATTTTTCACTGTGGTGTAAGTATACAAGAATTTAAGAGGTTAAAAACTTTAATTAGCGTTTGGTCATGAAGACCCATTTTGTAGCTCTTTGTATTGTTCTTCTGGTATGACAAACTGAGACCTGGAAATATTTATCTACAATACATAACGATTCCCGCGAAGGTGGTATATTTTAGTATCACTTTTATTATATTATTACACTTATGATATTATGAGAGTTGAAGCAGATAGAAAATTACGTATCGGAAAATCCGTTCCACATTAGGCATTTGCATGAGCTAGTAGAAAAGATTTGTATATCTCAAGGTTTAGAAACGGAGCGGGATGTATACTGCATGATTTAACGGAGATATACAAAACAGACAATGTGAGTAGTGTAGTAACATTATACAAAATAATACAGAGACCGATCTTTAGCCAACATCATCAAAGGGGATGAAAGTTGGGTGTTTTGTTTGCAATATGAAGACACAGGCAGAATGGGCCGTTCCTTCTGACGACTTGCCAAAGAAAGTGAAGAGAGGTCGCAGTGCTGGTAAAATGATAATCGTTTGTTTTTCGGCATTTCATCACAATTTCTCGTGGCACCAAACATCAAGTTATGACTGCGGTTTGGTATGTTAGTACTTGTTTATCTAGTGTATTTGAAAATGTTTACGAAAAACGTCCTCGCATCAAAGTCGGCCTTTACCACGACAATGCTTCCGCGTACTCCTCTAAATTAACATGGAGATTTTCTGGATACCTCAAAAGTGTAACTGATGACGCTTCCATCATAAAGTTGCCAAACTGCAGAGCACATTGTGTGATCGTGTCTGGTTCTATTAGTCATTAGGACAATGCTTCTGGATGTTGTCGGTGCCACGCCATTGTTTTTCTTAACTGGTACCCCGAGCTGGTCAGTTGTGTGGATTGTTCTGTGTCTTTTAAGAGCTTATGCCTCACTGAGGTAGAGTGATATACTCCCTCCGGGAGTGATGACGATGATGATGAAATGGGGGACGGGCGAACAAACGGTTTCTTTAATTATTCTCACCTATATAACTATTGGCCCCCAATCTATATTATAGATCCTTCAACCACTTCACATTCACTATAGTAGCCTCATATATGCTCATTCTTTTCTCTCTTCTTACAGACAAAGCCGCCACTGTAAACGGTCTCTATTAGACTGAGCGCACGTAAAAGCTATCCGGTGCTGGCGCGCAGCCGTTACGAAGTATTGAGGCTCGTCCATGAGCTAAGGCGGAGAGCAGGGGCAAGGAGGATAGCCGAAGTCGTATCACCACGCAGGCAGTAGTGATGTGACCTAAAAGATTGCTCATATCCATATTACCATTTGAAAACCTTTCTGAAAGAGCAAAATGCAAGTGACACTGATTGCACCGACGGCCAAACTATTTTTTTTTACCATCTATAATAACATTGAAAAAGGTTTTTTATAAAGGATTGATTGATCATACAAAAAACAGTAATTTTAAGAATGATAATAACAATAATAACATTCACTTATAAATGCCATCTATCGCATTTTTTATATAGGCTGATGTAATCAACCAATGTAATCAATCTCTCATACAACTCAACTTTTAGTGCGTAATATTACGCATCGAAATTTGTATACCAAATTAACATTGACGTGTCTATGTAAATAACACTTAAACATTTTAAGTGTGTAATATTAAAATAATAAATAATAATTCTTTTGTCATTATATTTTTATTTTATACCATATAGGCCTATTTAGATCGCCATCTACAATGCGCCGCCACAAAATTCGCCATAATAAACATTATAATTGAAGACTAATCAATTTTTGGATCTAAGAGTGCCATCTATACGTTTAGTTTCGTAGTAAAATCATTGTTGCCAAATTGTAGTATGATATCGAGCAATCTACTACGCTATTTAATCAATGATGATAATCTGATAGACTGCACTATTCAATCTTTTCTTAGTTGGGCTTTTTAAGCATACTTCTGTGTACCGTTTAATTTGCATGCATTGTTTAGCGAAGATAATCGAAGTGGATGATATGAACTAATGGAAAGAATCTGGTTAATCTGGGCGGGAGGCTGGCTGAAGGGCGGGCGGATGAGTTTGGGCGGCGGGGGACGGCGGCGCGCGGGGGGCGGGCGGCGCGTCATCGATCACTTAGGACGTTCTGCCGCCGCCTTGCGCCGTTATTGGCAAAGTTTCCCGTGACACGGCCGTTGATTAAAAGTATGCAAATTTTATTACATCTATCGGCGCGGCGGCGGCGGCGCGGCGGGGGGCGGCGGCACCCGCCCCGACCCCCAGCTATAAGAGACAAGGTGACGGTGCATGTTTACGTAGAGAGCGGCTAATGACGACGATACACCAATCTGTCGTCGTCGCTTGCTCTTGCTACATAATGATGATGATGAATAATTTAACTATTAGGTCGTAGTCTGTATAGTCAAAAAGCATTTGACTTCGTTAACCACAATATTCTACTGAATAAATTAGAACACTATGGTATCAGAGACAAAGGGCTAAATCTAATTCAATCATACCTACAAAATAGGTATCAAATGACAGAAGTAAATGGAACAAGAAGCCAACCGATTCTGGTAACAAAGGGTGTACCTCAAGGTTCCATTCTAGGTCCATTTTAATTTTTAGTGTACACCAATGACTTGCCCGGATGTGTGTCATCCGAGAATGATGACATTACACTGTTTGCAGATGACACATCTCTTATCTTCTGTGACAAAAATAACAAATCATTAATAAATAGAATTAGGTATACGATTAATCAACTCTTAATTTGGTTTAATTCTAATGAATTACGTCTAAATATTACAAAATCAAAAAATAATCCTTTTCGCTTAAGACCTGCCAATGTTGACTATTTAAATGAATTATACGACTATTTTGAAATCGACATAACAGAAAATATAAATTTTCTAGGATTAAGCATTGACAGTCAATTACAATGGAATGAGCACAACCAACAATTAGCTAGTAAGCTATGTAGCTCGATATACTCTATTAAAAAAATCAGAAGTCTTTGTGGCTTTGCGGCAGCCAAATCAGTATACTTTGCTTATTTTAACTCATTAATGACTTATGGACTACTATTTTGGGTAAATGCTGCAACCAGTAACAGAATCTTTCTTTTGGAAAAGAGAGCACTGCTCAGCATGTATCAGGTAACGAGTAGGGCCTCATGCAAAGAATATTTCAGCAAGGCAAGGGTAATGACTATGTATTCGGCGTTCATATACCAGTGTTTAATATATGCTAGACAGCACCTCGCAGAAACTGCAATTAATGCAGACATTCACTCGCATCATACCCGCTGTAGCTCCCTTTTATGCGTACCCCGAATACAACTGGCAAAAGTACTGAAAAGCTACTTCTACCTTAGCATTAAATTCTATAACCTACTCCCTACAAAATTTAAACAGCTGGAGGACATACAATTCAAAAAAAAATCAAGGAGATGCTGATAGGCCACCCATTCTATAATCTGGCCGAATTTGAGGGCCATGATTTTTCAAATATTGTGCCCATTTAAATTACTTAAAAAAGTAGAGCCTTATTGTCTGATTATTTTATATGGTCTTATACCTATATGTACTTTTAGTTTAAAATGCATAACGTAGATTTAATTTGATTATTTAACATTTTACTGACAATTTGAATATTATGATAAATAATTTTACTACGTATATTTTCGAATTACTAACTACTTCAAATATTAGGCTTCTATTTTGATTATTTATATTTATAGTTTGACAATCTAGTAGTTAATTCTTAACTACCTATGTATGTTCAGTAAAGAGTAGTAACGAAACTTACTACATTACCCAATTATTTTGACAAGTCCAAGAGCAGACTTTAGCCGTCAATTGGACACGACGAAAATGTAATGTAATGTAAAAGATGATCGGCTAATGCTGACAATACAGCAATCTGTCGTCGCCGCTTGCTCTTGCCACATAATGATGTATATGAATAATTTGGCGGTATGATGGTATTCTGTACAGTCAAAATAGATGATCGGTTATAACGACGATAATACAGCAATCTGTCGTCGTTGCTTGCTCTCGCTACATAATGATGATAATGAATAATTTGACGGTTAGGTGGTGTTCTGTATAGATAAAATAGATTATCGGTTAATGACGACGATACAGCAATCTGACGTCGTCGCTTGCTCTTGCTACATAATGATGGTGATAATTAATTTGGCGGCTAGGTGGGAGACTGTACAGTCAAAATAGATGATCGGCTAATGATGACGATAAAGTAATCTACCGTCGTCGCTTGCTCTTGCTGCATAATGATGATGACGAATAATATAGCGGTTAGGTGGTATTCTGTATGTTTGAAATAGGTGATGGGTTCATGACGACGATACAGCTGATCTGTCGTCGTCGCTTGGTTTTGCTACATAATGATGATGATTAATAATTTGGCGGTTGGGTGGTATTCTATACAGTCAAAATAGATGATTGGCTAATGAATGCGATAGAGCAATCTGTAGTCGTCGATTGCTCTCGCTACATAATGATGCTTATGAATAATATGGCATTTATATGGCAGTCTGTACAGTCAAAATAGATAATCGGCTAATGACGATGATCAACAATGTGTCGTCGACGCTTGCTTTCGCTACACACTGAAGATGGTGAATAATTTGGCGGCATTCTGAATAGTCAAAGCAGACGATGATGGATTATGATTAATCTTATGAAAGTGGAACTTAGTCTACTCAATAATACCCAATCAAAACTACTCAACATTTTAAAAGAAAGCGTCCCTATTTGGTACAGTTTCACTAGATTATATTATAGCTTAGATTCAATATTAGTAATTTTCAATGAAAATGAACGGATTTGCAGGACAGCTAAAAATATTGCGTCCGCATTGTAATATTACAAAGTGAAGACAGTACCCGTATTTTATCAGAAATCACCAAATTTCAATCATCTCTACTAACCTTAATGACTAAATTGTTCACCATACAATACATGTCAACCTGGCACTTAAGCGTAGTACCAAGGGACAAGTATCAGTGAATAAAACGACAAAAAGATTCCACCATCGACTGCGCATCCATATGGACATGTGAATCTCTGGCTAACAACGGCACTAGATAATAATATTTGGGGTCGAATGAAACATCCTTTATTCTTTTTTAGCAGGGGTGCCAATAAATATTTTATTTTGACTTTGAAATAAAACTACAAATATTGCCATTTTAAAGGAATGATTGAAATGTGAAAAGAAAGAATAACTAATCAAGAAAAAATATAATTAATTTTAGGTTACAGTCATTTTGCAAAGGCTTTGAACTATTATCAATAATAACAATAAGACGTTTTATTTGTTTAAACAAATCGGCGAGATTATTGCGTGGAATCAATATCTTACAGGTAACATTAACCTAACTGGAAAAAAGATTTTACCGTAAAAATAGGATAATATTATTATTAAAATCACAAGGCAGCTCATATCAAATTTCACTAATGTTAAACACAAGCAGAAAATGAAGCATCATAAATTATAAATAAAAAAGTAATACACCTATATTGACGCAGGAAAGGGGGATGGGTAGGGATGGGACGAGATAAATTTATAACGCATGCGTTTAAAGCAATACACACTCGATGCTGTCCTTATACGTATATATGTGGGAAAAGCATTCCAGAGTCGGGCTCGGCGAAGGAATGCGAGTAGAAATCACTGCTGTGACCAGGGATCGATAGCAGTAGGTTGTTTTCAGATCTCACAGGGCGCCCGTGAGCTGGTAGAGAATTTAACCTGCTCGTGAGATGTGTCGGAGCGGCCCCTTCCAATATTCTAAAGAGCAAACCGTGGACTCTCGTATCTTTCCCTTCAGGGAATTTTCTTTCTGTACTTCGTAATATGGTCTTATTTTCTTAGGTTAGAAATTAACTAAATAAGTTAATAATGAAAAGATATTAAAAAAAATAAGCTTTTATCAACATGCTCTATCCCAAACCAATCCTGGGTGCAGCATCCATCATAGTGGAACTTATGGTCTATCATAGTTCCTCGATGACTGTTGAGGAGTCCCTCGTTGGGAGATAACCCTGGATGCAGCAGCCATGTCATGGTGAAATTTAAGGGCTCCCTAGACGATCAAGCATGCTTTACAAGCATCGCGTTGCGGGCTGGGAAGGGATCGTAAACCGCAGGAAAAATGCAATTATTGTTTAAAAATAATTACCAAAAATGCCTAATTTTGTAGTTTATACCAGGGATTAACATTAATTAGACTTAATTGATTGATGAATGACTTGACTCCCTTGTATAAACTACAAAATTAGGCATTTATGGTAAATATTTAGAAAAAAAATTGCATTTTTCCTGCGGTTTACGATCCCCTCCCAGCCCGCGACGCGATGCTTGTCAAGCATGCTTGATCGTCTAGGGAGCCTCTTAGGACGGGCTATCATAATTGAATGCGTATACAAACTTGTATATCTGTGCTGTTGACCGTGAAAGAATATCCTCGTCGGGAGCCGATCCTGGGTGGTCATCCTGATCAGGTCATGCTTACTATAATAATGCGTTGTCTCGAAACTAAGCCAGCATGTAAAATTTCAAGTTCATAGGATAAAATGAAGTGGTTCTAATTCAGCTTGCAAAATTTGATCTAAGTAAACTAACATACTAACAAATATTGCAAGGTAAATAAAAGCTCAAAGGCTAAAAACATATTTTTTATGAAGATTTGAGACAATTTCTCCTTTTTTCATTTCAGCGTTTTATTAATTATTTGACCAACTTCTACTTACATCTATTAAATTGAAAATTCCGCGATAAGTCAGCCAATTGTGCATAATTTGTCTTTTTCATAAAACCAGTGAAATAATTTTATAGCACAATAAAGTTATTCGATTCTATTTTAAAATTTTCAGTCATACGCAGTCCTAATGCGGTTACGATATCACGCAGTTAAAATATTACATTATTTCTTGTAAATACACTTTGTGTTTCAAAATGCGTTTTTGTTCATTTAATTTCTGTCCATCTTTCCGAATAAAAAAATACCGTGTCAAAATGCGGCAGCCCTGTTCGCGATGTGTGCGGATACGTTTACACCGAATTGGAAGCGCGGAAATATTTATTTGGGGTCGCGACCCCACTAATATGCCGAGTCCCCCAAATAATAAATGTAAAAATATTTCCACCCTTCGCGCGGAGCGAGGAAGACGACCCCGTCGGACCCCACGTCGAGGCGACACAAGCCGGGGCAATTAAAGTGACCCCGAAACGACCTTCTGTCACCATTTTGTACCGTCCGTGATTCGCGTAAAAGTGGGGATTTGCGGGGTACCATATTTCCGCATGACATCGGATCGTCGGACGTGTGAAATATGATTCGTAAACGTCTTCGGTGACGAGTGAGTAATCGAGTAGGCTTACAGAACAATTTATATATTCATTTCAAATATTAAGTAAACAAGTAAATATATTTAAAATAATAAAAAACAAGACTGCGTAAAGGGCTATCTAGACGATCAAGCATGCTTGTCAAGCTTCGCGTCGCTGGCTGGGAGGGGATCGTAAAGCGCAGGAAATATGCATATATGGTTTCTTAATATTTACCAAAAATGCCTAATTTTGTAGTTTTATACCAGGGACTCACGTTAATTAGATGTAATTGATTGATGAATGACGTGACTCCCTGGTATTGAAAAAAAAATGGGCATTTTTGGTAAATATTATAAAAAACTATATTTCCTGCGGCTTACGATTCCCTCCCAGCCCGCGACGCGAAGCTTGACAATCATGCTTGATCGTCTAGAGAGCCCTTTACAGAAAGTGAACTATTGTATTTATAATTATTTTTATTACGGTTTTTTTATGAAATATTTGTGATTTATGTATTACATTTATACATATAGATAGATGTATATTTCCATAATATACTTAATCAGATCTTTTATTTAAAACTAAACACAATATAATTTTGTTAATTTATTGATATTTGGACATTCATACATTTAGACAACTACTTAGTTAATATTTGGACAGTTAAGGTACCTACCCCATGACACACGGAACGACATAACGATTCAAACACTACCACAGACTTCTAAATCGGTTCAAGCATTTAGAAGTTATGGAGGAACTGAACACATTACACTCTTTTTTGTCGGGCAGTCGTCTAAAAATGTCGCACAAAAGACCCTTTGCGGTTTATTTTTCTTATCATCAATATTGAGTTTTCGAGAAAGGAAATAGTTTTCGCGTCAACGTCATTAACCCTTTGATCGTTTTCTTGCAATCATTTAATGTTATTTATTTAGTTTTAATTTTTTGTTTATTTAATCAAGAAAATAAATTCAAGGATTCTCTAAACGTTTTTATAGAATTGAAAAATGGGTTCCCGTCAGAACTCGGAAGTTAAGCAGCGTCGTGCGTGGTCAGTAATTGGATGGGTGACCGGACGTCGAAGTACAGCCACGTGCTACTAAGAGGTATAAAAGATTTTAAAAAACTTTGTCACTCCTAATTAGGCAGCTCCATGTTTCAAGGAAGACACCTATTTTATATAATAGCAATTTATTATTTTATAAAAAGGTGTTTTTCTAATTTATTGGATTTAAAAACTAATATCAAAATGATTACGAAATTGTTATAGGCAACTAAAAAAACACAAAGTAATAATTTATTTTTAAATCACCTTTTAATAAAAAAAGTAACCGACAATAGTTATAGAATAAATCCAAATACAAAATATAACTTTTAAAAATAAAAATATGAATGATATCTAGAATACATATAGGTAATATGCAGAAATGTGAGAGTGTGTAATTTATGTTTGTATAAATGCGTTGATATTTTTGAGGATCATGAAGATACATGTTTCCGTTCTTCCTTTACTAATTAACCACTAAATAAGGCATTTTTAATAGGGATCTGTGTCAGTCCTGATTTAGCGTAGTATTTTTGATATCGATACCGATTTATTTGCGCAAAAAACGTAGTTTTTAAAAAAAATAATAAAGCACCACCTGTGGGCGATCACGCGAGTTTCTACGGTATTTGTTGCTGAACCACTGGAACGCGGTTAGTTCACACGGTTTCCCGCTAGATGAAGGTTTATTTTTAAAACGTAAAAATAAAACATTTTTCCAAGTATTTCTATGACAATAGAATAGCTTTAAATATGCAGAAAAGGAAAATTTACATGAAATTTTCATGGCGTCTCTTGCTGGAATACTAATGACGGTTAATTTCGTAAGCTCTCTCTGTGACGCTTCAAAACTTTTAACCGGCTTGCAGATATGACTTGAATATTTAAATGCGGCGTCTCTGGGTGGAATAAAATGTCTGACTTATTAGACAGAACTTAATTTAGAAGAAAGGGTTTGGTTAAAATATATATTTTGTTTATTTTATATATTTTTCTTACACTGCCCAACAAAAAAGGAGTGTCATTGTGTTCAGCGTTCATGTATTGTCCGTTTCTTTATTTAGAAGCATTTTGTTTTATAACAATACTACATGCTTAATATTTATAATTATAACTTAATAATCTACATTTATATATTTAATCTACATTAATCTACATTTATATATTTACATTTTACTTTACATACACACACAATATATATTATATGCTATAATTTCAAATTTAATTTTAGGCTATAATTTGTTGCCTACTCTTCTTTTCACACCAGCATGTTGGTTGACTGGAAGATATTGCTGTAGTGTAGCAATAAGTCTGCCATTGTACCTTATTTTATTGTGCAATAAAGAGATTTTCATTTCATTTCATTCATTTCATTTAATTTCATCTACTACATAAATATAATTATTTTTATTACGGATTTTTATGAAATATTTGTAGTTTATGTAGGTATCAATGTAGATGCATGTATATTTCCCAAACATACTCAATTAGATCCTTTATTGGACACTAAGCACGATCCATTTATGTTAATGTATTGATATTTGGTATTGTCCAAATATCAATACATTAACATAAATGTATCGTGCTTAGTGTCCAATAAAGGGTCTAATTGAGTACGTTCGGGAAATATACATGCATCTACATTGATACATACATAACATATATTTCATACTACAAATATTTCATAAAAAACCGTAATAAAAATAATTATAAATACAATAGTTCGCTTTCTGTAACGGCAGTCGTATTTTATTCTTTTTAATATATTTACTAGTTCATTACTAGCTGTGCCACGCATTGCTGTGACTCTGTGTGGTTAAACAGAAAAGACAAAAAGAGTATCTATGTACTCATATTTATTTTTCTAAAGTGTGTTATAAATAAAACCCAAACATACATATCTACATATAAATAAAAATTTAAACGTTTGTTCTTTAGCGATTGCTTTTCGAAATTTTGATATAAATTTGCATTCAAATACGTGCATATTTGTATATACCTACATACCTTATACATAGGTATAAGGTATATAAGTAGGTATATAGAAATATACGCGTATTTGAATGCGAATTTGTGTCAACATTTCAAAGCAATCGCTGAAGAACAAACGAACGTTTACATTTTTATTTATATGTAATATGTGCATGTTTGGTTATAACACACTTGACAAGACTGCCTGTTTGATTTCGATAATTTATATAAATATGTAGATAGAGACATTTCAATAACGGTTAACGTTCATTACCTCCCCCCGTCTCAATACCCAATGCCCGGCTAAAGATTCATCTCGATGAATAAAGTTGAACCCCTTCGATGGCGTAATAAGCCATGACTAAAAGCCATTCAGCGCGATCCCTCTCCTCTCGTTCCATGAAAACTTTTTGCTGAATAATTATTTCCAGACGTTTTAATTAAAGACACTGTATTAAGTCGTCGCAATATAGTGATCTGGCCGCCGCTGGCTGTTCGCTGCCCTGTCGATGAGGCTGCACACAATGGAGATTGCGTCATTAGCATGGTACAGCAGCCCGTCGCGCCGCGTCGCGTCCAACACAGAAATGGAGATTTATCCGGGAGGATCTGTATTTATTAGTAGCTGAAGGCAATATTGAAAATGAGCGCCAGGTTCTCCGTCAGGCGATGTTATCAGCTTACATAGGATGCTCCTTTGATAGTTAATTACTGATAAATTCGAGTGGAATGACGTTCTAATATACAGTGTTATTTAAAGAGGTAAATCGGCTTAATGAGATGAAGCGATGCGAAAAAATAAAATAAAAGCCACTCACACATTAGCGAAGAGGTCCAAAGATCGGGTTTTGGTATGCTTGTTTTTGCGATAGATGAACTGATGTTCCTCACTTCCGACAAGGACATTTTAGGTTTAGGGTAACTTTATCACAGGCGAGCGATCACACTCCATCCATTACACTGCAGAACAAAGTTTATACTCCTTGATAATAAAATTAATCGATTCGTGATAAAATTTAACGAAAATAAATCTGCTGAAATTCAGATATTGTATTCATTTTATGATATTTCAATGCCAATACAATGTTTATAGCTCTCATTCAAATCTGTTCGTATTCATTGACAATTACTAATATTGAATGCAAGCTATAATATAATTTAGTGACGATGTACCAAATAAGGACGCTTCCTCTCAAAATGTTGAAAATTTAACGAAAATGCACATTATTACATCGGCTAATGCCGTGTTCTTATATTGGTTGTATGTTTATATCGAAAAAATTGGGAATGTTTTCCTTTTTTCAAAAATATGTGCTTAAAGTTGCTGAGTCTTGCTGATCGGGCAGCTATGAAATTGAATTGAAAAAAGCTTGATATGCTTATTTTAATGAAAGAATGTACTCACACCTTCGTCCTGGCCACATAGTTTAAAATTAATTCTATAATTAAATATTTGCAGGATTTTATGGAGTATTTTTACATAATTAAAACTGTGTAATATTATTTTTATTTGAATAGTTTTTTTTTATTTTCAGAAACTTTGCATTGAATGAAGCGATATGATATTTTTAATAATAAAATCCACTCACACAGTAGCCAAAGAGTCCAAGGATCGGTTTGGTACGATTATTTTAACATTTGAAGAATTGATTTTTGATTGGACGAGGACATTGTAGATTTAGGGGCCTTTAATCGCAGGCGAATGATCATCCCACATCCATTTACCATAAAAAGACAAAGCATGTAGGTACTCCTTCAAAATAAAATCCATCGATTCGTGTTAAACAAAATAAGGAAAAAGCAAAAATAATGAAAATTCAAATTATTACATCGGTTAATGCCGTATGTTTTTTGTTTGATATTTATTACCATAGTCAGTACCAGATTTTTTTTTATCTAAAGGGCTCTCTAGACGATCAAGCATGCTTGTCAAGCATTGTGTCGCGGGCTGGACAGGGATCGTAAACCGCAGGGAATATACAAATATTTTTAAAAATATTTACAAAAAATGCCTAATTTTGTAGTTTTATACCAGGGAGTCACGTCATTTATCAATCAATTACGTCTAATTAACGTGACTCCCTGGTACAAACTACAAAATTAGACAATGCTTGATCGTCTAGAGAGCCCCTAAAAGAGCACGAGTTTTACAGTGCGGACGACCTCAAGGTCTAACTTATAATTACTAAATGTTTTTTTCCCTTTTTTTTTGTACTGTTTAATATTAATCTAATTCTAGGTGGTCTACGGAAAGATTTAAGAAATGGTGTATTTAAAGAGATCCCTTATTGTCTTTCCTTACGTTGCACCTATCGAGCATGGGTAGCTTCACCTATATGTTTACATATAAAAATAGAAACATATACATATGTTTATATATAAATAATAGAAAAGTATTTTTTGCGATATCTAATTAAAACGGAAACCGGTAAAGGAATATGTAGCGGCGCGGTCGCTGTGAGAGCAGAAAATAAAGGAGGAAAATGTAAAAGAGGGGGAAGATTGGGGTGGCGGCGGTTGCAGTCGGCGGCGCGCCGCTGTGGAGGCGTCGACCATAAATCCAGGCCGGGCCGCGCCAACACACCAGATATCTTTTCAATTTATTCCTCGCGAGCGCGCGGTAAGAAGGCATCGCAATCGAAAGGCTTCCAATTGTTTTGAATAAAGAATACACGGCAAAGGATAAATAAATAAAGCGGTGTCAGGGCGGCAGGCGGCGGAGGCGTCGGCGGCGGGGGGCGGCGCGGCGCGGGGTGCAGCGGCGGCGATAAAACGAAATACGGGAAAAAGTGGCTGCGAGCGGCACCTACACACCCCCAGCTCGCGAAATGAAATCTGCGCGAGTCTTTATGTTCTCATATTGATTTTTCCGCCATATCGGACTCTACCCGCCATATCGGACTCTACGCTATCCATTATGGGTGGACTCATAATTATTTAAATATAATATTATGTAATACACGTATATTCCTAACCAACCGGATTGTGGACAAGTGGAATAGTTTACCCACTGAAGTGGCTGAAGCGTGTAGTGTAAACATATTAAAAAATAGTTGTAATTTTAATGTTTTATATTCAAACATATCAGCAATTATGCTGCCTGTTTGTAAAAGTAATAATAATAATAATAATACTAATAATATATAAAATAAAATACTCTCAGACAATCAGTTCGGCTTCAGGGAAGGTCTAGGCACAACATATGCTATAATTGCCTTAACAGAATTTATAGTTAAAAACGTTGGATAAGGGGGAAACGTGTCTACGAGTTTTCCTTGACCTTTCAAAGGCTTTTGACTCCGCTCCACATTATACTTATATTGTTGTGCAAACTGAGTAGTGTTTGGGAATTAACTAAACTGAGAAAAATCTAGTTATTTTTGGACAACAATTCAAATGTAGGAATAATTCAGAACCGAAGTCCAACAAGACAAGTTTTAGAAAATAGCTTATTAATACCCAACCTGAAAACATAATTTGGACAAAGACATTACTCTTTCATTACGCCGTGATTTTACAATCTGACCAATATGGAAATAAAAATGAATTTGAGATTTATGGTATTCAAAAATAAACTAAAGAAATGGTTACCGAGTCATGACAGACTAACTATACATCAAATGTTATAAATTATAATTTAATAAAACTTAGGTGCACAAATTTGACCAGGTATTTTTATATTAAATTTTATTCTACTTAACATTTTTAGTTTTTTTTTATATATAACTTTATTTTTCTTTTTATTTTAGTTTTAAGTATTTTGTTTGCCACACTCTATTTGATGGAATTTTATGTACCATTTTTTGCCTATTTTATAATGAAATTGCGTATTTTTTTTTGTTTTTTATTGAGGACCATATTATAGGGCGAGTTTTATGAGCATTTTACTAAAACTTTTACATAATTTATCGTAATATTAGAATCCTGTCCACCCTAGAAAGGACTAGTCCCAGTTGGGTAAAATAATCAAATAATCAAATTCTCTAATATTGATCTAGTGACATAGAAAAGTAGGCTTATACTTCCGAAAAGGGATATAACGAATGTAAGTACGCTATAGCTATCCATATTAGGTGTCACATTATGCAAAGTCCGTTTCAAATTTGAAATTCTGTAAGTGTGATGTCCATGTTGACTCGCCATCAGCACAAGCCGCTTCTGCAAACATTGCTGTAGGTAGAGTGTAATCCACGACAGTGGCGTCCTGTCCGTCTTTATTATTATCTCATTTTTGAGTCTTTAATAAATCTGTACAAATACAAAAAAACTCTGTTTAAATAATGTTTATATTTATTGAATTGATTTAGTTGAACACAAAAGAATTTGACAAAAATTGGGTCATTTGCTGTAATGTAAAATAATCAAATAATATGTAAATTAATTATAAATAATTACAGTGAAATATCAATCAATCGTAAAAAAATAATTTTTATATCGACCATTCGTGACTCTTGGTATTAACCAGGTTTTTTTTTAATTTTGCCGCATTTTACATGTTTTAAAACGAAAATATAATTTTCCGCCACCCATGTGTCGCAGGACATGGCATGTATGCGGTATGAGCCTCTCTGAGAGACAGGAGATGGGTCAAAGTGAATATATTAGTCTGTTGTCGCTTCGCTGCTTCGGCCACATACATACGACCCCCGCTTTCAGTTTACGTATCCACCATTCCCTATCATCCATACTAGAAGCGGTGAAAAGCTACTGAACGTTTGTGAAATATATATTTTTAATTATCAGAAAAGTATTTAGCGTATTTTTCTCGTATTACTGTACATTCCATCGTGCCTATACATTTACAGAACAA
This sequence comes from Micropterix aruncella, assembly GCA_944548615.1. Classification (NCBI taxonomy): domain Eukaryota; kingdom Metazoa; phylum Arthropoda; class Insecta; order Lepidoptera; family Micropterigidae; genus Micropterix; species Micropterix aruncella. Next base: position 24,500,080 of record OX155951.1, on the reverse strand, counting down.
AATGTAAAAAAAAAATGATAACGAATAACTATGCATTTCACATATTAATATAATAAGAAATATAATGAAACGCGTTATATGATTTAAAAAATCGGCGAGCTTATAGCGTTGAAGCGGTATCTTTCAGCTTACCTTAACAAAACGGGAAAACATGTTTCGCGGTAAAAATAAGATAAAACTATTTTAAAATCATAAAGGCAGCAGAAACTAAAATCCAACAGAAAATAAAACATAAATTATAAAAAAAACAATAAACCTATAATGACGCATGGAAGGAGGAGGGGAGGAGACGAGAAAAAATATGGGTGCGTGTTAGTGGTTTCAAGCCTGCGTTTGAAGTAATGCAAGCTCGGTGCTGTCCTTACGTGTGTGGGTAAAGCATTCCTAAGACAGGCCCCATGTACGGAGAAGAAGTGTGAGTAGAAATCACTACTGTGACCAGGGATCGAGAGCAGTAGGTTGTCTTTAGATCTCAAAAGACGCCCTTGAGCGGATAGTGCATTAAACCTACTTATGAGATATCTCAGCGCGGGTCTTTTCAAGATTCGGAAGAGCAAACGGTAGACTCTCGTATCTCTCCTTTCTCGGGTGGTCAGCCACTGTATTCACCTTTTGTACTCCGTCATACATTTTTATAGAAAATGCGAATGCAGACATTTTGTAGCATTTCAACCCTGGTGGCTAGAACGTCCTTGATGTCGAGGAAGGCAACATCTGAATAATTAAAGAGAGGGAAGAGGATAGATTGGAAGATTGTGATTTTGCATTACACGTGGAGAAAATTCTTGAGTTTCTTTAATGCGTGATAGTATGGATTTTGATAGGTACATATAATCAGTAATAGAGTTTCAACAAAATTCCTTGTAATTCAACAAAATTATGATTGAAACATCGTTATTCTGTATAAAACTGTAATAACTAAATGGTAATATAAGAATCAATCCAATATTTTTCTTGGTGTAATCGGCCGGAAAAGTAAAAACGAATAGCCCTTATAAAACTTATCGCTGCACCAGCGTTGTTAAGTTTGGCAAATAGTCGCGTTTCTAATGTGAATATTTGGCACATCCCTTGTTCAAAGCATATGTGCTATCAGTGACAGATGCGACGCAAACACGTCCTCGCTTCGCTTCATATCTGCGTCTATTATACTGTTCAAATATAATTTAATACAGGCGGTGGAGGGCGGCCGGTAGCCGTGCGGAAAATGGAAACATTTGCCACCGATAGCAAGCCGTCTTATTTACACATACGATTTGGTCCTTACGCTGCGGTGGAGGCGGCTTTGGCCATGGCAGACTGTCAATTACACTGATTTAGCGGTTTCCATGTCGTAACTATGGATTTGATATGTGTACCCTACCTATCTTTATGTGGGTATATATGTAATCACAGATATGGATCTTGTATAGGTATGATAATGTTTACACTGCTAATAATATAAATGAAGGTTACAAGGTGCAATTTCACATTTTTTATTTTCGCTCTATATTCTGGCATAAGCAAGTCAGCATGTAAGAAGTTTTATTTATGAAAACTCTCTTTTAGTGTGTACATTACAAATTAATTAATACAATTCTTACTTATATTAAAATTAAATTTAGAAAGACAGAAAAGAACCATTAACAAAAAATAAACACATTTTAATATTTTTTTAAATTTACTATGCCTCTATACTCGTACATAGTTGCCAAAAAGCGCAATACAAATCATATGTAGGTATAAACCTTAAACAAAGAATAATATTTAACTTAAAAAATAATAAATCCTCAGCAAGGTACATAAGACTTATATGTGATGATCGGTCCCTGCTAACTTGTTCCAGGGCAAACATTTGAAACATAGTAGTAAGTAAATATATTTAAAATAATAAAACACGACGAAAATAATAATACGCAGAAAGTGAACTATTGTATTTTTTTAATAAAATATTGGTGGTTTACGTATTTATCCATACAAATAGATGTATATTTCCGGAATTTACTCAAAAAGACATCACATTTGACACTAAACGCAATATATTTATGTTATTGTATAAACATTTGAACATTTAGACAACTAGTTACTTGATATTTGGACAGTTAAGGTACACTATGAGTTAAGGTACCACTTGGGATGACCTAACGGTTCTAAAAATACCACACACTTCTAAATGGGTCCAAGCGTATAAAAGATATGGTGGAATAAAAACGGGAAACATACAAAGATGGACGCTTAATATAATACATTTTTTTTTGGGCAGTCGTGTAAAAATAAGGCCAAATATCATAAACGTTTAAAAGTAGGAAAACTAGTTTATGAAAAGAATAAAATACTATATTAAGAGTCATAGTTATTCCTAAAGGTGCATTCCATGTAAATTCGGGCAGGTAGAGAAAAATCTTACCTTTATAGTCTCAGAAGTTTTTTAATTAAACATATGTTCAAATACAGGAAAAAGTAAGATACACGTATTTTTTTGTTTTACCCAACAAAAATCCTGGCCCGAGATACAGGTCGCAAAAAATGGCATTCCGGAACCATTTTCTCAATTGTGAATTTCGACAAAAAAAATAAAATGCTCTATCTCTGGAATGGGGCAAGATATTTTTTTGCGTTTTTACTTTCCTGACGACCTATCGGAAAGGAAAGTATTGTGATCGCGCTAAAAAAAAATTTTGAGATGAAGATGGGAATATATATTTTGAGACTCCCTGAGACGATTGAGACTATTTCCAGACCGATCTCTGTCTGTATGTATGTCTGTATGTCTGTATGTCTGTATGTCTGTATGTCTGTCTGTATGTCTGATAGCGCCCAGACGCTTAATCGGATTGAGCTGAAATTTGGTATATAAGCTTCTGTTAACCGTCGGAGGAACCCATTAGTTTTTGGAGTCCCTACGCCCTACGGTTGTGGTACCTCCCATACAAATTTGGGGTTCCCGGAGAAAAAATTGTTTCCGCGATAGCGCCCAGACGCTTAATCTGTCTAAGTTAAAATTTGGCATAGAAGCTTCTGTTAACCATCGGAAGAACCTATTAGTTTTTGGGGTACTTACGACCAACGTTTGGGGTACCTGCCATACAAATTTGGGGTACTAGAGTAAAAAATGTCGCTGTTTTTTCGCACCTCCCCGGATACTAGTCAGGAAAGTCTTGGGGTGACACAACCGATTTTTTTAAATTTATTGCTAATTTTTCTGTGTTGAGAATGATGTACTCGACTTTGAACTATGTGCCTAACTTTTCTTGCTGCAGCTTTCTGAAAAAAATAGAAAAAATGATACCTTCATAGTTTTACTCTAAAATTAGATTTTTGTCTAAAACTAGAGGGCGTACATATCCGGGTGCGCTTACATAAAAACTATGCTTGATGAATTTTATTTCTGATTTCGGCACGATGTACAATAATAGGGTAAAATTGAGAAAGAATAAACTTTGAATCGCAGAGTTAAAAATCCTCCTTTGTGTGGCCATTGTCTATATATTTTTTTCTAAGCCAAAATATAGCAAAATTAATTGAGAATAAAACTGTATAGAGCGTTTTATTTAGAGTCTTTCCGAGTTTTGTTTGGCAATTTGATAATATCGTTAAAAAATCCTACAAATACGTGGTTCTAGTTAAATAGAATGATCGTCAATAGATGGCGCGCAATTTAAGCTGTAGTTCTACTGCCCGCTAGATGGCAGACGACGTGAGATTTATCTATTTACAATAAAATACAATTATTTAAATAAAATGAAATTTATTGCTGTTATAATTATTGTTACAATTAGGTATACATTTGAATCGTTTTTATAAATTATGTATCTACCTTATGGCAACTAATAAAAGATACTGGATCTAATGGAAAACACATCTAATGGAAAAATGAACACAGTGATTCTTATGAATTAATTTTTACAAAGTAATTCAATTATGAAATCGGAGACTATCGCGGTTATTTGACATTATAAATAAGATAAAAAACTAATTTACCGCGAGAATTTTGTAGCAACCGACGTTTCGGCTACGTTGCAGCCGTCGTTGTCCAGGGTAGGCGGAAAGAGCTGTCAATCCGTTGTTATCTTATTTATAATAATTCAATGTAATCCAAGAATATGAAATCCTTGCGCGGTTTTTATTCCTAATAACTCTATTTTTCATAGTACCTATGTAGGGTCTCTTTTACGCCTCCGGCATGTAGATGAATATCCGCATTTCGTGATTCGGTCCACGAGTCTTATCTAAGGCCCGTGACATCTTCCGCTGGGCGTTTGCCATTCAGCAGAGCTTCTCGTGAGCCGGGACCATTCACCAGGCTTTCTGGGCGTGGCTTCGCAGGGCTACTTTCCCTGCGGCAGTTTTCGGATTGATGAATATCCACGTCGCCGTCGACGTTATATAGAGGATAATTAGACTAGTAAACCTATCTTAGCCCACAGCACAACGGAAATAACTTTCATAACTTTGTAAACTAAATACCTAGTACCTCGTTGGTAATTTAATGTCACCAATACTATTTTGCAGTTCCAATTTCATTTTACAGTCACCACGTGTCTCAAAATTGCTTTTCATAGCTTTCATTACAATATACGAGAAAGTCTCCAATGACTATAAAATGATATTTTACAATATTGTTTGAATAGTTGTAAAGTTATTGAAATGGTATCTAACAGCTACTTCTGCAGATCCGTTAAAATTACAGCCGGTAGTAGAATTAGTAATTTGTCTTCATATAAAACCGTGTAAGATCCTTATTCATGGCCGGATTTCCTAAGCTAAGCAAAACGCTTCAGCGCTAGCCTCTTAGAGCTCTATTCTGGCACCCACTCTTTTTAATCTGTAACACCAGTACCTAACCTCGCCAAATCCTCGTCGAGAAAAATCATCTACGAACGTGACGACGATGTAGCTTTGGCATTTCAGACCATCAGTTTGATGAAGGACATATACAATTACAATGTCATAGCCGAGAATCGAGTAGCAAGAAACACATAAAATGTTATGGCAGAAACTGTTGCCAGTGATCCTATTTTAATTTCGCCTAACTAGGGAATAGCCTGTTCCAAGGCGGACATTTACATTGTTGTAAATATATTAAGAACCATAATAAAAAAATTGGGAGAATTTCTATACCTACTAAGAGTTATTATTATAGACATTATTTCCTTTATTTAATCAGCTTTTTTATTATACATTATTTTCTAATAATTAATGTTTCCCATACATATTACAGATTTTTTAAATCAATTTATATACTCACAGCTATCATGATAGCTAAGTTTCGAGTATTAATTACATTACTGAGAATGATAAACGCAACGACACATCCAAGTATAGGAATGAAGTTTTATTGTAAAGTATTCCTATGTTAATTCTGACAATTTCAGTTTTGTTTTTCTAGGGAAATATTTGAAATTGGTTTATGTCCACATTTTTTTGTAAATCTAAGATAATATTTCGCTCACCCCCGTTTTTTTAAGTATTCTAAGCTATTAGAGAAAATAAGTTTTGTCCTAATATTCGGTAGATATCGTTGGACTGGCATATCTATATTTCTGCAGATCAGCAAAGCATGCATTTTGTCATCGCGGTCCAGGTACAAGGGCGGCGGATAATCCTTTCTCAAAAGCGCGCCCTCAAACAACTCTTTGAAGTGACTGCCGCATAAAGGCGGTTCCTCGGCGACATTATGAAGTATGAAATTGCGTCTGTCAACAAAAGGTGGCAAAAGAACCGCGTCGAGCCGCCATTATTGTCAACCAAACGACAACACACATTAGTCCACCGTCGGCTGCACTCGATACTCTGTTATTGTCGCCGAGATTTTGAGATATTTAGCTATGCTTTCGGCGAGCCGACAAACTGTTCTGTCGCCGGGCGGATCTTTTGCTTGAACGATGGGCGTAATATTTTGGGTCGCCTATTGAACCGAACGAGGAGAGATTTTCGCTGCGGACCCGCGATGTCATACTAAGAAGGCGCGTAGGATTGGGAGCACTATTTATTTATCTAAAAGGCTAATTTACATGTTTAATTATGATTTCAAATAAATCTACCGAGGTTGTTACTGAAAATGCTAATGACGCACTCGGGTTATTTCAGTCATAGTTTAAGAGCGAGAGCCGGTTTTATATGCAGAAAAACTGTCTATATATCATTCTCAAATGCTCTTTCATTAACTGACTTAGAAATAAAACAGTGGATACAAAACTCAAACAAGTAGTCAAAACAAAATTTTTGTGAATAACAATAAATAGTAAACTCAAGTGGAAAGAACATTGTTAAAATCTGACAAGCAAACTTTCTAGCGTGTTCTATGTATTAAGATTCTTGCAACGTATTTATGATGAAAGTCAAACTAAAACTGTGTATTATAGTTATTTTCAGTCAATATTAAGATATGGTCTAACCTGCTGGGGTAATTGTTTTTACTGCAACAAATCCCAGATATTTATTTTACAAAAGCAATCAACATGAATAATTACAAAAGCAGATAGCAAAGGTTGATGCGGTCCACTCTTTGAGCACCTAACTATGCTATCCTTAGCGCCTTTGTATTTATATAAATTATTAGTAGGTTTTTATTCAAATATAGATGGCAAAGAAAAAGATCTGAGGCACACTACACAACTACAATACAAAAAATAAACAAAATTTTAGTTTACCTTTCACGAAAAGTAGTAGGTACATATACGCAACGCCCGGATTATTCTAGCATCAAAAATTATAATATGTTGCCTAAAACGTTTAAAAATAAAGAAAACGATTACTCAGTAAGAAATTCGTATTGTAAAATGCATTTTAATCCATATAAGAATATGAGATTTGTCGCAGACTGAAAAAAGAAATATATTTATGAAAAGGAAATTGATTCCATAATTTTTAAGTTAAATGACGTTTAATTCTTAATTGTTTTATTGCTAATATTGTTGGTATTTTTTTTAATATTCTTTTTGTAATTTACATAATATATTTGGATTTTCATATCTTACGCAGGTACCTACTTTGATTTTAAAGACACCTTATTTTTGTTCTAACTACCGGGGGTTTTTTTTGGTAGTAGTCTTTATTCATAAAATAAATACAAATTACATGTCACAGTTCACCACTAAGGCTAGTGCCTTTTAAGTTTTGCTATATTGTTACAATTTATAATTGATTCTCTTGATTATTGACTATGTTTATTTATTTTTTAATGTTCTTTCGTAACAAAATTTTATACTGAGTTAATTTTATACTGTTGTTTATTGTCCTATTAAATTTTAATTTTATTAGTAAAATAATGTTTATACCTACCAATTTACCTTGTGATACCAAACTACTGATATTGTAATATTATTATAATATGTGTTTTTTTTTAAATATTTTTTAATCACTATCTCTATGCAATAAAGTTGTAAAAATAATATTTTGAGCCTAAAAAGCAGGTTGTGCCACACTGAATAATTGTAAAACGCAATGTTAGTACACCACAATCACAATGAAATAAAATAAATTGAATTAAATTAAAAGCCACGCGAGTGCGACTGTTACTACGCGAGCCAGTTCGGGAAGAACAACTTAAACCAAAACACCATGTCAAAATTACCCACCTTGTCTTTTACTTCTCTTTTCGCGTGTACACTCATCTACTTGCATCTTTTTTTATTCGTATATTGGGGATATATACCGGGTTTCTCTCCCATTCCGGGCTTTCCATGTTTTTATTTTTAACGTTTTTTTGTGAGTTTTGTGGACCCGATCTCACGAGTCATATCTCTAGCTGTGTCGGTTAAATTCTTGTAGTGTCGGTCAAGTACTTGTCTATAAATAATATTTATAATAATAATATAATAATACTATTCTATTCTAAGAGATTTCCTTAGTAGGGAATTTGTTGATGACTTATCCATAAGCCCATATGCGCCTCCGGCAGATCCGCATCGCTGCACTGCTCCGCGACATCGCCAGGGACAAGCTCGAGGCGATGTCGCAGTAATCTCCTCATTCTTAGAAATCACGAGAGCGTTCTCTTTCATCGAATTAAATTCGCTGAATGGCGATGACATTACTCGCCTATTATTCCGGCGCATGTACCGAAATCCGTACGTAAATACGAGCGGAGTAGCGCTCTGTTCCGCGCAGCGCGATTCAATCAGGTCGAACGGCATTTTTTCCGTCGCTGGCTCGCAACAAAGCGCACCTGGTGCCCCGCGGCAGATATTGAATTTTGTCACAAAACGCGCTCAGATGATCCAATTTTACGATCATTATGGATGCGATCGTTTCACGCTCCGCAGGAGAATCACAGCGAAGGGCAAAAACATTCCGATCGATGTTCCATTTTAGTCACAAATTGAATATGGAGTGCATGACGTGACATCGGCCGCCATTCAAGCGACACAATGAAACAAAATAAATATAGTTTCGTCCCAGTTTGCTACTGCCCATAAAGGGCCATTATTGCAGACGGACCACAATTGCTTTCGGTGGCTCGTTCAATCATTTTGATGCGATCATATCCGCAATTAAGTAAAGTACTATTTTAATTAATGATCCCGAGTATAGATTATGAGAATGGAAGTTCTTCTTTTACAACAGTTTAATTTCATTCTGTGATGTAGGAATCAAATCAAATCATATTTACTTTTAAAAAAACCAACTAAGGGTGTAGAAAATACACATAACTAAAACAACTGAAATGTAACAATTAAATAATATAACATAAATTCCAATGAAATCGAAGACTATCACGGTTGTTTGATAATATGAAAATGTTTAAAATGGAATTTACAGCGTAAATTTCGTAGCACCTGACGTTTTGTTTCGGCGATGTTGTAACCGCTGTTGTCCAAGGTAGACTGACCTGGCAATCTATCCTGGACAACATCAGTTGCAACATCGCAGAAACGTTGGCTGCTACGAAATTCACGTGGTAAATTCGTATTCAAACCCATTTAGGAAACAAATGTTGTTTCGGTTTTTTTAAATTCAACATAATTATTGATATCTTTTAAGTTTTGTTCCAGATTGTTGAAACTCTTAACTGGCAGCCTGCGATGAATCGATTTTAAGTGACTTGTTCTTTGTATCGAATGGTTTCGTGCAGCTTGGGCCATAAGATCCACTTTGTTCTCGGTTCTATTCAGAAGTATCATGTGGACGGCTACTACCCCGGGTAAGACTCTCGCGTCTCCGGGAGACAATCCCCCAAGAATGGGGGATTGTCTCCCGGATACGTTCGGCAACGCCAACGAGTTGTACACACTGACTAATTGCTGAAGGAGTTTGTAGACTATAGAAATTTACTGTCTCCTTAGCAGCGGGGGTGGATGTTGACCTGTTGTTAACCTATCTTGAAATGACCATTAGGCTACCTGCTCCTGAATTCAGAGCCGGGCAAAAGATGTGGTCCGCGATAGATACAAACCGAATCACCACTGAACATACGGCAAGTAGAGGTCGCGCAAGTGACTTCGGCCCCGTAACCAGTTGCGAGGTTGGACGTATCCTGATGGTTTATTCCAGACGAATACATCTTTCCAAAACTGGTTGTCAGTGGGCGAGGCTGGTTACCTTTCCCGGTGCCTCACCGTAAGGCGTTGGCCTCTGAAGGGCTCGTGGCTTTGCTAAACGGTAGGTTTGTACCGTCCTAAGGTCTGTAAAACGCTTTTATTAAAATGCTCTGTCCCGAGCCAACCCTGAATGCAGCAGCAATGTCATAGTGGAGCTTAGAACAGGCTATCATAATTAAATGCTATACAGAACTTCGTGTTTGTACTGTTGGCCGTTGAGGAGTCCGTTAGAAGACAATTCTGGGTTCAGCAGCCCTATTGCGATGAAACTTACAACGGGCTAACATGCGTATACAAAATTTCGTTTCTGTGCTGTCTACCGTTAAGGAGACTCTCAGGAGATCATGGTGACATGTAAAAGGGGCTATCGTAATTAAATGCATATACAAAATTGTGTGTCTTTGTTGTTGACCGTGGAAAAGAAGCCTCGTCGGGAGGCGATACTGAATTTAGAATTAGGTCATTCTTCCCATAAAAATGCATTGTCATCGGAACTGAATCAACATGTTAAGTATCAACTTCATAGTATAGGGGGAAGTGGTAATTCAGCTTGCAAGATTTGACCTAACAAACTTACATGTACATACATGTATACTGACATATGTTGCAAGGTAAATAAAACCTGGATGAAACTACATTTTCTCAACAAATTGTGTCTCATAAAATGCAATTTTTACTGATTACATTCGTTTCTAGTTAAGACGACCCTGTAATCTGTCATTTCTAGTGTTGTTTAAAAACTTGTTGCTCAAGCTTGCGTCTTAACTAGTCAAATCCGTGTGAGAAATTTTCAATTCTAGTCAATTCCATTTTAAACTCTGTTTTGATAGTATTACAGTTATTTATTTATCATATTTTTAATTTTGTTAAAGGATAAATAGTACAGCTTGCCAGTAAGATCTACTCCCTAAATAAATTTCTTGCCACAATACAAAATATAACAATACAAGGCATAATAAAGGCATTTTAGTGTTCCAGGGCCTAAAATATTTCTTGTGTTTGTTTTCAATATTTCTATGATGTAGTGCCCGACCAAAGTCATTCTTGGTTTATGTGTTTGCTAATGGGAATGTAATCTGTTTATACCTACAATGTAGTAATTGTGTAATGTAATCGACTAATTTACTAAGTTTTCGCAGCTAGGATTTTACTATGAAACGCAACGAGTAGATCGCACTCATAGTTCCAAAAATTGTTCAACATTCTCTTATATAAAATGGAAGACTATCGCGGTTGTTTGACATTATAAATAGGATAGAAAACGAATTTACCGCCGTTGTCCAGGGTAGACTACCTGGAAAACGGCGGCTGCAACGTCACCGAAACGTCGGGTGCTACAAATTTAACGCGGTAAATTCGTTTTCTATCCTATTTATAACATTCTCTTATGTTCCGTAGCTCAATAGATGGCATTCTAAACACCCAGATAATGTATCCTATATCAAAATAAAATAATAATAATAATATAATAACAAAGAAGTTTTGAAATCATAACTCTTATTATTTTATTAATATTTACATAAAGATGTCAATTTTAATTTGGTATACAAGTTTCAATACATAATTATTAGGCGCTTTAAACTTCAAATAGGCTAAAAGATAGCATTCTAATATCTCCGTATTATTTCTGCGATGTAATCAGCTTATATATAAATGCGATAAATGGCTCTATTGATGTCATGTTATTATTGTTACCATTGGCTAAATAATGGGTTTTTATAATCAATCAGTCCTTCAAAAAAACATTTATTACCAATGTTATTATAGATGGCCAAATAAATTGATATTAGTTTCGCCGGACAATGCTATCAGCGCCACCTGTATATTGCCGGTGGCGCTGGCTACGAGTTGCCAAAACGTACTATGGTATTGAAGCTAATGGTCCCTGTTGCAGTTAGGCCACTAACACCCATGTGTTAACTCACGGCTTAACACCCATCCGGCAGGCAGCCTACACGCAGATGTGCGAGCCCGGGTAGGACTCTGACTTGCAGGCCAGTTTCCCCTAAGAATCAACCTTCGGGTGCTCCTGGACGGTTTGTCAGCCAATCGATTGTGCATTCTGAATGATAGCCGGGGGAGTATAGAAACGGCTTGTTTCACATAGAGTGGGGGTAGTTGTTAACCTTACGGCAACTGCTCTTAAAACTGCCAATCGGCTACCCGAAACCAGGCGAATAGATAGATTCGGTAAACACCGAATTACCGCTACCTAAGGGAGAGGACCGCGCGAGCGATCTTAAACCTGTAACCAGTCAGGAAACCGGAGTAATCTGGTTGTAACTGGAAGTAAGGACGCGAGTGTCGGAACGCTCGTTGATTAACCTGGTTATCTCGCGGTAAGTCGTTGACTTCTTACAGGCGAGTGGCGTAACTAGACAGTGAATTGTTTTTGTCCCCAAGTTTTCTACGCTCACTTCACGGAAGACAGAACTATAAAATATCGTTCAAACTTCCTGTGGTGACGGATTCGCCCGTTGTAGTTGACAGCTCTAGTTATGGCATTGAACACATAATGCCCTATATACACAATGGTAATTTAGCTGTTTACTCATAGAGTCATCAGCTGCATTTAGTGGGAATGTTTCTCTAAGCTGCAATCTTTGTAAAGTCGCCTCTTTACCGGTATTTCATCAATGCAAGGGGTACATCAAAGTATAGCAAGTTCAAGTAGAGCAATATGTTATATTGAATGGTGTCTTTTGTGTCGCTCTCCGCTTTGTGATGCAGTGTTTTGATGCTGCTCGCTCCTATCTCGTTAGAGCGATCTTCCCGTTTCGCCGCTTTGTATGACGCGATGACGGCCTGAACGCGGACTGCACTTCGCCGCATCAACGGCAAATTAATGGACATATTATTCGACCCATTTTCATAAAAGTCATCCCACCCTAAACATTGAATAATGCAACAATGATCTTATCCATATTACCGAGTGACGTTGATGTCTGGTCGGAATACTGAAAAAGTGAGTGACAGATTTATGTAGATGATATTCAATGATATTCTTTTTCTATGAGTGCTGACTCTCTCAATATTTCACAAATAAAATACAAACGGAGCTGCCATGGAATTCACCGACCGGAAATCCCATCATATATAATTATTACACTTCTGGGAGGTGAACGGTGAATTCCGGACTAACTACCGGCTGTGGTAGGTTTAAGACAGCTGCCTCGCCACATGTGAGCGTGCACCTTACCACCCATTCACTCCCCCTTCGAAGCCATAGAATTTGAGATGCGGAAATCGCGGTTTTATATATTTTTTTATACAAAGGAGTTGATTATTTTCTTGGAGAGACCAAGATTTTTAAAAAGGTGAAACGAAGATTTAGCTGGAAGGCCACGAGCGCCAACTTCCACCGCGTGAAGTGTATCATGGTATTTATTTAATTTGTACTCGTGGTCTTTTGGGATATTTGATTCCCATGGATATGGTTAATAAGATTCGATTCGAAAAATCGAAATGAGTTCCTGCAGATGTGCTGGAACCAAACTATGTACCAGTGCGCGTGTGCCTTCCAAAGCCCGCGCCGTTCTCCTGGTCTGATGGCTGATGCCATCAGACTATTTTATTTTTCAAGCTTTTATTTACCTTGCAATGTATGTCAGTATATTTAGGTCAAATCGTGCAAGCTGAAATAGAACCCCTTCCTCTTATCCTATGAAGACAACATTATTCATGTTCATTCAGTTCGGATAACAATGTATTTTTATGGTAAGCATGGCCTGATTCTGTACCCAGGATTGGCTTCCGACGAGGAGACTCTTCAACGCTCAACAGCCCAGACACGAAATTTTGTATACGCATTCAATTATGATAGCCGGTTATAAGTTTCATCATGACATGGCTGTTGAGCCCATGGTTGGCTTCCGACTAGGGGACTCTTCAACGGTCAACAGCACAGTCACGAAGTTTTGTATACGCATTCAATTATGAGAGCCCGTTCTATGTTTCGCCATGACATGGCTGCTGCGCTCAGGGTTGGCTCCCGACGAAAGGACTGCTCAACAGTCAACAGCACAGTCACGAAGTTTTGTATACGAATTGAATTATGATAGTCCGTTCTAAGCTTCACTGCGACAGGGCTGCTGCACCCAGAGTTGGCTTTCAGCGAGGGAACTCCTCAACGGTCAACAGCACAAAAACGAAATTCTGTATAGTATTCAATTATGACAGCGCGTTCCACTATGACAAAGCTGTTGCACCCAGGATTGGCTAGGGATAGAATATTTAAAGAAAAGCGTGTTTTTGAAATTTTCTTTTTACTATTAACTTATTTATTTATTTATTTCTAATATTATCTAGGAGCATTACAGACGAATCCTATCTAATTTAGTCCAAAAATATGTGTTGCCTTTTACCAATTTACAAAGCCACTGATTGAGCTTGGTATATTTTAATTTTTATTATTGAATAAGAATAAAGAATAAGAATAATGACGACGGGAAGGTTGATCTGATGATCAACGTTCCATTAATTATTCATTTTCAGTAATAAAAATTAAAATATACCACACGTTTTTTGCGGTCGATAACAGCTCTTCAACGAAAAAAAACATAGTGGATAACACAGTGAAGAAGGAACAATTTTCCTAACCGTTAACAAGATTAAAATCACCGACCGTACGATAATCTATCAAAAGACGCGAGTAATATTAGTTTTATCAATGGCAATTTCGCACAGAAATGTCCCCACTAATCCCCCTTTGTCGCAGAATCAATTCAATCATGCGTTCGACACGTTCGCATGAGATGAACCTACGCAATTCCTTATATAGCTAGCGAACTTTCGCCCTTTTAATCTCCGCACCGCGGGACTGCTAATGGTATTGTAAAAATGATAATCCGACATGTCGTCTAGGGAAACGGCATAAGAATTAAATAAGAAATCATAACGAATGAATTCGCAATGAATAGGAAGGGTGGAAATTCTACTTCTTCTTCTCGAAGTGCCTCTCCATTACTGGAGGTTGGCCGTTAGCTCTAAATACTTTTGTCGGTCTTGCGCCATCCGGAAAAGCTATTCCGTACTGGTGATCCCGGTCCAGTTTTCCACCCGGGGATTCTTAGCACTCCTGACCCATTAAAGGGCCGCCAGGCACTCGGGGCCATGGCTATTTTTGACTTTTCCATTGCTAACTACTTATAGGGATATATAGTGCAGTGGTCTCCCGTTGCCTTCTGCACCAGACATTTTAGGTCTATTTAGGACCTTAGGCCGCTGAGATCTCTTCAACCGGTATACCGCCATTGACTCGGTCTTCTGCTAGGTAGGTATATACTTTTGCCTCCCATTATAATTAGACCGATATGCAAACGGCGATCGAGTACATTCGGGGCGCGTCCTGTGTCAACCGCAGCTTAATCTAAACTGCATAATTGCACTTTATTCACTACATTTAATAATTATAATTAATATTTATTGTTGAGAAATTTTTAAAATATGCTGTCACTATGAATTTAAATTTAGAACTTGAAATTCTACGGTCAAGCGAAAAGAGGTCGTTAATTATGGAGCAATTCATGCCAGAAACAATATACCTTAACTAATTTAACTGACTAGTTTGAACCGGTCGTTGAATACTTAGACCTTACAGGCTCTGTAAATAGTATGCAGTAGCTGGAAATTTGAAATCGTTAGTTATGACTGCTCCATTATCGACCATTCTTAAATTAGCCTCAAACAAGCTCCATTTCAGCCACCTATTCATCCGACATGACATAGCAGAAACGAAATACAGGAATATGCCTAAACTGTGCTTAAGCGCCCTACCTTTGGGTTATTATTCAAAAAGTGGATTTAAAATCCTTGGGTTTTTTTTATTAGGTTTCCCATTTTCAGATATATTTTGTATTACATGAAATATATCAATCAACCTAATCTCGATACATTTTGCAAATTAACTGCTAAACATAAAGAAGCTCACGAATTATGACTTTTTACCAATTCCTTCCTCATACAAAGCAATCTCAATAAATATATACCTGAAATTTTTTTTGAACGTACGGGGATACGGCTTGTTGCATACGGGTGATAATATAGCAGACATATAACGACGTTCGTAAAGGTAGGATGGTTAACGTCATTTCAGGAACATGACAAGCTCTGTATAAATATTTTCAATTAGGGCACATAAAAGAGAACAACAAAACGTAAGTTTAATATAAGCCTCTGTTTTAGTGCATTTTTAGACCTATAAAAATGAGATTCCAAATAATTGTGGCTGAGTTACCCAAAAAACTCTCAAATCAACACTACGATTAGTTGTCAGATATCGCCTTTGTGTGGCAATCCCTCCTTTGTACAAATACTTATTTTGTTCAATAAAGAGCTATTATACATCACTAATGGAATGTTACCCGGCGATGATCGGGTATCCGCTTCCTTTCCCCTCCCACTCTTGTCCTTCTACTTCCTCCCCTCTCCACTACAATGTAGCCTATATTACTCACAGTTACTTTAGCTATCTCTATTCAAAAAATCTCATTGGTTTATTGGTCGTTTTCAATTTCCTATTTCGCATATATTAAAATTCATAGTGATCGGTTGAACGGTATAGACGTTGATATGCCACGCCATATATGTATACCTACCGATTTACATGGTGATCGGTTGAACGGTATAGTTGTAGATGTGTTATAGCGCCGTTTACTGGAGAGTTACAACAAAGTGGATAGCGCGAAAATATTATTCGTGCTAAATACCAATCGTCATTGTGATCGATCAAACGGTTGCGCTGCAGCGCCATCTAGTGGCGATTTACGACAAAGTAGATAGTACGAAAATATTATCCATGATCCAATACTCATGTATACCAATTGTCATGTATAGAGGTAGATTTAATGCAGGGCCATCTAGTGTGAGTTACAACAAATCGGATAGCACAAAATCCTTCTCCATAAAATAATACAAATATGTGCCAACTTTCATGGTGATCGGTCGAACGGTGTCGAAGTCTATAATTCCTTTGGGTTATTATTCAAAAAGAAGGTAAACAATCGTTGGGTTTATTTCATTATATTTCTTAATAATAATACTTGTTTACAATATGTAAGTATTTGTACAAATAAATGATATATATAAATACAAAACGTTACGGCTTGTTGCGTTCAACCGATAATATAGCGGACGTATCACGTACGTTCGTATAGATAGGGCAGCTCGGACAGATATACCAACACCTATTTTTATATATACCTATAGATTATTATTACTTTTTTAGTTAGAAACGGATAATTGCTTCAAATTGAAAATGAGCTGTTTTTTTATTGACGATGAAATAGATAATATAATTGGATTGTGTTTCGAATAAAGCTTTATGAAATAAGAATTTATAAAATTAAATTTATTATAAGTTTAGAGAAAACAAGTTTTTTTCCTGTGTAGTGTGAGACCATTCAAAAATTGTTTTTTTTATACTGATAAACTTCCCCAATTTAAACATTTACTTTAAGTACGAGTACCTACTCTTGTTGGATTCTATTGAGAATGGAAGTTTACAAATACATTAGCTTCTCAAAAGTTGTCGGGTGAAATCCAGAGCGGTTTATCGAAAGGGGCGATCGCCTGTTATCCCCAAGGATCTGGCCGTCGCGCGAGGATTAAGAACTATTCCCCATAACAGAAGCCCCACAAAACGGCACTGCGACATAATCCTGTACAAAACCTCCGCCTCTATTCCATGGTCGCCGTCTACTTAGCGTTGCGTAAACAAACTGGGAGCCTGCATGAGGATAGCTCGCGGAGTGTTTGGGCCTCGGTGAGAAGTGCCATTGGCGGCTAGGGAGAGCGAAATTAACCCCTCGAGCCGCGAGATTTCGCGAGCGCGTGTCTTTGAAAGACTATGTATAATTATGGAAAGTTTAGATTTATTATGGCGGCCGACTAAAATATTAATTTCTCCCAAACCGTTGTTGCACTTTAGAATTTTTGCATATTAGAACTTTAAAATACTAACTTTAGAGTCCGATCGGTCCCAACGAGGCGCAACTGTGCTTTTTTACGTTTGAGTCCGATCGGTCCATCTGAGGCTCGAGGGGTTAAGTATAGCATAACTTATACCTGAATCGCTCATTTCATAAAGGTGACATTGACACACTTTTCTCAATTTAACTTTATAATTTAACTTATAAGTTTTAAAAAAAAGCGATTATTTTGGTTTTTTTTTGTTGTGTCTTTTAATCTGACATTATTGCTACTATTTTTTCTATGTTATTCCATTTGACATTTATGACATTTACCTATTGTCTTTCAAATATTCCGTTTTTAACCCTTCAGGCCTCGGCCCCTCAGCCGATTGACAAGTTGATGTCCCAAAAAATTTTTGTAAAAATTAGTAAAAAAATTGAATTATGACACTGTTTCACCAAAACATTAAATACTGCCAAACTACTGTACCCATAATTAACATAAAACATATTAACATTATAAAACATAATAAAATAAAACAAATAAAATTAAAATAAAATTAAAACGGGGTCGTCACGCTGAATCAAGATTTGGCCGATATCGGCCAATCGGGGCTCTAGGGGTTAAGACTCTTTCTACCATACCTAATCTTTGTTCACGTCATTAAATATATTATGTCTCATTTGATATTTCAATTTGGGCGTTGTTTAACGTCGTAATCTATACTAATATTATAAAGAGGTAAAGTTTGTGACGTTGTAGGAAGTAATCTCTGGATCTACTGAACCGAACCGAAATTCTGTTACCAATAGAAAGCCACGTTATTTGTGAGTATTATAGGCTATATATTAATCCGGAAAACGAAGAGCATTGTGTCATAATTTTTTTTTATGACATGCATCCCGAGAAGTTCTTTGTATAAATTTGAAACAAAATAAACCTAAAATAGAAACTAGAGGCACACCCTTTTTGGAAATACTAAATAAAATATATTTCGTCCTACATTTATTTTAGTGGCTTGATAGCAAATACCAAAGCAAGTAGAATTTTTAGCAAATACCACAGCACTGTATATACATCACCCCAATACAGCCGTATACCTAGTAGGTTGATGTAATCCTGAAAACTATAATGCCCTTTCGTGATTTTTCTTTTGTGTATACAAAAATCTGTAACAAAAGGAACGCAATTTATTTAATGTAATTATTAAAATAGGATATCTATTTTGAAAAAAAATACTGAATTAGCTTAAACCCGTTATGTCGAATTCCATAGTGCTCATGGTTTTTTTTACTAAGAATGCCACGATTAACACAGTCGAACCACTCTGAAAAGGTTGTAGAATAGCCCGAGAACTGTTTTGGATTCATCCAACCCATTTAAAAATGCATGTAGTAATGCCGATATGGCATGAGTAGTGGATAATTGATCCTGAAAAACGAATTGTTTATTACTAATTACATTGTGATCAGTGAAAAACAATAAGTTGACTTAAAAATATATTTTCGAAGAACTGGCTGAAGTCTGGTAATATAGAAATAGATTGTTTATATTATATTGACACCCTTTTTTGAAAATCGAAATTGTCCAACTTGGAAAAGAGATTCGTTTTGAAAATTTATTAGAAATTCGTTTGGAAAAGAGTAATCTGCCAAGCATACATTAAAATAATGTAACGTTAATTAGAGATAGCAGGCGATGAATATTTGAGAAAGCTACTTGAAACGTACCTTATGCCGGTTGACAACTTGGACTGGAAGCATTGGACTAATTTTATAATCTCGTCCCTTGTGTTATAATCTTCTACTTTTATAATCTCCTACAGAATCACTCCTAGAAAAATAGAATTTAGGATCCCAGAAACCCTGTATATAAACTCTTGATATCGGTGTCAATCTTGTGAGTATCAGGGAAACAGAAACTAGATTACACAATGTTAATAACAGGATTTTTAAGCACAGTCCTGTCCAGTGAATTATCAGGCTGAAGATGAAGCTGTATTTTTTTTCCAGAGAAAATGCTGAACAGCTGTGTATTTGCTACCATAATATTACATGCCATTCATTAGAAGTCTCTGGTTAGACTGGGTGAATTAAGAAGCAGGGCCTATCATGCACGGTAAGAACTGATCGAAACGTTAATATATACATCAAAGACTTTGACCCATATGAATCAAATGTGAGATACAACTTTATTTACAAGAAAATACTGAGATATATTAGAAGTCTCTGGTTAGACAGAGTGAATTAAGAAGCAGGCCCTATCATGAAAGATAAAAACTAGTCGCCATGACGAGAGGCAACACCTTAACTACATCGATAGAAAATCTCCACATCGTCATTTAATAAATCGATATTAATATGTTGTCCTCCCTATCCGTCCGCTTGCGGGGAGGCCTTGCGGCTATCTCGAGATGGCTAATCCGCAACATTTCCAAATCGGCGGGCGATCGTCACACCAACATGGCTACCGGCTAATTGACGTCGTTAAGTTTCGTCTATTCATTAACTTGCCTCAACTGGATTAAATTATACCGCTATAACTAACCTCAGTTGAGACGCACCCGCTGGAACTACCGAGCCCCTGTAAGTAGCGAGTACGTTACTCCGAAGTGCTCATACGGTGGGGGTAATATGAGGGTATTGTGCTCTTAGTCAGTGCGGATTGGTGTTCAATTGAACGGACAAGCCTGGAGGATGCGGCGATTGCCCCGATGGTGATTGCTACGATGCCTCCTCAATCCTCCTTAAATTATATACTGACGATCTTTGCAGCATTGTGCAGCACTGTGAAGAGAGTGTGTGTTTTTAACAGAGCTGCAATGTCATTAGCACTTTAAATTACATATAATATATTAATACATATAATATATTATTTAATATAAATTACATATTTATATTTGCATATTTATATACATATATATATATATATATATATATATATATATATATATATATATATATATATATATATATATATATATATATATATATATATATATATATATATATATATATATATATATATATATATATATATATATATATATATATATATATATATATATATATATATATATATATATATATATATATTTTACATATTTATATACTTTAAATTACATATAATATAATATATTAATAATAATAATATATAATACATTATAATATATTTAGTTTATTTATGTGTTTATTCACTTATTACCGATCAACATCGCAGAAAAACCAATGCATTCAATAGTAAAATTAATAAAGATCTCAACTAACTATCCAAATGGAATGTCGCGTAAAATACAAGCTAAAATTTAGAAACACATATTTAACTTCTCTTTGCATTAAAAACCTGTGCCATCGAGTTAATATCATTTAAACGCTGCAAAGCACGCGCCAACAAGTTACACCTCTTAAGGTTATTGCGCGAGAGGGGCTCCGCGAAAGATGGTGCTATAGAGCACGAAGATAATTATTAGGCACGAAAAATCCACCTTAGTTAGTAATCTAGGGTTATCAGTTTTACCTCAAATCAGACTAAAATTATAAGATATGGTCAGCATTTCTCTTCTGAGACAGAGAGAATTATAGCCAACCTTGTATATGATATATGCATTCGGAAACAAACATGGATATTACCTATCCGTACTGCATGAAGTACAAAAATCGCAAAAAATACTTCTGTACCATTTCCAGCATGAGGGTATAGGTATCTACGTGCAACGCGTCCTTACAAGTTTATTACTTCGACGTGGCATTGCTGTCTAAGGTGATGTCTGTGATGTCTACGATTTAATATTGGAATTCTTTGACAGGAGGTCTGGAAGATTTCATTGTAGTTTCAGGAGCTCAAAGAAAGCCCTGAATACGGTATCTACGTGCAACGCGTCCTTACAAGTTTATTACTTCGACGTGGCATTGCTGTCTAAGGTGATGTCTGTGATGTCTATGATTTGATATTGGAATTCTTTGGCAGGAGGTCTGGAAGATTTCATTGTAGTTTCAGGAGCTCAAAGAAAGCCCTGAATACGGATTTATTGCATCTGCAGTACTGTCAGTTTACCGTCATTATAAAGTTGATTGTATAGGCATCTAGCATTGATCATTCCGACTCTAAAAATCAAATAAACTGCAATATTCTTGTATTATATTACACATCTTCGTAGCAATCCAAGATGATCGGTGATATTCATACATTTTTGGCACCATTGTAATCTGTGATCCCATTTGGTTTATTTTAAAACCAATCTTGTACTTAAGTATTGGTCCAATACTTACAAACCAATACTTAAGTATTGGTCTTTCCATCACTTTGACACGTTTTTATCATTAGAACGTCACGTTTATCGTGCCATTTTATACAACTGCTGTCATACAACTGCCCTTTTGTCGGGCAATATATTCACCTTGTTTTAGTTTTTTTTTGGTGACACTCAAGGGTAAATTTGCGATGTTTTTCGTAATGCTTCACGAAAATCAGTTTTACGATTCTTCAAATACCTTGCCAGTGCTAAACAGCTGTAATAATTATCTGTTATAATCAAACGCTCGTCGTCCAAAAGAGGTCAACATTCATTACATTACATTTACGTCGTGTCCAATTGACGGCTAAAAACCGCTCTTGGACGTCTCAAAATAATTGGGTTAGGCAGTAAGTCTCGTTACTACTCTTTACAGAACATACATAGGTAGTCAAGAATTAACTACTAGATTGTCAAACTATAAATATAAATAATCAAAATCAAAATAGAAGCCTAATATTTGAAGTAGTTAGTAATTCGAAAAGATACGTAGTAAAATTATTAAAATACAATAGTTTTACAACAGTTGTACCAGTTTTATACAGTGCTTCCATTTGATCGGATGTTCTTGAATAACTATCATATGGAACTGTCTACGGTACAAAGTTTGTATACCTTGATCTCATAAACACCCGCCTTTGATGGCTTGTAGGTTTTTATACGTAGCCTAACATGGAATTTTATTATAGACTTATCGATTAAAGAAGGATTTGAAGAAGAGTGTACAACCGCAAGAATCTATTGACAACCTTTTTTTTAGAAGTTGGTTGTGGAACAGAAAAATGCCAACAGCGCAATATGGTGCTAACCAGAAAATACAATGTCTCTCAAATTAGTTAAAATTGCCACTCGATGTTTTTTGTGGTAACAGGCTGATCACAACCTAGTAAATGATCACAACCTGAGCAATGTATCTAGGAATTAACATCGATTTAGATCTAAATTTCAAGTTACACCTTGAAAACATAGGAGCAAGCAAAGAAGAGTATTAGTTTAAAAGAGAGCAAGTACAATTATTAGTGCGCTCTCATCTTGAATTTAGGTCATCGATATGGAATCCACATTTTAAATCGTATTCTTATAGAATTCAATCGGTTCAGAGGAAGTTTTCGGGATTGCTGTCATTCAAATGCGGCCTTACAAATTAGCTTACTGGCTATGAGTGGCTGATAAAACTGGCTGCTTCTAAATATAAAACAATGGAAAACATCGCCAGGTGGCAGACTTAGTTTTTCTATACACAATTTTAATTTAAGAAACTGATACTTAAGTGTTGAGAAAATATATTTTAATATTACAAACAGAAATCTTCGAAACTTAAACATTTTTTAGTTAGAAACCATACTTGGTTTAATTATGTCATTTCTCTTATATGTTATCTGCACAAATATTATGGCGATCTTGTCGATATATTTTGTAATCGTTTTTGCTACTTTAGCGAAACCATTATATGCAAACTATAATTTTAATTTCGTCTGTATTTTATATTTTTTCTAAATTCAATCTTACTTTGTTAGTTACTATATTACCATTAAATTTTCTTTGATCGAAAAATCAATTGTAAACTCGTATAAAAAGAAAATTAGAGTAATCATGTAACCGTATGAATTCCTAACAATGTAGGAGTATAATATTTTTTTTTAGTGCTGAGTAGATTTAAAAAAATGTTTTTCATCCTTATCTACCTATTATAATCATTGTCATATTGAAATATATGTACGAGAAACTGTTTCTGTTTCGCTGGTCTCTGTTTCTCGTGTATAAGATTGATCCACTATTATTTTATTATACCAACATGAGTCCACTAGAATCAAAATTAAAACAGTGAACAGAATCTGGGTGTTCGGCTCCTAGGATAGATAAAGCTGTGAAAGTGATGGCATCCGTCTTTTGGAATGCAAAGTAATTTTTTAAGACAGATAACCTTTACAAAGGTCAAACTATTACTAGTGACTACTACACTAATATAAATAAATACAAACGGAGCTGCCATGGAATTCACAGTAATGCAAAGTAATTTTTTAAGACAGATAACCTTTACAAAGGTCAAACTATTACTAGTGACTACTACACTAATATAAATAAATACAAACGGAGCTGCCATGGAATTCACCGACCGGAGTCGGGCCCATCATATGAATGTTACACTAGCTATATGAATGTATTCAGCTAGGATGATCAGGTTATCTCAGAAAAGACACAACTTTCGCTTAGACAATTCAAGAGTTCACATATGCGTTAAGGCTATGGCAAAAATCAACAAATTACAATACAATTTGTTGCCCTATCCATTTTATTCGTCTGACCTATCGCCACCAGGCTTCCAACTGTTCCTTATGCTGAAAACTTTTGTATGTGAAGAGAATTTTGAGACGAACGACGACGCTAAGGCTGCTGTAGAGGACTATTTTGGAGGTCTTTGAGGAAAACGTTTTATGGGGTGCTTAACTACTTTAGAGCGTAGATTAATTAAGAGCGTAAAGCTTAAAGGTGACCATGTCGAAAAATAAAAACAATGTTGTCATATTAAACTGACCATTCCTGGTGTCAAGGCCCGTAGGCATAGTGGTTAGGTCGCATGATCTTACATTGTAAGGTCCCGGTTCGATTCCCGGCTGGGTCACCATTTTCCGTTGAGATAAAATTAAAGGAATTGCAATTAACTCTGTCGCTAGAATACAATAGCAAGACGCACACATACATGTAGACACTCCATAGTAGGGTTGGTTGTAAGAAATTGTTGAATGACAATAAACCTGCCAATTTTGAAAATTCACAATGAAGAGTAAAGACAAACAAACAAACAAACCATTCCCTTGCTAGGCCAGGACTTATCATCCCGCTCTCGTATCCTATACAAGTAGCGGTCATTAATTGGTCGCCTGATATATTCAATCGTAGGGCATTTATTAAACTCGCTAATGGCAATTCTCACTCTTACGTAGCCGAGCCGTCTTATACTCGTATATATGTAGACAGTTTAAAAGTTCCCAGTCAAGTCTGGGTTGATCCTTTAAGCGCTGGCGTAGCACATTATAACATTCAAAGTAGACTTTCGCGTCAAAATGACAATGTGAGGCGGGAGCGAGAGGGAGAGCAGGGCTCGGCGCCCGCCGCCGATGCGAGACAGGGATGGACGATATGATAAATTAGTTAAAATGAACTAAGATGTAAAGGTCGGGATTAATGGCGAAGCGTGAAGCTGTAACGAAATAGAACAATATGGGAGGAAGGATTTCGAGCGACGCGGGGCCGCGGCAGCAGCGATTTGTTTGGCCGGGATGATGAGGGTAACGACCCGACGCGCTTACAGATCAGTTCATTTTTCAAGCTATGCATGATTTGTTAACATGCTGCATTTTTTGGGTGTATTTTTCCGTGTTTTCTATGTCTTGTTCTCCGTATCTTTGTTGCCAAGTTCAGAGACCAAGTAATAATTACTAATACGATTTTGTAAAATTCGTTTATTATTTTTATATGATATACAATTATATTTTATTTTATTTATTTATTTATTTTATTAATCCTTAGTATTACATGATTAAATTTCCTATAGTATATTTTACATTATTTAGTCGTACATACAAAATGTAGAACCCTGGAAATTTACTAAAGGTGCGGCTTCGGCGGGATTTTATCACCTCACTAGGCAGAGCCTGTATTGAGGTGATATTTAGTACTGCGTTCATCTGTCGGGTGTATAGGTAAATTCTGTACTCATGGAAAATCCTACAGTTGTATATTGTATAACTATTATAGTATATATATTACACAAAAATATATTTATTAAATTAAATAATATATAATATATATGGGAGATATATGAATACAGTTATAAGGCTAATGAGATAATAATAACAATAATAAGTAATATAAATCATCTTTACACCTATTTAATAACGTTAGTTACTAACGACTCACAGTGCTCCCTCGTCGAGTGTAATAACCATAATGCTACCAGTCTTTTGTATAGTGAGCGCCATTTTGAATGATTGTAGCTTGGCCTAATTGCGTGGTAAATATGTTATGGAATATTTTCGCTAGGTAAATATAGTGTCTTTGTCCAAAGGTCGTTCTCATTTTTGGTTGTACATGTCTGTCTTTATGTCTTGTGTCGTGTCTATGGGCGTTACTGGTCGGCTTGCCGTTGTCCCGTTGGAGTTCTTTCCTGTAGCATATCAAGACCTGCCGTACGTATAGCTGTCTTGCAGCCAACACAGATGATTATTGATGTATACTATATTGAATATACAAGATGATTTATTGATATATTATTTATATTTTATTGAATATAAAATATGATTTATTGATGTATACTTATCGCCGCATGTACCAGATAGTTTTCACAACTAGTTAATCAATCGTGAATTTTCACAACTAGTGAATCGATCAGAGTTTCCAACTTTGAGTATAAAATTCCTGCCCAAATTCCTTTAGAATCAGCCTTCAGGAGGCTGAGAAATAATTAAAAATGCCTGAAATTACCAATATATGCATTTTCAGTTTATAACCGATTCAAAGGCGCTCCGAAGAAGTCGTTCAATTCTATGAGTCAACTGCCAAAGCGCGCGATGTGCTGAAAATATCAACCCCTAGGTTTCTTCTTATATGACAGTAGGTGCTCTCTGGTTAAAATATCTTAGTTCTAATATTTTATAAATAAATAATATTATTAAGCAACAAATGCACTAGAAACGGAATTAAAATTAATGGGGTATTCAAGCATTTGCTTCATAGAAATATTAAACATACTAATAATTATATCATCTTGAGGCTAGGGAGATTAAACGATGTAGGAACTATGCATATACTGATATGGGGGGGGGGGGGGGCGTTCGCTACTTGCTGTGAAAGTAATAGTGTGACACGACTGATTAATTATGGTTGAAGTATCTCGTACACGAGCGACGCAAAAAAAAACATACATAATTTTTGGAAAAAACATCATTTAAACTGCCCTACCTTTAGCTTATTATTCAAAAAGTAGGTAAATCCTTGTTTTTTTAATTAGATATCTCAATAATAATACTTGTTTAAAATATGCCAGACAAAATATATAGCTATTTATAAAAGCTGATTTTATATAGGGTTTTATATAAATTTGTATATGTAGGTATATATATATATATATATATATATATATATATATATGTTTTACATCTTTTAAATAAATTTTTTTCTGTTTGAAAATATAGCGGACGTATCACGTACGTTCGTATAGGTAGGGCGGTTAATACCAGGGTAATACTTCAAAATACTAAAATATGCTACTTTTGCTATCATAGTCACTTAACACAATCACTATCGGGTGGGAGTTAGAGAGGTGGAAAGGGGAGGTTTGCGGTGGTTTATTTTTTTGGGGTTTCCGCGGGGGAAGGGGGGATAGGTTGTCTGCTTGTCGGAAAAATCTTGAATGACTCAACCGATTTTATTATGCATAAAGATAACATAATCATACGAATAAAACATTTATCCTCGACCCATATTTTTTTTATTTATTTTTGTTTAGGTTAAAACAGTCATATACATTTATGTGAAAAAGTACATAATAGGTACAAATATACCTATATTACCATTAATTACTACAAAATATCATAATTATCAGCAAAAATAAAATGACAGACAAAATTACACTAATGACTTATTAAACCAAGAACTAATACAACCAAAAAAAAAACGTTGTACTCAATAACAAATTTAACAATTAGTTATTGCGACTACAAACCAACTTAATAACAAATTAAACTATGAGCGATTGCAACAACAAATCGCCTTTTTTCCTAAAACTAACCAACTCCATGGGGATTCCAAACTACGCATCCGAATTCTAGAACGCTACAA
Source organism: Micropterix aruncella (assembly GCA_944548615.1). Classification (NCBI taxonomy): domain Eukaryota; kingdom Metazoa; phylum Arthropoda; class Insecta; order Lepidoptera; family Micropterigidae; genus Micropterix; species Micropterix aruncella. The sequence goes on along the minus strand of OX155951.1, from coordinate 24,472,516 downwards.
ACGTATGCATTGTAGAGTACTTTAAAAGTTTTGCCTCTGGTAAAAGGTTGACCTATACGCAGAATCATTCTAAGTTCTTTGAAAGCCTTAACTACGACCTTATCAATATGAAGGTTAAAGAGCAGCTTCGAATTAAAGGTAATTCTCAGATCACGAATATTATTTATTTGAGTCAAGTATTTACCGGCGATATTGTAGGTGCAAATGATTTTATGATGTTTTCTGGTGAATGTTATAACATTGCATTTATTTGTATTTAAAATTAATTGATTCTCATTACAGTATTTTTTAAATAATAATAAATCTTGATGTAAGTACATAATCTTCCAGACATTTAATAATTTTATATATTTTTGAATCATCTGCGTTTGCAAGTGATGTGATTTCTTAAAACAGAGTCCATATTGTAAGTAAGTCCCCCGTCCGCTAAATCCCCGCCCTACCAGCCTCCGCCGCCCGCCCTGCGAGATAAATGCTTCAGAATTCCTGTGTAAATTTCATTTTCTCCATCGCATTTGAATTTCCAGTTATAACGAGTGGATAGGTGGAGCGAGAGGCGGGCTGGAGGCGCGCGGCGCGCCGCATCGCCGAACGCAAATGACGTCATTATACAGAGGCGCCGCCGCCGGTATTAAATTTTATACCTTCAAGTGTTAATATTTCATTTCGAAGTTTAATTAATTCCCGGTTTTGCCGGCGGGCGTCGCCCCGCTAAATCAATTCGCCGCCACTTCAAAGCGAAAGGGTTACACCACTACGCGCGCTCGCCTCATCCTGACTTTCCTTGGTACATATTGGGTCGGGTGGCGCCAGTGCGTGCACATTTAAGCGGAAGCGGGTATTTCTAGCGTTAATACTTAGGTATTCGATACTTAGATAAACGATTACTTAGCTAAGTATTCGATTTCTTTGATTGGATCAGACAATCTGTGGAGTCTTGATTGGTGTACCTACAATATAACTGGATATTATTCGTATGTCTTTCCGTCGTTTGTTTTTGCTCAAATATTTTCGTTTGTGCCACCATGGTAATGTTGAATAGTTTAATTATTTTCAAATATGAGATACTTTGCCGGTGTTTTCTATTACAGCTTCTTGCAGTCTAGCCATACAGTTATCGTAAATATGTACTGTTAAGAACTGCAAACAGAGATGGAGTAACTCGTAATTAAATAACCGAGCCTGGTCAATCGCTCATCGCCACTCAATTTCAATTTATTTTTCTAAAATCCTTAAAGATTGTTGAAACTTACTCTATATATGAAAATATTATAAAGTCAACAAAGTACACTGATACCTAATAAACAATCAAGAGATAAACAACATTGATATATATACCAAAATTATAACATTCGGATCGCTGCTTCTACATGACAACGTATAACCACAGAGTTCACTGCAAACAGTCGGAAAGTTGCAGGAGTTGCGACTGGATACAAACTGTCACCCACCGTACTTGCTAGAGCTTGCTCCAAAAGACTTTATTTTATTTTTCTGAATTTACATAACTTTTTACAAAGGAAAAAATCAACGTTGAAGAGTCGGTGAAAAACGCATTCAAAAGGATTCCACGATAGTTTTACAGCAGAGGAATTAAGCAACGCCCATTAAAATAACAAATTTACATAAATAATAGGTGTCCGCTCTGTTTGCGTGTTACTTGCGCGCTGGCAACATTTTCTGCCGTTGCAAATGACAACATTTTCTGCCTTTGCGAATGGCTACATTATTTAGCAGGCCAGTCTCTGGGGTGTATAATTTGTCGTGGTGAAGACGCCACACATCTGTTAATTAAATATATATTTTTCATATAAAGTTTTGGCCGTAATTTCCTTTATAGAACAGCAACTTCATAGGTAATTCAACCCAACACATCAATATTCCGACGCATAGTAATTTGAGCAGCTAATTAACATACAAAAAATATGAAACTCTCCCAAAGATAACAGCGATCTACTCCAATTAAAAAAAAAACACAAACGACAAGTGTGTGCGCCAACAACACTAGCGAATGTTTGACGCCATCGTTTCGCGGTTCTTGTCAATTGGCGAAAAATGTCATAGTGATTCTGCAGTCATGGGATCGCTGGGGTGAGTAGTCCATATAACTCGACCATATTTGTGATATTTCTTTATCCCAATAATAAAAATATTGCTTAACAACAGTTTAAAAAGACTTACTTCAGTTTTGACACCATTTGCTCAAACTGACTGTAAATACGTCCGATAGCTATTCGGCATGACATATAGTATAGTAACTTAGCGTTTAGTAACTTAGCGTTTCTAACACAATAAACATCTGAATAGTAATACACACACTACGAAGTTTTACTCCCACTCTACTGCACCAATAGAATGAGGGTAATGAGGATAAAATCAAAACAAATACCATAAACCGAAACGCCTTGTTACCAACCACAAATGAGTCGTAGCGAGATTCGTGCTAATACTAGTCCCAACCATCGATATATTAGCTAGATCTGCCCTTAGATACAAATAAGTTGGCTCCATTCCCTTTGCTCGTAAAACATCTGACAGGGAGAGCAATAAATTGAACAGTATGCGAGAGAATAGCACGCTAATATTCTTCGCGGCAGCTCTCACACCGAAAACTGTCAACTGTCTGCCAGCGGACGGCGACCAAACTACTTACTACTGGCCGGCTTTCAGTAGTGGTTTCGAACGGGTCATTTTCGATTTACATACCAACTGGTTGATTTTTAGCATCAGACATATGAATGTCGGTTGAAGACAGGTAGGGGCTCATTCTGTGTCGAGAAGTTGGAGAGTAATTTGGATGCAACATTAGATCAGTAATTTTACACTTCATATTTAAGTAAGGTTTCAAAGAATAATGGTTGATGACCTAGTTTAGAGGTGTAAAGTCATCAACTAAGTAAACTGGTCTTATTCTAATGAGTCTGTGAGGGACCATCCCTCACTAGACTCCAAATTGTTCGGTGTGAGGTGGTGGTATCAACTTACGAGTTATCTCCGTATTGAAAGGCGGTTTTGAATGAAGTAGAAGGTATTTATTGATTGAAAGTTTGATATTGCCAGTTATAACGCTTCCCGAACAAGTTATGTTGACGCGAGTGTATAGATGCGCGACTGCGGTTACGAGGATATACGGATGAGGATTGTATGTGTGCTCCTAGTATCTTGTACTGGGCACGGCTCGAGTCTGTGGGATTACAGACTGATGCTTCGAGACTAGGGAGGATAAGGAAAGGAAACCAAGGAGCCGGATTCGTTGACACACCTCGTGAAAAGGGTACTGAATATGCCGTCGCAACTTGGTCGCAATTTGGTTGCTTTTTCGCCGGTTTATATAGGCGATAAATGATGCAATCCAAAATATTCCGAGTAAAAGTATTGTTTCATCGTGCTGATTCATGGCTGCACGGGTTAAAATAATAGCTGAATTGTGTCAGTGTATTTCACTGGAAATCGATGCATTTGTTGATCGCATGTAATGGACATGGTCCGTTACAAGTCAAATGACTGAAAGGTTGTTGCATCCAAATTACTCTCTACAACCTCTTTACAAAGACACAAGTGAGGCCCTACCGGTTTTCAGCCGACAGTCGTAAGTCTAATACTAAAAAACACTAGTTGGTATGTAGTATGCTGCCATGTTGGGTAGAGGGGACTTGTATCAGCGTGAATTTCGCTTATTATAATAAACTATCTTAATATGTATAATTAGACCAGTCTACTTATAGTTGACGACGCATTTTACCCCTCTAAACTAGGTAATCGACCACCATTCCTAGACTCTATAATTTGTAAATAGCCCTCAATATCAGCCGTAAAATTTCGCGAGCCGTCATTTTTGTTTTTCAAGACAAAGCATTAATTAAAAATCCAAAATAAACACCAGGCATATTTCTCTCAAATTCACTTAGCAATTCTAAAGCGTTTACCTGGCAAGCAGGTAGCGTGAAGTGGGTGGGGGGGGGGGGTGGGGGGGGAGGGGGGTTATGCTTTATTTAGAATAGGCGCCGGAGCAATGCTTTATTCGCGTCTTTATGAAATTAGATTATACGAAATTATAGAAAGCGTAATTGCGTCGCACTCGTCGAGTGGCGCCAGACCCAGCTTCCGAGACGTCAAATTGCCCCGTATTCCTCTGAGAGGGTAGCTCAAATAACCGACACTCTTGAGGAATATTTCAGGAGCGGTAATTTAGGAGAACGATGACGATAAAAGTCATCATCATCACAGTACCCATATATTTCGAAAACATCAATATATATTTTTTATTAAAAGTCTAGAAAGAATTTACGTGCAGTGATAAATTTAACTACATATTGATTTTAGTAGTATTGTAAATACTATGTACCTATCTATCAGACCGACAAACATTGCATGATTATGCTGTTCTTTGAAAAATATTTTTTGTGGCACAAAATTATCAATTATACAGAATGTTAAGGTTGAATTATGAAAGATTTTAACTAATTATTTATCATACATATAGAAAAAGATAGAAGAACAGGAAAACATAAAATGTAAAAATTTGTTATTTGGGATTAAGAGATTATTTTATATAAAAAAACTGAGTTGAATATAATCTACAACTTTACTATGTCGTCGTGAATGACCTTCTTCAAAATACATCGACAAAAACCTATTACCTGACGGTCAATTATATTAATTTTAGATTCATAAGATTTCGTATTTTGTAAAAAAATGTATTATAAGTTTTTATGCTATGCTATTTTTCCGTGAATATTTATTTATAATAAAGTATTATAAATGTAAAGATGAAAGTCTACTCTACATTACTGTGTCAAAATATTTAATTCAATTTATTGCATTTTGGCAATACATATAATAAAATAACATAATTCTTTTTGTAAAAATGATTTTTTTCTTTATTTTTGCTAATATAATTTTTGAATTGTATTTTGTAAAAAATGTAATATTATATTTTATGCTATGTTATTTTGCCTCAAGTATTTACAAAATATCATAAATATAAAGATAATTGTTTGCTTTTAGATTACTGTGTCAAAATATTTTAATCAATTGATTGCATTTTGGCAATAAAAAATAATTAAACAAAATATATTAAATAGGGTTTTTTTGCTTCAGCTTTTAATGTAGGCTGAAAACAGTATTTTTCAAACCCGTAAAGATGTTGATTACCTACTATATTTTCGCAGTCACTTCTATTTTCGCCATGAACGCACGTAGTTTTTCATGGTCACTCTGCTGGTTGCACTATACTGTCGGATGAGCATAAAAATCATACATACGCGGTGCTAGCAATGCACTGTGGCTCTCCGATTCTGATATTCACCCGTTGCACGTTGGTTATCGCGAAATGTTAGTCTATTTGCCACGAGATGGCGCCATTCATCCGCATCGCGAGAAGCTTTCGACGCGCGTTGCTGTTTTTAAGCATACCTAAATAAATTGATGATCGAACGATCCGAGCGATTTTTCAACATAATTGCAGCTGTCCGATGGTTGGAAGTCGCAACAATAGAGCTCGCGACGTCCGCGTCGTCTTCACGCGTCATTTGCTCTAATTAAAAGTAAATTGCACGCAATGGAGTTTACACTGCAAGAGCTCCACGGCATAACCAGACTTGACAATCGACAAAGCGACACCGACTATAAAGTACGCCATCTCAGCATCGGTCAGACTAAAATTGGAAACAAACGACCAACACCAATTAAAGTATATATGTACCAACAAATTATATATGAAATACCCGTTTAAGAAAAATGTATTTTTTAAAACCACAATTATAGTTTAATTTTTTATTTATTTATTTATTTTCTAATTTACAATGATCTACAGTAAATGGACACATGCAATTACAATGTCATAGTCGAGAATCCAGTAGCAAAAAAACTGATAACATGTTATGCCAGAAACTGTTGCTAGTGATCATATTTTAATGTCTCCTCACTAGGCTACACTACACTAATTAAATTACACTAAATTGTTGTAAATATATTATGAACCAATATTTAAAAAAACTGCGTAATGTAGAATGTAGAAAATTTGGGAAACACTAAAACCTATTATTATTGATTCTTACAAGCTGGAAAATTTGTTTGGATACGTTGGACAATTTGACAGACAAGATATTTTTTGTTTTCACTCGAACAAATCCTACCTAAATGGTCCTATTTTAAGATAGTAATTTTTTAAAATGGAATTAGCAAAAATATTTAAATACAATACCATTTGAACCGGTCGATCATTTCAAATTACGAGTCATAATTTCCATTTCGTTACATTTGATGTCTTTTTGTTTTAATTCTATATATTTTTTCTCCATTCATAGCCCGATTGAAATCACAAATAATTTTATGAAAACCATTCATGACGTAAAGATTAGTTAATTGCTGATCAGTCCTAGGCTGGCTAAATTAAATAGTACCTTATTTGGCTATGACGTTATGAAGGCATACCAACTGGTCAAAATTAAAGTTACTCCCTCTGTAAGCTGAGGTGCAACAGACATAAATTGTTATTTTTTTTCGGCAGCATATCATGTCGAGTCCATATCGGCAGCAGGATTTCAGAGTAAGTTCAGAAGATAGGTTTTTTTTATCATGATTTATCGGTTTCTATCATATCGTAGTTTTTTATCATACTTATTTTATGTTAATTTATCTATTTTCCATATTCTATTTTAATTATTTGTTATTGTTATTATTAGTTAGTTGCCGAATATACGTACATAAATTCTAAAGACCTCTCCGCCTTGGAACAAGTCCCGGCACTTAGTTGGGCGGCAGCAGTACACTTATGCTAATGCTCATATCAGCCGTATTTATTTTTTTTAAATCTTTTTTTTTCGGGAAACAGTTTTAAACAACATATTTACTAAATCAAAATTAACCAAACATAAACTATTTATATATTTCCACCTATTAAACAGCCGTATAGTGCGCTATGCGATATAAAAGAAAAGTTTAAAAGATACAAGTTTTTTTTTAGGTGAAATTGTTAGGGTTATTTTTTTATAAATAACAATAAATGTAATAATAAATAATGGATAATAATATTGGTAATACAAATATGCTTTTTCAATATGTTGACTAATTAAATGGATTATTTGAATGAATAATAAATTATTGAATACTTTATCCATTTTCGAGTAGGTTTCCTTTTCGTTCTCTCCTTTCGGAAAACGGCACCGCTTACGCTATGCTGAGCGGCACTACGACATGATCTCCAGATCACAACAACGCAATAGCACGTGACATATAACGTCCATGCTCTACACATCAAGCGTCGACCTACTGACAGACCGTTCTCATACATATATATTAGAACGGTTGTTCGTTGTACGACAGTACAACGAACGAAACAGCTCTGCTGACGCTAAGCAGTTTGATCGAACTACGCGATCTTCAGACCGTAGCTTAAGAGTGCTGAATAGCAGTTTTGATCCTAGAGAATAATTTAACAGATAGAGTTACGTATTCCTGATGTATACCTATATAATAAATAAGTCTGCTTATGTATAATAATAATATATTTTTACGGGCTGTTCATAATATTTTCTATTTTTCTCTTCTACCGCGATATACTATGGATAAAAAGTAACCTTTATTTCCCTTTTTTATCAAAGGATTAACTTTTGTAATAATTCATAGGCCATAATACCTTCACAACTAGTTTAACGGGCCATCTTCCAAAATCGATCTATTTAGAGATATCGCTGATGACCGTTAAATTCGTATCAAATTCGTTCTCGCATCTAATAAGCGTAAATCGAAAAAAGGCATGTGTAAAAGTTCCGAATTGATCGGCGCTCAACTTCTGGGAATTTCAATCAAATATTCCGATAGAGAAATGTCCGAAGGCGAAGCCGCTTAGTCATAAATGTATGAGACATGTTTCACATTGTCAGGCAAGTTCTAAGAAACGTATTTGAAATGGAGGTCCAGATCTCGACGGCTACCGGTTCTCTCGCCGAACGCATGGAGAATTCGCCTCACGGAACGGGGCGGCTTCTTGTCACTCTTCAATTTTTCGATAATGGATTCGATTGACGAGTCACGTTATCCGTAATAGGTTCGGAAATTGAGGCGATTGATTTTATTTAGATTGGTGCAATCACTTTGTTGACAACTCTTCTATAGTCGACAGCTCATATCAAGTTTACAGAGTTGATTTGTTGAGCTGATTCTGCGATGACCTCATATATTTCTCTTTTTCTATCTTTCTCTTTTTCTATCTTTTAAATATTTGTTTATATAATGGAACTTACTTAATATTTACACGACTGCCCGACAAAAAAGGAGTGTATTGTGTTTAGGGTTCATTCATCTAGGTATGTTTTCCGTTAATTTATTCCACCATAACTTCTAAACGCTTGAACCGATTTAGAAGTATGTGGTTTTGTTAGAATCATAATGCATCCCGGGTGTGATAGGGTAACTTATAATAGAATAGAATATAATAGAATAACTTTATTGTGCTATAAAAACATAACTTAATGAGTTTTATAAAAAAGTCAATTTATGCACAAATGGCGAATTTATCGCTATAGCGATATCTTACAGTAAACCATTTGATAAAATAATTCCTAATTTTCACCGTACAATATACAAATACACAAAGAAGTAGTAAAGTTAACTTTCAAATAAACTTATACAGATATATGTCAGTAACGTATGCTAAGGTTGCCCAGGGAAGGATAAAGGAGAGGACAAGGTGAGGTATTTGGTTAGTGGCTGTGTAAAAACAAATGTTTCTTCAACAAGTTTTTGAAAGTTCCATCCAATTATCAAGTAAGTAGTTGTCTGTCATTTCCAAATGTCAATAAATTAACATAAATATATTGTGTTAACTCTCAAATGAATGGTCTGATTGAGTGCATTTCGTAAATATATGTATCTATATGGATAGATACACCACAAATATTTAATTAAAAAACAACCGTAAAAGTTTCATATAAAAATAATTAAAAATATAATAGTAAACTTTCTGTAATGGATGTCCTGCCTTTTATTTTTTTAAATATATTCGCTCGGGATCTTCGCCTTCGCCTTCGTGTAGCACTAGGTCTTTTATTATGTTCCTTTATTAAAATTATCATATACACTATTAGGCAGCGCCTTTATTTTCTACATTAAAGATTTTAATGAAGGCGATTCGATATTTATTGTTCTCTGTATTTGAAGTTTACAGATTATAAATTTATGGTGTATACAACTTTGATAACAGATTAAAAGATACCACCTGGTCATTTATTTAACCACCTGGCCAAGGCATTCGATACTGTTTCTCATTCGTTGCTTAAACATATTCGTGATATTGTAATAAGTAATAAATATCTCTGTTTGTTTAAGAACTACCTATGCAACCAGGAGCAATCCATTAGTCATTGAAAAAGTGGCCATAGCATAAAAATTTCTTCATTGTGTGGAGTACCCCAAAATGTATCTTGGGGCCGCTGCTCTTCTTAATCTATATTAATGGCAAAAATAATATCAAAGATAAGTGTTCCATTATTTTATATGCAGATGATACCGCTTTTAATTATGAAGCACTAGCATAGGCTTATTGTTTCTCTTTGGCTAAGAAGGGATTAACGAAGGTAGTCATAGCTTGATATACACATTTATATACACAATTATATATTTATAATAACCTTAAAATTTATAAGAATGAATGAGCGATCGGAATGAATGAGAAAAAAAAGAAGAAAGAAAGTGAAGTCACTATGATTAAAGTGAAGTCTTAAATACTATCACCCCAGAACAGATATACAATCTAGTGGGGGGATAAAATCCACACAAATGCAATCTTATCTGCTTCGCAAAAATCAATTGTATTGTTTTGGATAATTTTATAAAATAAAAATAAAATAAAATAAATATCATACAATGATTATTACTCTTCTATGATATGTCGCTCTGAATTTGATAAATTGAATATTGATTAATGTTACCAGACAGAGAAAGCCGAAATTTCCTTGTTAATTATCATTAAACTATTTTTCCGATTTCTATAGGGAAATCGATAACGAGGAATTTATTAGAGAATAATTCAAAATTAGCTTTTCCATAGTTTAGAGAAAAATCTGATCTACGACTATTATGTTTTAGTAACTATTCTCGTTAATACTTTTAGTGCAATCTGCAACTGCAGCACTCGTATCTAGAGTACGTTCAGCTTCTCCGTCACGATTAACAGCGGTTCATCAACCTCCTCGGCGTGGAAGTTCAACAGCGGCAGGTTATTGTCAGTCGGTAATTACTAATTCTAATTGTATTTGACCGTAGAGAGCTATCGGATGGAGACGGAGGTGGAGAGGGTGGAATTAGCATGCGGCGGTTGGCGCCCATGCGTTTGATAAGTGATCTGCCGTGGCGTCCAAGTGTGGCCGCGGCCGGCAGCGACCGACCCATAGCCCGATACTATCGTAGACACAAGCCGTGTGTCAAGTACAGAGATACTTATGGCAGCGTCGCAGTAGTCCAGTCTTGATACTGATGATGCGCTAGCTTAATGGGTGGAAACAGTAGAAAAGTCATATGAATGGGCGAAGGGTGGAGGGAAACAGGCTTCAGTTCTCTGCTAACCCCAAACAGGCAAGACCTAGGCACTTAGGATGAAGGAGCGCCTTAAACATAACCATCTGTTTTGCTTTCGTTGAGCTTTTATCTCTCTCACCGGAAGCTTCTGATGTCCCGGCGTATAACCCACGAGACTTCCGGTATTTGTATTTCGCATGTCAGGAGTGTATCGGAGAAGGCACATGATGACTTCTTTGCTTTGCGTCTAGTGAGTAGCACCGATTTTTAGAGTAAATGGCCAATCATATTAATAGTCATTTCCTATAAAAATCGGTGCTAATATTGAGCTATATAGCTCAGTTCTAACTCAGAGCTCAAGAGCTCAGGTTAACGCCTTCCCGTGATTTCGATGTGCGATGGGTACTCCCCATGAATTCTATATTGGCCATAACGGCTTTGGCGGGCATGCTGCGGTGGGTTTAAAGGTTCATGAGGCGCACCTTCTGCAAGATCCTGGGTTACTGTAGGGGAAAATGCTTTAATATTTCACCGTCGCTGCTGACACAATTTAAAGTGTTCCTGGGTGGCTTTCGTGCTTTTCATTCTTCTTCTTCTTGTCTCCTGGGGGTGGCGGCTGATGGTACAGCCACGCCTGATGGTTACGGTATCTAAGGAGAGGCAGTGGGCCGTCCCAGATGTCCGAACAGTGGGACTCTCACGGTGGTCTTAAAAGGGTCCTCGATTCGCGCCCGGTAGTACACTCTCCTCGTACAAGAAAATTATTGGGATTTGGATTAGCGAATGAGGATTATGAGGGTATTCCAGACTCTTTAGTGATATATATAAAAAAAATAATTATTATAAAAATATTATTAGTCATCTTAGGCACTCTACACAAAAATATTAACACAATAGAAAGTATCAAATCAAAAAAAAAAAAAATATGTAGATGGTCAGGTATGTTACGTTAAACATATTAATCTACAAATTAAATATTAATTTAATAATATTATTATTTCGGTTGAAAATTATGTTTTTGTTTTTTATAAAATTAAGCAATAAAACGAAAATGAGGTACCTAAAAGTTCCATTTGAGAGAATTGGCACGCTCAAATAAATCGCCCAGTTCATAAAAAGCGAGGTTAGGCTGCAATTTACTATGTTTCTGTGATTTTACCACTGTTACAAGAGTATGCCATTTTCAGGGTATTTGAGACGTAGATAGAACAGGTCGATTAAATCTGTTCTTCCGTGTAATCAAGGATCGGACGCAATATATTGAGATTCTGTGTTTTTTACCACTGTTTCAAGTTGTTGCAAACTATAGGAAAAAACAGTTGCATAATGTTTTATTAATATTTTTATTGTAGCGCCTGTCCAGTTTGAATGAGGAGTAGGAGAATGCGAATTGCAATGTTTCCGCTTCATGGAGCATGGCTTAGGCTAATAACTGTGTATGAGTCGACCCCACGGACCGCGCGTAATTAAATGTTGTCACGAGCGCCAGATAAAAGACAGTGAGAGCGCGATGGCTCGCCGACCGACGCGCCGCGCCGCGCCGATACCGAAATAAAGAGACCACGAACGAGCAAAAAATACCAAACGCCGATACTGTCCGCTTTTCTTAAGACGGTTGGCCACTGTAAGCGATCCTGCAGGAGATTTTCTGGTAATCGGGACTTTTAGACCGGGAGCCCATTACGTCATCGGACACATTGACCATTGGGCATTTTTTGCCCTTTCTGATTTTAAAATGTATTTTACAGCAGCAACTAATTGTATTAGCAACCCACTCCTGCACATCCATCCTTAAAGTAGATCATTACCGACGCTTATATTTTTGTAATTTATATATTTTTTTCATTCTTTACCCCTTACCCTTCTGGCAAAGGCCCAATGTAATGTCAAATGTGTAACGACATTTATATTATAGGCGGCCGGCTTATATAACATCAGGTGGCAGTTATCATGAGATAACATATACAATTTCTGACCACGACTAACGCTGCTTAACTTCGGTGATCTGACAGGAACCAGGGTTTTAACGTGATAAGTGACGTTACGTGCAATAATGAATGTATTATATTTGTTATGTTTTAGTTGTTAAAAATCATGTTACAATAGCAATAAGTTCAATATATACTTACCACAGTCTTGATCGAATGATCGCAATAAAGAATTCCGAAGCATCACTCAAAGCATTTTTTGCACCTTAGTCGTACGATTGCTTAGAAAATCTAAACATTCATTCAATGTTAATTATTTTATCGTTTTATTTATTCGTTGTACTATTTATTCATAATCCCTTATTCGATAACTACATAATGTATTATGTTTCAAAACGAAAAAAAAATATTTATGGTAAAATCTGCTACTTTTGCTGTTATAGTTTATCGACACAATAAATATCCCGTGAAGGAAAAGGGGTTGTGGCAGGGGGAGGGGGTTAAGGGGCTTGGCGCAAGGGGATGGGGGAGTGGGGTTGTCTGCTTGCCGGGAAGGTTTTGGGGTGACATATTCTATTTTTTTATTTTTCGTACGGAGAGAAAGCGATTGAGGTCGATTAGGGGTAATAAAGAATTTTCCATTTATTTAATAGTATTTTAAGGCCAATATTGATGCAGTGGTTAGCCGTCTTAAGAACTGTGCCATCAGTACAATGATCGAAATTAGAAATAAAATTATCCGATCATCCAAGGCCGTTCCAAGAAAATCGCATTGAAAGCGTCGATTCTCGAAATTATTCTTCACGGATTTTATTACCATTTACCGATCTGATAAGTATTGACCGCACAGCTGTGATCATCCTCAATATTCTTGGAATTTAAGCTTTCGAAATCTTTGGCGTTCGGTTTGTTATGGATTTTTCGCTCGGATTACCAAGATTTTTTTTGCGCAGTTGGTATGGCTTCTTGACACGTAAAAAAATGTTTAGATCGCGAGTCTGACGGGAAGCATACATGTTGAAGTGCTCTTCTACATATGGGGCATTATAGTGGACCACTTTGTATAGAATGAAAAATACATATCCACAATTTTCCTACAATTTGCATAGGATTCGATTTCATAAAGTTTCAACTCATTCTCCATTTATCAGAAATAAATTGAAAAATAAAGCAAAAATTTTATTTCCTCAAAATAAGCTCTGTATACACTCGATTCGGTTGTTGTATATGGCATAATGGCACATATGGGGGGACCAGATATTGGAGGCTTATTATAGTATGCTTCGCACATATGCAACATAGTCATATTAAGGGATTGGTTGGATGTCAACTTATATTACAAACTTCACTAGATTTACAAACTTACCTTCTATATTTTTAAATCTACTAGCGAGCGAAGACAATGTACGTATTTACTCTCCCGTAAGTCTATTGTAATATAAAGCAATAAAATGAAGATACCTGCACCGCAGGGTCACATCTGAAGCCCGCCCGCCCGCCCAGCGCCCCGAGCGCCCCCAGCCCCCCGAGCGCCCCTGCCCCCGCCCAACGGCGGCCCCCCGGTGACCGCTGGCCGGCCGTTGCCTAGCAACGCCGCCGCCTTATCATCATAACCAGACCGCCATCTTTGATAACGCTTCACACGTACACATACAGCGGCGGGCGATGGCTAAATGCGCACACACGTGTAAGGGTTAACAGCTTAACCGATGCGTTTGTGTTGAGGCTACGTGAGCTGAATAGCGGCCCGGCGGCTGATCCGTTACGGGTGGGCGGCTTGGGCGGCCCCCGGATTATCATTGATTGGGGCCGTTTGTTTAATTTCTTACAAATAAACAAACTTTGTCTAGTATGGACTCAGTCGGCTATTATTGTCAATATATAGTATGGACTCAGTCGGCTATTATTGTCAATATATTGTATGAATTGTATGAATAGAGAACCAGACAACATTATAATGTTGAAATTTAATAATAGATTACAGTAGAACTCCAATTAACCGGATCAATTGGGACCGTTCCGATAATAAAAAATTGGAATAATTGAATTTTTCCGATAAAAGGGTCTATTTTAATTAATTACTGTATAATTATAATTAATGTACGTTGAAAATGGGAGAAAAAACTATTTTTAAAGAAAAAGAGCTAATCATCCCGTGTCTGTTTTAACTTCGACATTAAGGTCAATTTTTCAAATTTATTTTTTTGTGGTTAGCAAACTTCGTTCTTTGTATTCGCCATATACCAAAGTTGCCTTCTTTAACCTTTCGGAAGCCAATCATTCCTCGCAAAATTTTTGAATCCATCGAAAATTTGTTTGTAGAAGGTGTGTGCAAGCATACTAATATATAATATTCAATGGCAGGCTTCAATGGCTAGCTTTTACCGCAGTGGTGGGAGAAATAGAGCTGATAATTAAATAAATACGGATATAACACGCATAATACGAAAAACGCCGATCGTCGTGCGTGGCCACCCAGGGGTTAATGGCGTGTCATGGTTTCGATAACAGACTGGTCTATTGGTTTCAACAAGCTTGTGACGTTTGGCGGTAAAATTATTGTTTTAAACCGGCCATCCCTTTTTCTAACATTTATCCGATGGGATGAGTTGGTGCATCAACAATCAGAATGTTTCTGTGTTAATTTTTTTAATTTCGGATAATCAGCGATTAGGATAGTCGAAGTTCGGATAATTAGAGTTCTGCTGTATCAAAATATAGGTTATTTGAGTCTAAACGCACTAAATTTCATTTAATTTATTCTATACATTAGTCTAAACAAAAAAAAAACTTCAAAGATTTAAAAAAATATATATTTCTGGGAATCAATCCTTAGAAAGCTAGCAATGGGAATGACACTTACGTCGGCATGTTTTTAACCCTCGAAAATTTCTTTGTAGGGGGTGTTCGTGGACGCATACTAATTTGTAATGGTGGTTTATTTAATGAAGGCCTTTCTCGTCATAATTGCATAAATACGGAGATCGGCCGCCCACGAGTTGTCACAACGGAAAAACCACCGATCGGTGGTATTAGCATTCTAGCGGTTGAAGAGATTTTCTGTTACATGAGATTATTTAATACAAAATAAAATATTTTATTATACAAAATCAGTGTGAAAATAATATTATGGATGAAATGCATCCATAATATTATTTTTGATATTATACTGAATAGATAGCCCATCAAATAATATAATATTGAATGAAATAGAATTATTGATTCTCAAAATATAGCAAATCTGATATATTTTGTATCTGATATATTGATATAATATAGCAAATCTGATATATTGATATAACACACTAAACTTCAATGGGTAAATTTATGCATAAACCTAATTAAAAATAATTTCAATGATATTAAAAAAATATTTATGGAAATTGGGATTTTTTTGTTACATGTGATAATTTTATAATAAATTAAAGATTTTTTTATGTAAAGTATTTTGTTTATATAAACCAACTTCGTCTAATATACGGAGTTTTATTACTGCACGGCCATTTTTTTTGGTGGTAAGTTACAACGTGGTAAGCAACTATCAATAATTTTTTTTGGATTTTTTTTTCAGCCGCAAATGGATTTAAAGATGTTGACTGTTAAATAAAGGTTTGAGAAGCGTTTGAGCGCGCTGCGCCATCTAGCGGTAGGTAATAATTCGTAAATAAACAATATCAGCGACATTTTACCAACCGCGAGATAGCGCATCGTGATCGTAGCTTTTCATACTATTTAAAAATAAAATTTAAAAAAAACAATTTTTTTAGTTTTTTATTTTTTTCAATTGAAAGTTGCTTACTTCGTTGTATTGAGTCACTCACAAAAAAAATGCCCGTGCAGTGATAACATCCCGTTTACTCAGTGGGCTATCATTGTCAATTTCTCATATGAATTGTATGCATAATATTCTTTCTGATATTTTACTGAATAGAGTGTCCTTCAAATATTACAATGTTGAAATTGAATTATTGATTCACAAAATAAGAAAAAAACGTTAGTCGTGCCTTCGTTAAATAATCATTAATTTTGACTTCGATTGAGACAGGTAGGTAACAACAATTTATGGTTAAACTATACGAAGTGTCAAACAAAACATAACCTCAAACTGTACCTAGAAGTAGGTACATATTGAGACACTGAAAAAGACTTCTCATCTCCGCTTCAATAGTTTTTGTTTATTTTTAAGCAAAAGAATATGAATAACGAAAATTAAAGACAAAATGAACGAAATTTCGTGAACTTAATAAAGAGGACAAAAGAGGTAAGTGTTGCCACGTCAAAATATTTTCCTCCCATGTTAAATTAATGTCTACTCCTAATAGCCAGACTGTAGGATCCCTGCCAATAGTAATCGACGATGAATTTAATAGTATCACGTGACACTAGGTACGTTCTTAGGTTATCGACCGCTATTTTATCATGTAATTTTATCTATTTTATAATCGAAATAGTAATATGATCTTGGTAACACGAGTGATCTCATCAATAAAACTTTTAAAATTTCTAGAACAAATACGTATCTTACCTATTATTGACAACATTTTAAAATAAGTAAGAAATAATCATTAAACATTTTAGATCTAGGCCTTTACTAGCATGCATTATATGATTCTGTGATGCAATAGGATAATAGGGGCGTTCGACTTCCCTCTTTTGGAGCGTTTATAAGTCGCTCGCATAATAGATGGAAAGTTGGAGTAGCAGCGCCCGACGCGGGAGGCGTCGATCCGAGAGCGTTTTCGACTCAGACGCGTTACATATTCAAAGTACATTATGCCTCCGTTCACAGTGAAATAATCCTAAAACACATTACCCGCCGCCGCGCCTCGCTCCACCCGCCCCAGCACAGCCGCCCCGTGCCCGATCATAGCTCCGCCTAACAACGTTTGAAATTGAAATTATTTGAATGGAGAAGGGGGGGTAGGGGCATAAGCCATTCGCCATCCACGCACGCGGAGGCTGCCTTAGCGACGCCACAGATTTGGGTGTATTTTCCTATACCAGATTTGTCACACACTAAAAAAAAGGTTGTGTCACCTTAAGACTTTAATAGAACAGTGTTCCGCAAACTTTTTGTGTTAACGGTACATACACCTACCAAATCAAGACATTTTAGAGGTACACCAAAGAAATAATCAATGTTTATTTAATATTTATTTGTTATTAAAATCAATATAATATGAAAAGATGTTTAATGAGAAATGTGAGCCTGCTTAACCGGGCACAGGCGATCAAAATTTGGAGCAATCGTTGATAAGGCTGCTCTCTTCTCGTCGTACATCATCCTCAGGCGTTCTCTTTTCTTTATTTAATCGTAGTGAGAGTTAAAAACCCCAATTCGCATAAATAGGTCATGGAAAATGGTAAGAGATTTGCTATAGCACGCTTTGAAAGCGCGCTTTAAAGCGTGCTACGAAGCGCTTCGCTCGCATAACTCTCAGCTATGTGTAGGTTTCTTCTTCACAAAACTGGTCAATTTTTCTGCCGCACAACAATGAATGGCCATGATATACCAGTGTGCCACGGAACACACTTTGCGGACCCTTGTATAGAACATTTGACAAGACACGGCTTTCTTACGTAACCATGGCGTAAACATTCAAACGTACATTTTTACGTAAACTTTCAAACGTTTTATATAGATTTAAGAGAGCAACACAATTAGTATACCGATTATCAATTCGCTATTACGACCGGTAATATAATTTTTCTACGTGCATAACGAAATAGACTATTCCGCAGTTAAACACGAAATGGAAAGAGAGCTTTGATGACGGAGATCTTCAAAAAATAGTTTAGAATCCAATCTGTTTCCCTGACGCTTTTCAACAAATATCAAGGCTTTACGGGAAATTGCTCGATAACTTCCAATCATACAGCATACGTTTCCCGTGGCATGAATGATTTATCTAAGGCATTCGACGGCGTTGATCACTACAGCATAATTGGTAAGCTTGAGCAGATCTGCATCCATGGTAATCTCCTTCAGTGGCTAATATTCTAACCCAGAAATCGTTACTAGGCAGTAGTAGTGGTTGGCCATCGTTCTAACTACATGTTGCCCATTCCGGAGTTTCTAAAGGGCCTTTCTAACCGGCTTTTAACGCCCTTATTTTCCAATTTCTATATTTATGATTTTGGAAAGTTCTTTCAGAAATCACCCCATCTACTATACTCGTATGCCAACGACATCAAAGATGGCCTTGAAATAGTCACGACTATCCACAAATCCAACATTTCTTAGACCGCCTTACAGAGTACTGTATTCAAAAGTAGTTTAATCAATGCTGCCAAATACGCAGATCTGCATTATCTAGGAATACGTTTAGAGTAGGCTTAAATAGTTGATGCAGTGTACTCTGTCTTTTGCTATTGGTCCAAGAACAAATAATTTGTAATAGTGCAGTAATATGTAAACCTCATGATTTACATTAAATAGATTTAAAAAAAATATATATTGGTATTATGGGTAACGAGTTAATCCCTAAAAGTAGCCTGATTCGTGATTTAGGTGATATGTTGCATGCGGGGCATGAAACCTAACCTAACATGGAAGTATTGCCAATTTTAATAATGTGGTTCAAGAATGCAATAAAATGCTCGGTCTTATTATATATTCCGAGCGCGCAAATATTTTAAAACTACACTTACTTTGAGAATTGGCCTCATCGGCTTGGAGTCCTTAATAATCCGTCAACAGCGATCGAATCGAAGCAATCCAAAAGCGATTTGTCAGGAGCTTAAACTGTCGCGAATACCTGGAACTTGGAACGTACTAGGAGATACTGCATAACTTCCACCTGATGACTCTTAACGATAAATATATTTAGTGTATCAGTACTGCGGACGAACTCGCCATCTCAGGATGTTATAATGATCTTGTCGTTGTGTCACCTTGAGATAAGTCGCAAAGACTAAGACTTAAAAACAATCTATTGGCCAAGTTTCCCTACTGCCCTTGTCTCGGGTAGAGTTGATCGAGCAAATTCCCATTCGTGTCATATCTGCTGCGAATTCGCTTAACTCCTTTGAATCTGTGGCGGTATTCAATCGCGGTTTATTCAACCATCTCGTTTTGAATATGTGCGTTGGATGTGCGCCTCCCCCCCACCCCTCCCTCTTCCCCCACCCTCATCGCGGGGGATTCTAATGAGGCTGGAAAACTTTTTCCCAAATTGAAAATTGTCATTTCAGGAATGGGAATGACATAAGAGAGAAAACCGAGTAGGTTGAATACTTTCCTGTGGGTAGGAAGATAGGTTATTCGTTTATTATTTTTTCTGCCAAATTATTTCAACTAGAAATCCCGCTATGTACGCAATACCTACTGTATCGCGTTTCACGTATTCTCGGCGGTGCGCGTTGGGAACATTTTAAGAAAAGGAATGCACGTCGTAGAAAGTTCCAAACCTCGGTTTCTATTGAAGTTCATGGTTCTTCCTATCTCTATGGCTTCCCGAAAATACGAGGGAAATAGAATTGTTCCTTGTATAGAGCAATGATATTTTGAAACTGTACCCAGTGGTTTGATCTGCAATCGATCACCTATTTTTATAGATGAACTTTTTAAACGGCCTTGATGTGTTCCATCAGTTGATTCGTTATAGATAGCGTTGTTTGTTCAACGTAAGCCGTCCTCCAGCTGCTTTCATCTTATACACACCCAGGGTTTGCAGTAGCAGTATTACATCCGTTATAAATGTCAGAGATCGAGCAAAATCTTGGGTTGATTTGGTGATCGTTTTTACATCGAATTTGTTCGGCATCTTATTTATTCGATCCACCACGCATTTATCGTCAAAACACTCGTATTCTGTTCGGTTTCTGAATTTCTTACGTATTGGGTCGTGTTCGTGTGTCAATATATATTTTTAATAAGAACATCATTTATGTGTTTCATGTCATGCGGAAAATGCTCAGCGTCGCATAGGTCGCATGCTTGATTCACGAGCGACGTTTACACTTAGCGTAGATGGTAGGGGCGATTGTTTTAGCAAACCTATCCGTTCATGCAAATTCGAGAGTATTGTCACTTCTCTTCGTGACCTTGATATTTTAAAAAATCGGTTGTGTCACCCCAAGACTTTCCTGACTAGTATCCGGGGAGGTGCGAAAAAACAGCGACATTTTTTACTCTAGTACCCCAAATTTGTATGGCAGGTACCCCAAACGTTGGTCGTAAGTACCCCAAAAACTAATAGGTTCTTCCGATGGTTAACAGAAGCTTCTATGCCAAATTTTAACTTAGACAGATTAAGCGTCTGGGCGCTATCGCGGAAACAATTTTTTCGCCGGGAACCCCAAATTTGTATGGGAGGTACCACAACCGTAGGGCGTAGGGACTCCAAAAACTAATGGGTTCCTCCGACGGTTAACAGAAGCTTATATACCAAATTTCAGCTAAATCCGATTAAGCGTCTGGGCGCTATCGTGGAAGAATACATACATACAGACATACAGACATACAGACATACAGACAGACAGAGATCGGTCTGGAAATAGTCTCAATCGTCTCAGGGAGTCTCAAAATATATATATTCCCATCTTCATCTCAAATTTTTTTTTTAGCGCGATCACAATACTTTCCTTTCCGATAGGTCGTCAGGAAAGTAAAAGTCAGAGAGCCTTCCTTTATACCACATATAATATTACATACAACACTTCATAACTAAATATTAGTTTTAGGTGTAAAGAGATTAGATGACCCATGAATTCTTTCACCATTTTTACGATGCAAAAACATGGATTTGATTTTGTAGGTTTTTATGGCTACGTCCTTAAAGTATATCGTATATAGGTCGATATAAACAGCAGCAGACGATAACTGATAGCGCTTCAGTTTACCCTGGCCAATGGCGGCTGCCACAACGCCGACACGTCGGGTGCTTCAAAATTTACGTTGTTTAATCAGTTTTTATCTTATTTATAATTAAAAAGGTTGATAAGTCATCAACAAACACAGCTTGGTGGCATAGTGGTTAGGTCGCCTGATCTTACTTTGTAAGGTTCCGGGCTCGATTCTCGGCTGGGCTACCATTTTTCGTTGGGATTAAATTAACGGAATCGCATTTCAATTCTTTCGATCGGATGCAATAACAAGACACACACACATCAACATTTCGTAGTGGGTTGGTTGGAAGAGATTGTTATATAACAATAAACCCGCCCATTGTGAAATTTCACAATAAAGAGTATAAACAGTATTTATTACAACCATTTCCATCGCGTAAGAATGACAAAGTATATTAAATTAATCTCAAATAAGTTACTCAAATTAACTAATAAATATTACACAGTATATTACCAAAAAAATATTCCAATTAACCAAAGAAGACTATAATATAACAATTAACATGAAAAAAATAGTATATTAAATTACAATGGCTGCTGATGAAATCAAAGTATTTTAAAATGTCGCTACCTCGTATTTTAAGCAGATACACTCGGATATATCTCTTGAAAATATCAATGTTTTTAGTCGCCTTTAATTTATCAGGCAATTTATTAAAAAGTAGTTGTTCCATGCGACTTCGCTTTGGGTAAAGTTTCAAATCGATTTGTTATGATTCGATTTGATTTGTTAGAGTGGCGTTTAGCTGCCATTTTAGATGCTACCTTTAGATTTATAGCGCAAGACGTCCCCCTCAGATGCACGCTATCTATCTCGTAGATGTAGGAGTCTTGTTCCTCGCCACCCGTACCCTGTACCCTGACCTAGGTATTTCGAGGTGCTTGCACGCGTCACTAATTTCAACATATCTTTATAACTATACAACCTAAAAACATACAGTATATAGCTTTTTTTCTGTATTTAACACCCGTGATAATGAATAAATTTATTTTGATAAGGATTCATATTTTATTGCTAATGTCTTCAACAAACACGACCTAATTATTTTTCTTATTTTTGGAGATATAAAAGCAGTTATTGTAGCTTAAATAAAAAAGTTGGATATATGCTGTCGACGACTTTTATATAGATTTCTTTGAGGCCGATATTTTTGTCTTATATTATTTTCACATATATCAAACCGTTTCGTCATCGCACGCTTATAAACAACTCACCAGCTCATTTTTCCTCCGACTTGATTTAAAATATTGTGTTTTCGTATTGAAAACCAATATTTATCACAATAACATATAGCCTATAGCACTCATCAATAATAGAGCTTTTCATTAGTGAATGAATTTTTGAAATCGGATAGGTAGTTTCGGAGATTACCCCCATCATACAAACTTACAAACATTACTTCGTTATAATATTAGTATAGATTTGAATCCTATGTAGAGTCTAGTCGCCTAGAACTTTTCCGTTAATGGTATGATCGGTTGGCGCTAATGGATTTTACCCCTGGTATCATGCCGATGTACTTCATCGTGGGATATGGCAAACTTAATATAAAACGGATGCATTCACGTCATATTCGCAGAAGGGAATAATTTACTATTCGCTGAGTAGTTTGATATGAAACTTGCATGAATCATGACTATTGCAGACCTGTAATGAATTTGTTTCTTATACCCGAGCAGCTCATCCAGATGCATTTCTCAGTAACAGCAATAAGCGCGACAACAATGATTTCTCTTCTACACTCGTGCCGAGGACGACCATAACAAGCACGGTCGGCTAGTTGTGAATTAATGGAGTGTGCAAAATTGAAATTTTAATGTTGTTGCCTCAGCGCGCCATGAGCAAGTGGGAGCAATAATACCGGCTGGCAAGGTCGGCGACGATCGAAGCTCTCTCTTAGAATTTCATTTTGCTGTATCGAGGGGCCATTAGCGTGCCGGTGACTCTGTAAAGCTCTTTGTGTCTGTATGCTAATATGTCCTCGCCCTGTCGTAGTATATTCACTCGCTCGCGGCCGGGAATAATATACGGATATTTTATTATTTCTTTCTGGCGGGGACGTTTTTAGAGGAAGAATATCATTCTTGGTTCTAAATGAAGTAATGGTCTGGTCGCAAGTATGAAGATTTGCGAATTATAAAAGTTGGAAAACTCACAGACACATACAGGCAAATACATCATATAATAATAAGGAACGTCTCCAAGTAAAGAAAGAAAACAAACAAACATATTTAAAAGAATAAAAAACACGACTGCCGTTACAGAAAATAATTTATTGCATTTATAATTATTTTATTATGGCTTCTTTTTGAAACGGTAAATAAACTAGCCCTAAACTAATAATAGTACAAGAACCCAACATTAAGTGTAGCCATATATTTTCAGCACTTGATCGCCACGTAAGTTAATAGGAAGATATTTTTTTTGGGAGACTACAATATGAACACCCTGTCCAATATCGCTATTCGAGTCGGAGGATTCGTGGTCTCGCCGATATACAACTTACCTACCTACAACTAACCGTTGTTTGTCACCGAACATTGCCGAAACGTCAGGTTCTAAACATACTCGTACTTGATGCGGTAAAATCGTTATTATACATCCTATTTATAAAGGTACCTAACCTATATTTTAGATGTGTATTTAAAAAATATATTTTTTTTTGCTATATATTTTTATTTTAAAACGCCTATTAATTTAAATTAGTTTTCTCGGTTCTACGCCATAAATCGAAGCGTATGGAACCATTTTTCAAATTTCGTAGACTCTCTTTCTAAATTTTGAACGTTTTAAAAAGTGTAAATGCGATTTCTCAGTTGGTAATTTTAGAATGAATGAACCAGATCAATGACTAGCAGAAGGCGCCTGAGTTCAGGATGATGTGGCGCAGCCTGCAGTAGGCTCTCCAGATTTAGACGGACGGGTGAGTGACGTCACGCGGTGCATGCGCGATCGTCCGCTGTAATGCAATGCGAGCGATCGCCATAAACATCTCCCTTTTATGACAGACGGTCTTACTTTATAAATTGAAATTGAAAGAAGCGACCGGGGCGGTAGCGCACCCAGCCGTCCATCGACGACATTCTGAGAGAGATGTATTGGGACGAATACGGGAGGACGAGAGCGTGACAAAAAAACGAGCCGGTTCTACAAACCCTACATTAAACGCTAGCAAGGTGAACAGAAATAGATATCCTGATTCTAATAGTATCACTAATGATAACTTAGGTCTCAAAGACAACGAAAAATGATGATATCCAAACACGCTTACTCAACTTTAAACAACATTATTACAAAACAATTACAATGCGCTTTAAACTCAATAAAGCAATGAACATGATTGCTCCAATAAAATTCCTTTTTAGAAGAGTTATGAGAATAACCATTTTCAATCAGACAATCATTTTCTACAGACGCACTGACCGGTGCCTCTGTATCCGTTGTCCGAAACAATTTGGAAGACTTTGTGTGTTATTGCTTAGCTTAGCGGGATCTGTTAGATGCTTAGCTTCTCCAGTTGGGCTGTTAAGACATGCTCCTTAGCTCTAGTCGGCACAACTCACGCTTCAGCTCCTATCCAGTAGCCTCCTTGTAGATGGTCGACCCCGGTAAGAACTCTGTTTCCCCTGCAATGGTCCTACGTCCTTTAGGATGATCCTACGGGCGCCCCTAGGCGGTTCGCTCAACGTGTGGCGTCAACCTATCGATTGTGAATAACTGGAGGGGTCTGGAAACGATATACTGTTTCCTAAGGAGAGGGGATGGATGGTGAAGCGGGGATGTAAGCCACTATTGCAGCGACCAGCTGGCCACCAGAACCCGAGCGGTAGACAGGCAAAGGATGCCTTGGTGCGCGAAGTGACGTGGCTATATAGTGACATTTATAAAAGGCTATACTAGTAATATTTTCTTGAGAATAAAATAAGCTGTATACACTTTGACTAATAAATAAATAACTACATTCAAACTGAATTACCACTTACACCAGGTAGTGGCCGCGCAAGCGACTTTAGTCAGGGCGTGAGGTCGGCCTGCTTCGTTCTCTTTCCAGTGCCTCGCGATAAGGCGTTGGACTCTCACGGGCAAGTTGGCGTAGCACACGGAGGACTGTTTCGTCCTTAGGTCTCTACGTTCATTCCAGGTTGAAAGCATGATCAATATTGTTATACCTTCCTGCGGTGACAGTTTCGCCCGTAATGGGGTGATAACTTTCCACTGTACTTGCTTAGCATTAGTAAAGTCGTTCTTCGCCGTATCTCCGTTTTGGTGCACTGGTTTCTCCGCGAAATTTGTTCATTCATACTGGGTAAGGCTCGGACGCGCGAGCCGATGGCGGACATGAGTTTTTCCCGCATCACGCGGGATATAGAGTCAGTTTTAACGGCTCGGCCTTTGATTACTAATTGTCGCGATTGCATTGTTCCGCTCGAAATAGAGAAGCGACGCGCGCGGATCAACTTGCCGCAATTATACGACACTGCCCTGTTTGAGTGAAACACGCCACCTATGCGCCTGTAATCGCTTTTCGAAGAAACTGTTCGCAGACGCACATCTCGCCCTTCTGATTTATACTAGACGCGTAAACGCGTCTTCGCAAAAAGCGCCGGACGTATTCCTTTCCTGCAATTTTGTAAGACTAAACAAGTGAATTCCTTTTTTGAAACTTGCTCAAATGCACTAATGCACAATAAATACACAAACAAGACTTCTTGAAAATTTATAAAGAAAGTACCATTATAAACTAACAAGCGTCTTATCTAAATAATATTGGAGTGGTTGAAATCAAGGTCATCACTAGGATATAAGGATAATAATATAATATAATAATACTATAATACACAACATAGAATGCAATGCAATCCAGTGCAATGTTGTTACTGTCATATCGTAGCGTAGAATTATGCTACGTGTAATCGATAAATCGACCATACGTGTGTTTTCGACGTAATCTAGGCGTAGCATATTTAAGTGTGTAATACAATTAGTCTTGCATCCTCCGTCTCATCAGTGCGACAGCTGAAAATGTTTATCCTAGTCCAGATCTTGGAAATGTAATGGTTGTTAAAAATAAAAAAACTCCTAATATCTGTTAATAAGTCCTATGCCCGACTGTTACTAGAATTAGTCTATCAGGTTTGGAGTCACTGTTTTGGTGAAGGACATCAATCTGCTTAAGAGATGAAAGTGCAGAGACTTTGCAGATATGCTTCACAAAGCCACCTTGGACATTACGACTGTCGAGGTACGAGGAGAGGCTACGAACCCTAGGACTAACAACATTGTAGGAAAGTAGAAAGCGAGTGGACTCAATCTAGTCATACAAGATACTTTCGGTACGCTACAACTATGCTGATATAAAATGATTAATTTTATATATAATTTTATATAAAGGTCTCCGAGGGAACAACTTGAACCTATTGCGGACAAGTTTGTCGATGAATCCCCAGATTTTTTTGAGTTTGTGGATGTTTGGAACAAATTTCCAAAGAGTGTTTTGTATGCTAAAACATTTATATTTCAAAAACAGACTGGAGGGTTTCGTCAAGTATGGGAATATGACAAAAAAAATACTGAAACACATACCGATACATCAGTATATGTTGTTTGTCCAATATTATAATAAATAATAATGACTATTTTTGCGCTGTTTTGGGCAACGACGAGAAGTAAACAAAATCAGTTCGCCTGTTTGCGTTAGAGACTATCAGCAATTTAACTGTCAATTGCTGACAGTTAAATTGCGTAGCATGACATAGAAATACACTGAGAAAATATTGGATTTATTCTTACATTAACATTTTGTTCCTACGGATTTATACAGAATAAATACATTTGGAACGTAATTTTGTTAAATTACATAGATATTTTTTGAATTTCCTTTACTCGATTATATGAGTAGATATGTATCAAAATTTTTCTTACGGTTAATACAGAAATAGCAGTATACTGTAGTTTCAACTTGATTCATGTATCCGAATATAACAGTACGTATGATGTTATGTAAGAAGCGAGATCACAAGGTCGCGACGTAATGAAATAACATTATGAATTAACATTACGACACGGTAACGACCGCCATGCCAACACCGGTACGCGGCATGTTAATTCATTCATATGGACCACGGTCCACTTTATTTACGTAATCATTTTTGAAACATGCGTATTTCCGTGTATTTTTTCTGGCTTAGAAACTGGCTTAGGAACATGGCTTAGAAACACAGTGTGATCGATAATATTATTTTAGTATTCCAAATTTGGTAAAATGGAAGACTTTAGTGTCACAAATCGCTAATAAACAGTATTTATTAGCGATTTATTTAATGGTCCCTCATTCTAAAATCGTATTACTATCTTAATACTAATTAAGAGTCTCATCTAGTCAACTATATATATGAGATCCTATTTAAGTTTCGGTTGCCCGCAAGTACAATCTGCGAAGAATAGTTCATTATGTCGAGGCTTGAATGGTGTTATTCCAAATTAACTATGCCAAAAGCAGACAAAAATTTTACTGAATACACTTCATGGAGACCAGGTATATCATGGAGACCTTTTTTTATTCCTCCAGAATAGGGCGGCAATTGAACATGGTCATAGCGAATTAGGAATTCCAGTGGAGTAGCGATGGCGGCCGCGGGGATGGCAGATACGGACGCCCGACGCGACGGGTGCGCGCGCGCACGTTTTTTGCATGTAACACGTTCGCGTAATAGACAACTAACTATCGTATGATCTATGGTAGCTGCCGCGCAACCAGACCGCGTCATTATGACAATTAGCCATTGCGATCGAGTACAACACAGTCGGAGCCGTAATCTGATTCAAGGCGCGTTAATTCCCGGCTCTCTCCTATTTCAGAAAAGTGTCGGCAGAGACCTAAGAACGCTCGGAGCGCATCGGATGAACCTTCTTGAAATAGGGTTTTTCTGTCGGGTGTCGTTGGCTCTTAAGTTTTTGCATATATATATATATATATATATATATATATATATATATATATATATATATATATATATATATATATAGTATATATATATATATTATATATATATATATATATATATATATATATATAATATATATATATATATTATATATATATATATATATATATATATATATATATATATATATATATATATATATATATATATATATATATATATATATATATATATATATATATATATATATATATATATATATATATATATATATATATATAAATATATATATATATATATATATATATATATATATATATATATATATATATATATATATTATATATATATATATATATATATATATATATATAATATATATATATATAATATATATATATATATATATATATATATATATATATATATATATATATATATATTATATATATATATATATATATATATATATATATATATATATATATATATATATATATATATATATATATATATATATATATATATATATATTATTTATTATTATTTATTCCGTAGCCGGCGATTGGGGAGGGGGTCGCCCTCGCAGCCAATACGCTGCTGTCGGTGCCGCTGGATCTCGTACTCCATTCACGATTCGCTTCCATTCTTGACGATTTTTTGCCACGTCTCGAGCATCCCTAGCCGACAATCGTTGATTTTTAAGGTCAACGATTATATATATATATATATATATATATATATATATATATATATATATATATATATATATATATATATATATATATATATATATATATATATATATATATATATATATATATATATATATATATATATATATATATATATATATATATATATATATATATATATATATTTAAAGCATGACACTTCGATGAAAAAATAAAAATAATAAAAGCCACTTACATAGCTAGAAGGTTTTCCCGGACTGGACTGGGAAATGCTTATTGTTTTAAACGAGATGTATTCTTGGATGAGTACCACTTTCGACGGTACACTGTAGGTTTAATGGATCCCTTTATCGCTAGCGAACGATCACCCTTCATCCACATCTCAAAAACAAATATATGCAAAAGGATACGCTTTGTTTTTGAGATGTGGATGAAGGGTGATCGTTCGCTAGCGATAAAGGGATCCCATTAAACCTACAGTGTACCGTCGAAAGTGGTACTCATCCAAGAATACATCTCGTTTCAATAAGCATTTCCCAGTCCAGTCCGGGAAAACCTTCTAGCTATGTAAGTGGCTTTTATTATTTTTATTTTTTCATCGAAGTGTCATCCTTTAAACGAATTCTTTAAAAAAAGATTTTACAAAAAACCAATCAAATATTATATATATATATATATATATATATATATATATATATATATATATATATATATATATATATATATATATATATATATTTATATATATATATATATATATATATATATATATATATATATATATATATATATATATATATATATATATATATATATATATATATATATTATATATATATATATATATATATATATATATATATATATATATATATATATATATATATATATATATATATATATATATATCTTTTTCATTATGATGACAGAGAAATGTCATCGAGATGAATACGACTAGTGTCGAAATATTCTCAGTCAAAGAAATTTCCTAAAAAAAACAGTTACTAACATCCATTTCTGTTACAGAAACCATCCTCCATACTATTACATCCAAGGGCACACATTAATTCGGCTGCAATAACTACGAATCTAACCAAGTTATCAATTGCGGAAACAGGTGCTGCTGCCCAAAGTTTATAAAGAGGACATTAACTTTCGTTAAAATGTTTTCTGGTCCACCAGGACCCCAGATAAGTAACTTTTTCATGAAACTAATTTTATATATTATTGAAAATAATTTAAAAATATATATATATATATATATATATATATATATATATATATATATATATTTATATATAAATGTTGTCCTTACAAATATACGAAACAACCGTTATGAGTATGTCACGCTCGTGTAATCTTTACGATTTCCATTATTCATGAGACGATGTATGTATGTGCCATATTCGTCACTCGACAGCAATCCTACATGTAAATAGTCGATTTGCCATGTTTACTGATTCTATGAAATTATACAGATTTATTCCGTTCGATATACTTTTAGATTATGAGGCAATTTGTGTTGTTATCTAACTTTGCATAGAGGTAAGCCAGTTGTAGCGACTCTGAAGACTGTGTGTGTAAAGCGAATTTTCAATAATCTTCGAATGAATTTTCAATAACCTTTGCAATTGATTGCAACGATTGCAAACTGTATTCCGTTACGTATTAATTATACAGAAAACATACGTAAGTAAAAAAAAACTTTACTTACGTAAAGAGAAAAAAATATATAATAATATTAAATTGAGTCCTCGAAAGACTCGATCGCAGACGGATACTGATCTGTTTTCTATAGACCTAGATTTGGAATCGAATCTGGATTGGGATACTGAAATAAAGAAATTAAGAAAAGAAGTAAATACAGAAAGTACAATAGACAGCTTCAAAAAGAAATAGACGATAATTCTGAAGAGTTCGATAAAATCTGTGAGGAAGTAAATAAATTAGAGAAGAAGCTTAATACTCTGAAACACGCACGCGATACTGCAAAAGAAAAAAATCTTGAATTAGAATCGGAGGTGACGAAATTTACTGAAATTTTAAAAGGGAATGATACGGTACTAAAACCCCTCAGAGATCAAATAACCTCACTTCTGGCTGAAAATGGTATTTTAAAACAAAAACTTACTACTAACAAACGAGGAAATACAACATAAAAATACGGACAGTAACCTGAACCAAACAACAAAAACATCTAGTAAGAGAAAAAATGACAATAGCAAAGTGCAAAGCCAATCAAGTATTCAAAAACCATCTACAAAAAAAAAGTAAGATCTCCAAAGCCCAAAAACCTGATAATGCACATACAACAGCGAAAACGTCGATAAAAACACAAATAAGTACAGGAGGGAAGAAAATGCAAGTTGTTAGAAATGAAACCCAGAAGAAGCCGAAAGTGATTTTAATTGCAGATGAGAACGGCAAAGGTTGCGCAAGCAAACTTAAATACAGCCTGAAAGATACGAATGTAAGTGAGATTGTAAAAACACATGCTCCACAATTTTGTCTCGGTGAAGAAACTGACATCCTTGCAAAAAATCTTGACAAAAAAGATTTTTATATTGTATTCGGAGTTATTCACCATTCCTACTTTCACAAAACAAAGCCATTATTAATGATACAGTCAACAAAGACAAATCTGTTAATACTAAATGCTACGATACACACTAATGTAATAATAACATCAATACCATATAGACTTGACAACACGAGGGCAAACGAAGATATATATAAATTGAACATAATGATGGCCGAGCAGATTGCTAAATTTACACATGCCAAGCTGGTATGGCTAACTGACTACTTGGATGAAAACGACTATTCTAAAAATGGCTCAGTGCTCAACTCTACAGGAAAAAATAAATTTCCTGAGTGTATAACATATGAGATCACAAACAGTAAAACCAGAAAGCCTTTTCTATATTAACTCCTTGGTGTAGGAGCTCATAAACAAGGATTGTATAGCAAAGACGATATGCCAAACACGACACAAAACTTATAGCGAAAATCAAGGGGTCAACGAAAATGAACATTTCACGATGCAAGCAGATGATAAGGAATTAAACAGTAAAAAGCAGCTTGGAATCATGCATTTAAATATACAAGGAATAAATAAAAAACATCTAAGCATGGAGATCGTCCTTGAAAAATACTGTATTCACGTGGCCTGCCTAACAGAGCATTGGATGCAGACAAATAATATCAATTTACTATATATTAACCGTTTCAAACTTGCAAGCTACTTTTGTCGAAAAGATCACATAAGGGGCGGTAGCTGTGTCATGGTTAAAAATGAGATAAATATCAAAACCAGGGATGATATAACATCATTATCCGTAGAACGAAACACGGAAATATCCTGTGTAGAAATTACACAACAGAAAGGTGTCATTGTTTGTATTTATAGGGTCCCGAACAGTGACTTTAACGTGTTCATGTCTTGCCTCGAATCGATTATGGACAAACTCTCAAACTCCTCCAAGCAGATTGTGGTGTGTGGTGATTTTAATGTTAATATCCTAGAAAACTCAGGCAATAGCAATAAGCTAACAGAC
Organism: Micropterix aruncella; assembly: GCA_944548615.1. NCBI lineage: Eukaryota > Metazoa > Arthropoda > Insecta > Lepidoptera > Micropterigidae > Micropterix > Micropterix aruncella. The sequence goes on along the minus strand of OX155951.1, from coordinate 24,440,023 downwards.
TCTTTTACATCATGTGGCTTTACAATGGCATTTAATACTCCAACCAGGATTAATGGACTCAGTGCGACCTGCATCGATAACATATTTTATAGAACGGCAAATTTTTGCTGTATTGATAATGTAATTGTACCCTTTTCTGACCATAATGCTCAGATGATCCACTTAGAATTAAATTTGACGGACCCAAATATTAAGCATATGTGGAAAAGACAATTCAGCTTTAACGCTATTAACTCATTTATTAGACTATTAACTAAAGAATGCTTTACTACTGATTCATCAGACCCAAATTCTGACTATGAGAATTTTATAAAAGTTTTTAATCGTCATTTTGAAGCTTGCTTTCCCTCGAAATACAGACTAGTGTCAACAAAAGGCGGTACGCCTTCTTGGATTGATAATGAGCTTAGGAACGATCTAGGAAAATTTCAAATTCTACAGGATAATTTAAATCAAAACACAAATTCATTACTTAAGGACTATTATACGAACTGTAAACAAAAATATGAAAAAGCAGTAGTAGCGGCTAAGAAAAATACTATAGAAGAAGAGATTAAGCAGTCGAATTACAAAATCAAAACTATGTGAAGTATCATCAATAGAGAGGGGAGAAATATTTCAAGTAAGGCAAATGAACCTATTCAATTACTTCACAATGGTTCTAAAGTCTCTCTGATCCTACAGAAACGGCAAATATACTCAATGAATATTTTATAAACTCTGTTAAACGCATGACAAATTCTCCTAGTTTACCCTCCTCAACAATTGTAGGTAAGATACCAGCATCAATACTGTTGCATCCTATAACTTCCATTGAATTTGATAAGGCCTTGAATGGTATTAAAACAAAAACATCAATGGATATCTGGGCACACTCGATTAAATTAATAAAGAATATAGCACCAATGATTTCCAACACCTTGAGGTCTATTTTTAATAATTGTATGAAACAAGGTGTGTTCAAAAATCTAATGAAAATAGCAAAGATAGTACCAGTTTTTAAAAAAGGGAACAAAATTGATCCTGAAAATTACAGGCCAATCTCACTGCTTACGGCTTTTTCCAAAATTTTCGAAAAAAAATTATATAACAGGCTATATCTATTCGCAAATAAATTCGATATACTAAATAAATATCAATATGGTTTTAGGAAGAACATGTCCACCACCTCGGCGATTTCAGAGATGGTAAATTTCATTACCGACACTTTTGAAAATTCTTCCCAACCCGTGGCAGTTTTTTGTGATCTATCCAAAGCGTTTGATTCGGTTGACCACGAAATACTGCTCAATAAATTAAACAGTTATGGGATTCGGGGCAAAGCCAATAATATGATGAAATCCTACTTAACAGGCAGGTCACCGGTAGTAGAAATAGATGGATTTAGATCTACACCTCAACCTATATCCTGCGGAGTTCCCCAAGGATCGATTCTTGGTCCATTATTATTTTTATTTTTTATTAATGATATAGGCAATTGCTTGCCCGCCTACACTAAAACCTTGCTCTATGCGGATGATACAAGTTTCCTGTTTCACGATAACAATCTTAACGACCTAATGACCAATGCCAATCATGCGTTAAATCTAGCAAGTTCATGGTTCACAGAGAATAATCTCTTGCTCAATGCAAAAACCGTAACTATGCACTTCTCCTCAAAATATAAATCGTCTGCTATACCATTCAATATAACTCTAAACAACAGTACTCTAGAATTAAGCAAATCGACAAAGTTCCTAGGTACCATGATCGATCATCATCTTAGCTGGAACATCCATATTAATGAACTGTGTAGTGCGCTTTTTTCGGCAATATATGGTATAAAAAAGATTAAATTCTTAGCTGGTGAAATCGCTGCAATAACTGCGTATCATGCCTGCTTCCATTCTAAAATGACTTATGGTATACTGATATGGGGGAATGCCACAGACAGTTCTAGGGTTTTCATTTTACAGAAAAGTGCACTGAGAGCAATTGCAGGAGTATCACGTGACACGTTCTGCGAACCATATTTTCTTAAGTACAAAATACTGACTTTTACGTCTGAATATATTTTACAATGTCTATTATATGCTAGATCAAATATTAACGAACAAGAGGTAAACGGGAATAGGTACTCCCACAATATACGCAGACATGATGACGTTATCTTGCCTAAATGTACGCCTTACGCAGACACAAAAGTCCTTTGGATATTTGAGCTATAAGCTCTTTAACCAGCTACCACTCTCCACAAGAAAGATGGAAACAAAGGCGTTTAAAAGATTTATTAAACAAAAGCTGCAATCCACACATGCTTTCTATAAGTTGGGTGATTTTTTTGACGGGGCGTTAGTAAACGCTATTGTTAAATTAATATTTATGCTTTAATAGTTTTATATCTACATATAAACTGACGAATTCTAATATGCGATAATTAGCTTTAATTCATAATTCATGCTTTTATTGTATATTCTGAATGAATAAATTGAATACTGAAAACTGAATACTTTAGCAGCACCCATTTTTAAGAATGCAATGATTTGATCCTGACTCTTATTATCTTTGGGCATGATTATATATCATTTCATTTCATTTCATTTCATTTCATTTCATGATTATTTTCCCCAGTGAAGACCATAGCAGCAAGACTCACTCATCTATCTGCAATCATTGTCGGATATAAAAACGAATATAAAAACTGTATTAAAATTTAATTACATAAATAGCGAGTACCCAGGTATGAAATTGAAAGAAATTTGAATGTAAATTATTAAATCTTGCAATAAATAATATATTATTAATAATTGTTTAATTTCGCTTACAACTAAACAGCAATATACACAATCAATTTATTGAATAGTTGAATGTTGTGAACTACAACGGGAGAACTCGTCACCTCAGGGAGGTAAAACCATATTGATGGTTCTTTCAACCTGGTATGAACGTACTTGTGGATGAAGACAGTCCACCATCTAGGTAAGTCGATTATCACGTGAGGGACCGACGCCTTACCGCGTGGCACTGGCAACCTAATGTGTAGCCTAGCACCCTAACTACTAGCTTTGGCCAGATTTTTTTGTGGTCCTGTCTGGTTACGGGTCCGAAGTCGCTTGCGCCTCCTCTACCTGCTGTAAGTTCAGCGGTCATTCGGTTTGAATTAATCGCGGACCGTGGCGTCATTTACCTGTATCTTCACTCGGGACTGGTCGTTTTAAGAGTGGCTGATAATAGGTCACCCTCCCCCCCCCCCCTCCTCTCCGCAGACTCATCCAGGTATTCGGCGGAACCGCAAAGCTTATGGTCCTTAAAGGGTTAATTAACATACGACAATATCGTACAACCATCCCTACTATGAAGTGTTTACATTCATGTGTGTAAGTATGAGTCTTGTTATTGAATTCGATCGACAGAATTGAAATGCAATACCGTTAAATGTATCCCAACTGAAAATGGTGACCAGAATCGGACCCGGAACCTTAAAATGTAATATTGGGCGACCTAATCACTATGCCACCGGGTCATTTAGAAAATCTTACGAAGTAGGTACCTAAAGCGGAGTTACCTATAGTTTTTCTCTTGTGCTATTGTTCTAACAGGTTGTTAACAACAGGTAAAGGCCGCGTAAGCGACTTCGATCCCGTAAGCAGTCAGGAGAAAGTAGGTATCCTGATGTTAATTCCAGACAGAGATATCCTTCCAAACTGGTAGACTTTGGGAGTTAATGGGCCCTTGCTGAGTTGGCCACGAAGACCCATTCTGTTCAGGGTTGGTCACACTCACGGGTCAATACCTATCCGACGGCCTCCATGCATGAAGTGCGAGCCTGGGTAGGACTCTGGCCTTATGGTTAGTTTCCCCTGGGAATCAACCTTCTGGCGCTCCTGGACGGTCTGCGCACCGTGCGGCGTAAGCCAATCGACTGTGCACTCTGACTAACAGTCGGGGGAGTCTGGAAGCAGTACTGTTTCCTATAGAGCGGGGGTGGTAGCGGACCTTACGGCGACTGCTCTTGAAATGACCATCGGCTACCCGATCCTGGGTGAAAAGCCGGGCAAAGGATGCTGTGGTCCGCGATAGATTCGGTAAACACCGTTTCACCGCTTCGTAAGGGAGAGGACTGCGCAAGCGACCTCGAACTCGTAACCAATCGAGAGACCGGAGTAATCTCGTCACAATTGGAAGTAAGGGCGTGAGTGTAGGCCCGCCGGGTAACACTCCTGACTATCTCACGGTTAAGGCGTTGGCCTCTTACGGGCTTGTGGCGTAGCTAGACGGTGGACTGTTTTGTCCTCAAGTCTTCTGCGCTCACTCCAAGGAGATAGAACGATTAATCGTTAAAACTTCCTGAGGTGACGGGCTCGCCCGCTGTAGTCGACAACCCTAGTTCGTAGACAGGGGGCGAGGCTGTGTACATTTCCCTGTGCCACACCGTAAGGCGTTTGCCTCTGTTGGGCATGTTGGCATAGCTAGACAGTAGATTTGTATTGTCTCTAAGTCTTCAACGCCATCCCACTGCTGAAAGAACGATCACATATCGTTATAACAGCCTGGGGCGACGGGTTCGCCTGTTTTAGTCGATACCGTCTCACTGTTATATTGTTCCAGTTTTTGCGCTAAGAGCGAGCTACATAGTATATTTAGCCACAGACGTTCGCATGTATTATACCTTGCTATTCTATGCTCTTTTGCGACCACTCGGGCCACCTCGCACTTCTCCGCTTGACAATGCGAAGCGGTCGCCACATTCGCGAATAATGGATAACCATAATTGATTTCGTCCGCGTAAGTGCGCGATATTAAAAAGTGGTCGCCGCGTGCTCGTATCTCGCATGCGCAGCGTGATTGATATCTGTCAGCTCAAGGTATCAACCGACCACCTTACATAGACGCTGACTTGGCCGATCGCTATCAACCGCATCGCGCTTCTTTCTAGGCCATTGCAGAACTATGATAAATTATATGATTTATCACTTTGACATGTTCCTAAGCGGTTACTTCTTCTAGATCAAATATTCTTCTACATCTTTCAAAACGTTTCATCGAGAGAAAAACTTCCTAACAGTTCCGTACAGTTTGAGCCTGATGGCTTCCTTGTGTTTCCTTAGGTCGGCACAACTCACGGATCAGCTTCCTCAAAAAAGGACTCAACCTGGAAGTAACAACAGGGGAACACCCGAGGACTGACCAGGAACACCCCAGGACATCCCAGAACTTGGCAGTTTGCGCGCCGTGCATCGTCAGCCATTCGTATTTGGGATCCGAAGAATAACCGGGGAGTCTGGAAACGTACGTTTTCTAAGCATGAGTAGTGGTTGGCCTGGCGTCATCTATCGTTAGGAACGATCCTGTATGAGCTTAACGGGCAAAGGACGCCGCAGACACGCGAAAAACTCGATCTGATTTGCTGCTAACGTTTTGGGGGCTAAAGGGCCCTTGCTGAGTTGGCCACGAAGACCCATTCTGTTCAGGGTTATCACATTCATGGGTCAACGTCCATTCGACGGCCTCCAAGCATGAAGTGCGAGCCTGGGTAGGTCTGGCCTTGTTGTTAGTTTCCCCTAGGAATCAATTTTCTGGCGCTCCTGGACGGTCTACGCACCGTGCGGCATCAGCCAATCGATTGCGCACTCTGACTAACAGTCGGGGGAGTCTGGAAGCAGTACTGTTTCCTATAGAGCGGGGGTGGTTGCAGACCTTACGGCGACTGGTCTTGAAACAACCATGTGCATCGGCTACTCGATCCTGGGTGAACAGCCGGGCAAAGGATGCCGTGCCGGGCAAAGAAAAAATAGAGAGCGATTATACGCCCTCGCCCTTATTGTAATACATAGATAAATCTGTATGATACGCCTCGAATATTTCGAAAATACACTTATAAGGACAATACATAATATAATCCTACGCAACGATATAACAATAATATCATTCTACTGAATCTTAACACATTATTATATAGAAACACCATTTTAATGGCATCACTGCAAGATGAAATGTATTAGTGATTTGTTAAAGGTAAAAAAAAATGGAGTTGGGTTATATGTATTTCAAATGTATTGAAATACAAGAGTTAGCTTCTCGCGCCACAAGGCAAAACTAACGACTGGCAGTCAGCCTACTAATTACAATAAAAAAGTTACAACTTCTATGTATGTGTGTAGTTTTGTCGCGCGTGATGACGATCGACAGAACGGGAACAATATAGTCATGTAGGTATTGTTGTTGAAAGTATTCCAAGATGGTCATCTTAGTTGGGTTGGTTGGTAGTTGGCTAATTGGTTCAATGATAGTGAATACCCCTTGATGGAGGTATCATTTCATGGTTTGCATAGTTAAACGGTATTATAGTACTGGTACTTTGCGGTAATGAATGACATCGTAGCTTTCAAAAGTATTGGTAGGACGCACCTCATGGCACAATAGTAGCTACAATAATGCTAAGTTAAGGCACTTGGTAGCCATTAAAATGCTGCATCATTTAAAAAAAATACCATTTTAATACCATGGAAATATTACAAAATACTAAAATAAACTATGTTTGATAACATAGTCACGTGAAACAATCACTATCGGGTGGGGGTGTCAGGGGGGAACGCTGGGGGAGGGGGTGCTTGCCGGGAAAGTCTTGGAGTGACACAACCGATTATATACGTTTCATTTTCAGTAATGTATCAATCAGCTCTCGTATCTCTAGAGTAGCTTCATTCGTTCATCGTGCTGCAACTGCAACGTGCGGGCGACGCCACTACTGTGGCTGATCGTCTCGAAGCGAAGCGAAACGCATGGCCATCTGACCGTTCGTGCTTGATAGGAGCTATTGACAGCGTCGCCACCGACATAATGAAGACTTCTGAGAAAAGCAAGATCAATTATTATTATGTGAAGCACTTCCACGCTCTCTTCTTTTTATTTTCGCCTTTTTCCCCCGCATAGAGACGCTACCGCCCACGGTCTTAAAGTAAGACCCGCTGCGCCGCACCGCCATCGGACTCCACTCTCGTTAACACCATTATTTGACAATCGTCTCGAGAAATGACACGCTCTAATATGGAGCTTAGATTTTATATGGCTCATCATTAATCTTCATACAAAGTACAAATCTTCCTATTAGATTTCTTTATCGCCGTTTTAATTGGAATGGTAAACTGAACTTTCCATTTCAGAAATGGTTAAGTTACACTAACATATCTTAGTAAATGTAGTGTAATCAGAAGCTTTATCCACAGAGAAGAAACAAAAACGACTTTTGAAAGCACCTGCTAGAAAATGACGCCATAATCATCCTCATCATCAGCCAATAGACATCCACTGTTTGACATAGACCTTCCCATCGAAAACGTGGTAAAAAATGTGATTTGTGTAAATTTAAATCTGTTTTCCTGTTTTTAAAAAATGTGTGTTTTACGCGTCCTCGCATAACATGTTAATATTAATATACGCTTTAGATACAAGATAAAATAAATTAAAATTAAATGACGTTTTTTGAAAACAAGCTTTACTTTCCACCAGGGAATTTCAGTGGCAATCTCCCGGCTTCATCCTGAGACCATTGTCATCACGTGTAATGGAAATTACTCATGACAACAAAGAAACGTGTGCAAATTCGACTGTCCTACCATTTAGCCCTTGCTGAGTTGGCCACGAAAACCCATTCTGTTCAGGGTTGGTCACACTCACGGGTCAACACCCATCCGACGGCCATCACGCATGAAGTGCGAGCCTGGGTACGACTCTGGCCCTATGGTTAGTTTCCCCAAGGAATCGATCTTCTGGCGCTCCTGGACGGTCTGCGCTCCGTGCGGCATTGCCAATCGATTGCGCACTCTGACTAACAGTCGGGGCAGTCAGTACTGTTTCCTATAGAGCGGGGGTGTTTGCGGACCTTACGACGACTGCTCTTGAAACGACCATCGGCTACCCGATCCTGGGTGAACAGCCGGGCAAAGGATGCCTTGGTCTGCGATAGATTCGGTATACAGCGTTTCACCGCTTCGTAAGGGAGAGGACCGCGCAAGCGACCCCGAACTCGTAACCAATCGAGAGACTGGAATAATCTGGTCGCAATTGGAAGTAAGGGCGTGAGTGTAAGCCCGCTGGGTAACACTCCTGGCTATCACGCGGTTAAGGCGTTGGCCTCTTACGAGCTTGTGGCGGAGCTAGACGGTGGACTGTTTTTGTCCTAAGTCTTCTGCGCTCACTTCAGGGAGACAGAACGACTAATCGTTAAAACTTCCTGAGGTTACGGGCTCGCCCGCTGTAGTTGGCAACTCTAGTTGTACTACTATTTGCCATCATGAGAGTTCCAGTCCTTACATAACGGCTCATCGTCAAATCCGCTCGATTGTACCATAATATTGCATTTCCACCGAACTTACATAATTTCAGCTCAATCGGATAACAACAAATGGTTGAAAAATGGTTTACAAATTTTCAAACGGCCCACTTACATACGAACATTATAAGTTAAAATAAATCTTGTAAGCAAGGCAAGTTGGTTGCCTGCAGGAAATATTCTAGAACTAAACTCTAAAGATTTGCAAATATTGTTTACGCAATTTTAATAACTTGACTTATATAACGAGTATGAAAATTACAAAAAAAATATTTTTGTTTTTGTGGGTGCAGAATAAACCACACCAAAATGAAGTAAAGTCTATAACGACGCAAAGGTTTAAAAAGGAGAAAAAGAGGAAGTGTAAGGAGATTTCTGTGAAGGATTTCGAATGTTCTCTGCGTCTGTTTATAAAATATATTGTACTCAGGGCTGTTTTACACTTTTCGGCAAAGCATTCCATAGATTGGATCCATGCATGGTGAAAGTAAATGAGAAAATTCGCTGCTGTGACCAGGGTATATAGTAGCAAGTTATCTTAGATTTCAAAAGCCGTCTATGAGCCGATAGCGCAGAGAATCTGCCAGTGACATAATTGAGAGCGACGCCCTCCAAGATCCAGAAATTTTGTATTTCATTTGAAACTGAAAGGAAGCCGTTCCCTCGAAGTATTGCATACTGGAGATTCTTGGAAATTCGCTCGATTTCCATTCTTTTCCCTAACTATTAAATACCCCCTTCACTCGCAGTTTATCTAGCGTATCCAAAAAGGCATTGATCTAACCACATCTCGAGTGTCTTATGTCTTTATTAATTTACTAATCGTAAGTACAGGCATCATTTATTGCCATCCCAATAACAAACTCGCGACATTTCAAGGCTTATTCGAAATAATTACGAAGAATCTAAATAGCTACCAGAAACAATGCCCCTTATTTTGAAATATTAACCAGCTATAGTTTAGTTATAGTAAGCACGCGACCTCCGAGGAATCGGCGGCTGGGGAAGCGTGCGGGTGTGCGCCGCCCCCGACCGCCGCTTTATACTCCGTACACCCGCCCGCCTAGGCTCCCAGCCGCCGATTCCTCGAAGGTCATGCGCTTAGTTTACCTATTTTACACCTAATATTTATGCAGCGCAACGAAAAATACTTAACGGTTTACTTAAAATAAAAAGGTATTAAATTTAAATATTTTGTAATAATTTTACAGACCAAATAGACACGAGATGTTGATAATAATCGATATAAATGTGTGATAAGAATACGATTTGGTAGAAAATAATATTACCAGAAATTAAAAATTAACCGAAAAAATATTGGTGACCAATTTATAAAAGGGAAATTTCCTAAAATAGTTATAGGTTGAAAAGAGTTCATAAGCTCTGCAATAATATAAGCTTTTGGTAATTAAAACATCTTTTATTTGTTTAAAAGTAAATCCAAGGTAATTATAATGTTCGTTCAAAATTCGTTCAAAATTCAAAGTTCAAAGGTAATTAAAATATTCATGTCTCTAAGACATTTAGGTAGCCGTTTATACTCGTACATATATTTGCCCTTATGTGAAATACTATCCTTTTATTTTTTAAGAAAGGCCTGGGTAATTGCAAGTCCATTCTATTTATTTAAATTTAGTAATCAGTTTGAATGGTATTCGAAATCAACAAAATTGTAAGGATGTAAAAAAAGTTAGTTTTGCGAATGTTTGACAGAATGTAAAGCCGACCATACTCTTTTGATCACTTGGAGATGTCAACTACAATGGGCAAACCCGTCACCTCGGGAAGTTTTCATGATAATGATCGTTCTTTCTCCCACGAGGTGAGCATAGAAGTCTTTGGGACGAAACAGTCCAGTGTCTAGTTACGCCACTCGCCCATAAGAAGCCAACGCGTTACCGCGAGACACCGGGTGTGCAGCCAGCGAGCCGACCTCGCGCACTTACTTCCAGTTTCGGCCAGATTTCTCCGGACTCCGGACTGGTTACTTGTTCGAGGTCGCTTGCGCGGCCGTCTCCTTTATATAGAGGTGATTCGGTGTCTACCGAATCTATCGCGGACCACGGCTTCTTTTGCCCGGCTGTTCACCCAGGATCGGATAGCTGATTGGTCGTTTCAATGGCCATATGGTTAACAACCACCCCCGCTCCAAAGGAAACAAAGTCGTTTACAGACTCCCCCGGCTATCAGTCGAAATGCAGAATCTATTGGTTGACGCCTCACGGTGCGCAAACCGTTCAGGAGTACCTGAAGGACGATTCCCAGGGCAACTGTCCCGCAGGCACAGAGTCCTACCCAGTCTTGCAATTCTGCGTGAGGGTACTGGATGGGTGCTGTGATTGGTGGTGCATTATACCTGTGAGTTTGGCTGACCCTAACACATAGGTCAACATGGCCCAACTGTCCTGAACCCATTAGCTCCTTATTTATTTTGATCAGTCAGGTTTCTATAGACTGCGATTTAAGCAGCGAGAGGATAGCGAGTGAAAGATCGTTATATTTCTGTAGCGTTCGCAAGAGTTTTCATGCAGTAGTTTAAAACGATAGTGAGAGTGTTCTTAATAGGGCTGCCGTTTCACCGACCGGACAGGGAGGATTCGGTGCGGAGGATTTCGTCCGCGGCAAACGGTAGCTCGTTGCCGGCCTTAACTTATTAAAAACGTCCGTCATGCTGGATTTGGCGATGACGCAGCACCAGTAGCTTCTCTTCTCCCGCGTGCCTCCACCGCGGAGCGACCGCTCAATGTCTAGCACCGCAACTTATTTTAATTAGTTTTGTTTTATAGTTGCTGTCGACGCGATGTCGGTGTGGAGGATGGCGGATGTTGCAAAGGATACCTATGTAGGTACCTACTCAAACCAGGCGATATACAAATAGCGATGAGCACAGATGAGAAGAGGTTCTGAAGCTCGCGACTCTAGACGAAATGACAAACGAATCTTGCAACCTGCCCATCACTATCCACGAAGTTAGAGTTCTACATATTATGGTATTTGTCAATGTGTAATCAACAACTGCTAGAATGATACGCATTCTAAATGTAGAGATGGAACGATGTACACTTATACACTCGCTGTTAAGAAAGGTTGAAATATTCACAATTTGAGTCTATCGGAGGATAATCCGTATAAACTGAATTATTAATTTATTTATTTTATTTGGAAATCCTACAGCATCACAGACTAGTGACGTTAACACAATATAGTTTAAGAAATCGTAAGGCTGATGACTGGTTTCCACATCTCTAATTATTATATAAATGACAAATTATGTGTGTTGACTTATGGCCGTATATTCATGCTAATCATTCAAATTACTAAACGGATTATAATGCTGTTTTCACCAATACATAAATAATTTTCCTAGCCAGGTTTTAGGCTAAGATTTTTTAGAATCGCTCTTCAGGGGCTCAATTATTATCAAAAATGACTGAAATTACCAATATGGGCAAGCCCAATTAACAGTCGATTTAAAACCACTCCCAGAAACTCGCGCTCCGTTAAACTCGCGCGATGTGCTTAGCATTGTATTATATCGTACGTGCTAAGTAAAAGCAAATTTTATAACAGTGTTTTTACATGATTTATTAGAGAACGATTACGTAGTAAACTTTAGAAATCTCCAGAACAATTATCGATTCAGACGCGGAAGAATGTACCGCTCTATTTATCGATTGACGTCGATCAGCCACCTAAATGGCAGTACGCTTCAGGTTTTAATAGCACGGTTACCCATTTTCTAAATATCAGACTCTTCTTACACCTCATCCTTCCAACTTTTTCATTAATCTCAGATCTTAAACGTCATATTAGTGTTTTTTTTGTTAGTTCGTCTTCTCCCAATCCTCCTGCAAAGCACTGAAAAATCTGTGTTAGTACGAGTATTTTGCTTTTAAGATGTCTGAAGTCTTAAAATGTTCTCTTCTTTCGTGAGGTATTCTTATGATATTGTAACGGGCCACCCCTCACTAGACTCCAAGTTGTTTATTGTGAGGAGGTGTTGTCAACTTGCGGGTTATCTTCGTATTGAAAGTCGATTGAAAGTATATCAGAAGGTATTTATTGTATCAGAAGGAATTTATAGTGATTTATATTGCCAAATTGTTAACGCTTCCCGAATATGTCAGGGGTTGACGCGAATGGGGTTGTATGAAGTTACGAGGGAGCATGGATAAGGATTATAGTTTGTGCTCAGAGTATCTTGGAGTCTGTAGGCGTTCAGACTGATACTTGCTCGTCTCGATATGAGGAATGAAGGAAGAGGTACCCAAAATGGTCGGACTCGTGAGAGTAGTGCCCGGTGATTATCGCTAAATAGGAACAATCTTCGCAAACTGGTGAGGGCGCTCACGGGGCATTGTGGCCTCAAAAAACACATGTACAACCTCGAACTCAGAGACACAAAAATGTGCAGGTTCTGCCACGGGGCAGAGGAAACTCCCCTGCACCTTATGTGCGAGTGTGGCCCGCTGATGCGTAAAAAATACATCCACTTGGGTGGTCAGTACCTCCAACCTGAGGAGGTAAAACAATCTGGCGCCAAAAGCCTGTTGCGGTTCTTAAATGACACGAGGCTTAGCGCAGAATTATATTAGGTGGCGAACACAATAGATCAGCAATGGTCGCAGTGTAACAAGGCTCATAAAGACCTTAGAAAAGCCCCCCACACAACAAATTTTAAAAAAATACTCTTAAGAGAAATGTTAAAATATTAGAGAATATTGATAGTTTCAAAACTAGAATTAATAAATGGCTATTAAGAGTTACAGCTTTCTGGAACGGAGAAAGAAAGAACTTACAATTGTAGTTTATTTTCGTTTTAATGATTATATCTATGAAAGATATCAAATAGATTTATTATTATTATTATTACATACCCAAAATGGTCGGACCCGTTGACCTAACTGTCTTGGGGGAGTGATCATTCGAGAAATGATACCCTGGTGCTATTTTCGCCGCCTTATAAAGGCCGAAAAATGATGCAATCCAAAATATTCCGAGTAAAAATGTTGTTCAATGTAACTGATTTGATAAAGTAGTTAAAATTTGTGCTAATTCAGCGCTGCACGAGGTGGAACAATGGATGTATTGACGTCAGTGCATTTCACTGGAATTCAATACATTTGTTGACTGGCATGTACGATACTTAGAGATCGTTACAATATCCTAATCTTCCGTGAGGGCGAGTTCCTGTAAGAGTATATTGTCTAGATTCCTATTTAGATGTCCTGTTTTTCGTGATGGTTCACGTTTCAGAGGCGTTCACCAAGACTGGTTCGAAAGGTATATTATATTTATTTATTTATTTTATTCATTTACCAAATTAAAATTACAATACACACCAATTCGTTGAGATAAAATATAAATATAAAATTAAAAATTTAAATTGTTTTAAATACATACCCATATTTTAAATAGGCATTAAATATGCAAGTAGAGGCATTACAAATAGTAAAAGTAATAGAATACATTTAAAAATAAACAATTAATCTTATACTAATGTAAACAGGTAGCGCAATGCCCATACTTTGAAGAGATGTGGGCACGCTGTAAAAATGCCCAGGTCTGACGCCGCCAAACATTGCGCATTTATGTGTTGTGAAGCACGAGTAAGAAGACTCGACTCGACTTAAGTTTGTTAGCGAGGACGGACCCGCAAATAGAGTATGTGACCGAGCTCGATTATAATTATCCGTAACAACCTTCGCTAGCATGCTAGCATTATCAACTTTGCTCCGGAGCAGCTTAAACATATAGGCCATCTTGTTAAGTGTTGGCTTCATTCATCCTGTATAGAAGAAGAATGAGCTGTGGGTCATAAATCTATAATGCTGTAGATGATTGACGATGATGATGGAATATGAAACTAGGCCTGTAAGGGCCAAGTCACACAAGTCACCGAATCATACTCACTCATTCGTGTCGTGTTTTTCCTTTGGATTTCGTCCGGACATTCGTTCCGGTCGACCCGTTCGAGGCGAGGGTCGTGTTTGTCCTCGTTGGCCTCAGATCCTGGAAACAAGCGAGAGCCCCAGTATGGCAATTGAATGGAGCGTTCCGCGCCGCGGGCCGTCACGCACCGATCCGCCATATTTACACCAATATCATGGCGACGCTTTTAAAATATAAACGATGACCGGGCAATTTTTACTGGGCAGGTCCTTGCCGTGGCGTTTTTTACCGGCCTTAATTGAATTCCTATTGGTCGTGATTCTATATTCCCCGAGATGATTGCCGCACAAAAACCGGGTCCGCGTCTTGATCAGGTGTGAAGTTGGATGATGTTTTTGTGTCTCTGACGGGCGATCGATTGAATGTTGCTATTATAAATATTTTACATTAAAATATTGATACGCGAGGAAGATAATTGTAGCCGAAAGGAAACTTTTTGTCGTTCCTTCGAGTTAGCCAGGAAAAAGCTATACAATGCCATGAAAGATTAAAATAAGATAACTGGAACCGAATGGCAAAACTTTACCTTATTGTTATTTGATTCTGTCACCTAACTGGAACAAGCCCGTTCTAGAGTAGACACGGCTATAATATTACAATAAATTATTTAAAAGTTTTAGTAAAATACTTATACAACTAAATTGCCTTAAAATGAGGTCCTCAAAAAACAAACAAAAATCGCAATTCCATTATAAAATCGGCATTAAATGGAACATAATATTTCGTTAAATACAGTGTGACAAACAGAATAGACTTACAACTAAAATAAAGAGAAAAATAAAGTCATAAGAAAGAAAAGAAAGAAAAAGCCATAATGAAATTGTAAAAAAGTCAATAATATTTAAT
>OX155951.1:24297414-24419914 GCA_944548615.1 Micropterix aruncella | reverse complement strand
CCGTTCCAAACGCCCCCCACGAGCGAACACTCTACATTGATTTGCATTAGTCTACATGCTGAGTTCAGGATATAGGAAGACTTTGGAGAATAGGTACACCAGTATGTATACCATTTCTCTGCAAAGAACAGGGTTTCAAAAGTAGATATGGTTTGGGACGTATAACAATGAAAGCATAAAAAAATATTAACAGAGGAAACATTCAAAAAACATGGGTCACTGCTACGACGAAACTACCTAAAGGTTAGGCCAATTTGATGATAAACAATTTCTTAAGGAAGGATTGTTTGCTCTGACAACGGCAAGGAAGTTTGCAACATGGGTGGACCAAATATTTTAACCAATATCACACGTGATACAAAGCGTACGCTTCTTCGTGGTTACGTGATACGTAACCACGAAGATGTGGACACTCGCATGATGGTGCATGTATCTAACACTGTCACTCATGGCTTGACAAAAATTATGCTATTGACTATTGATACTGGCTTCGCAGACCAGCAGCAGCAGAAAGGCAAATTACCACAATTACCCAGCTTGAGAAGCTGTGGGTGCACAGAGGTACTGGAAAACACAAAGGTACTGGAAAGTACTTCTGCTGTCATGATATTGCGAATGCCTTAGGTAAAAATTATAATGTTTGTTTAGATAGCATATATTAAGTATATACCATACATAACATTTACGTCGTGTCCAATTGGTGGCTAAAAACCGCTCTTGGACGTGGCAAAATATTTGTATTAGGTAGTAAATCTAATTACTACTCTAATCTTTACTTAACATACATACATAGGTTGTTAATAATTTAGCTATTAGATTGGATAAATAGTATCTTAGAAACATTGGAACATACTAAAAGTTATTTATTGTAAAATCTTATTACAAAACCAAATAAAGGCTTATTAATTAAAAGAGTCAATAATCTTAATGGGTACCTACTAAGAGTCAATCATCATACTAGCTAAAATAGTCAGTAAAAAATTAAATAATCAAAATAGAAGCCTAATAATTGAAATAGTCAATAATTCGAGTAGGTTCGAAAACGTACTGAAAGTTGTTGAAAGTACCCTAGGGGTAATATACAAAATAGTCAGTAAAGTGTTAAATAATAAGATTAAAGTTAATCATACATTTAAAAACTAAAAGTACAAATTCATCATCTAAATTGGTATAAAATTTGTAAAGTCATAGCCCATACATTTTTCACTTATAGGGCCACAAAAAGCGAGGTTGTTGCCCCTGTTTCACCTGAAATGAAATGAAAAAATTGAAAATAGGCATTCAAAATAATAGCCAATTTTCAGTGTTTTAATAGTTTCTCCTAGCAATTAAGTAAGTATGGGTAGGTATGTGCTTATATCATATGTATATAATACTTACTATTATTTTTTCAACGAAGTGGTAGGGATTGCAGACAAATTAATACTTAGAGTATTTAAGGTACATATGTGCACAAATATCAGTTAGTACGGTGTGTGAATGATGAATTATTTTTATTAAATAGTAAAAACAATAATAATATAGTTATCATAATAATAATAACGATTGTACTTCTTGTTTTTAACTCACTGGCCAATCGCAGAAACTAAATAATCCGATAAGTAAATATCTAACTTGGGTCGATGCCCGTCTCTACGTAACGGACGTAATACGCCGGTCTGCCGTGCGATGAATTATATTTTTTTTCACTCACATTTTACAATATCAGTCGAATAAAAAATATATGTCTGTAATTCAAGTAAGTGTGGCTGTCAGAATATATTTTTTTCATACCGATAACTCTTATGGTTAAAAAGTAAACTTCGTATAAGTAAAAAAAAGATGTCAACGATTTTTGGATTTTACCAATTATTTCATATATTTTCTATGGATAGGTATTTTTTTTCTTCCAGAAATGAATTTGTTATCATTGAGTTACCCGAAAATGATATCTAACTTGCCCAAGTACTTATAGTCCGAAAGATAAAACGCTCAAAGTGACGCGCGGCGGAATCAAATTTCCACCCCCTCCCCCCGCCACCCGCGGGGTGGCCACCGATGGCTCCCGGTCTAAATCCACTCAGGACCGCCTAAGGAACAATTGTGCCAAGTATGAGCCTTTAATCACAAAATGCAGGGTACATCGCACTAAATCCCCAGCTATAAGGAATAATGAGATCCAAGTCATTGAAAAAGTTGATTGCCAGGGCAATGGAAATCAATTTTTTCATTAGTCTCAGGACTATATTATTAAACTGCTACCCGGTCAAAACAAATCCTAGTATATCGTGAAATGGAAAGATTAGTAAATAGACAAGACTCACAATGGAATATAGTGCTAAATAATGATGAGATCGAAGTTATTGAAAAAGTTGATTGCCAGGAAAATGGAAATCAACTTTTTCATTAGCCTCAGGACTATATTTTTAAGCTGCTACCCGGTCAAAGTAGTCTTTTGCCCACTTTTTTCCTCCCAAATTAGACTGCAGGATCTACACAGGTTGGCATCTTCTTCTGGTGTTATTTCTGCTACCGAACTCATTGGCCCGCCCAGCCCGTCGCTCGAAACAAGGTTGTTGTAGATTTCTGAAACCACTTCCTTAGATTATGAAGGCAAGATGTTTTTATTTATTCAAGACTTCGTCTTCCGGCTATTTAACCTTAAGTTATTAGATATAAAATTTTGTATTTTCAGGATTACGCAGGACATGAGCAAACTATTCGAATTAGTGGATTTATTGACCTCAATATTTCTATGTTCCTACTCAAACACATTAAAATGACTCCGTCAACCCAGCAAATACATAGTATCTATTCTATCTCCTTTTCATACATCATGATTCCTTTGTAACACCTATTGAGGTGCTGCTGCGGTAAAATTGTATTAGGCATTTTTTTTAAACCACTTTTTTCGTGGCGCTTATATATCTTTTCCATTGTGTTTTATAATATTTCAGATTCTTAATTTCCACCTTTCATCCGTCATTGCTGGGATATTATCAGTCATCCAACGCTATTTCACGTCTTGCGTCTTTTTCATGGTATATGTTGTTACTTCGATTGGCATTTTATCTGTTTCCAGTGGTCTATCATATTAATCTACTATGCGAAA
This sequence comes from Micropterix aruncella, assembly GCA_944548615.1. Taxonomy (NCBI): domain Eukaryota; kingdom Metazoa; phylum Arthropoda; class Insecta; order Lepidoptera; family Micropterigidae; genus Micropterix; species Micropterix aruncella. Next base: position 24,416,823 of record OX155951.1, on the reverse strand, counting down.
TGTGATTCAAAGGCAATTTGGAGAATGATTTTTATGACGTCATGCCAGGCTTTATGGGTTATAGTAATTGGATGGTGTACTTGTACTGTCGGCGCTTTACACTATTCTTAGGGCTCAGAAACTTTTATTTATTGAGAGTCACTTCATTAACATAGAAATGACAAAGAACGCAACCAGCATATATAAACTACGAGGGCTGAATAAAGTTTAAATTTTGTGATACCTCGGTCGATCTTAAGAACGACATTCGCACAGAGGCAGGCTTAGTACATTGCACTCTGAACGTATAATACACTTAAAAGAACTGTTAAAATATTAGATAATATTGATCATTTCAAAATTATAATTAATAAACGGCTATTAAGAGTTACGGCTTTCTGGAACGCAGAAAGCTAGAAGTTACAATGTAGTTTATTTTCGTTTTAATGATTATATCTATGAAAGATATCAAATAGATATATTATTATTATTAGTGTTTAAACTTTAAATAGGCAGTAAATGTAAGGTGTATGTATGTTTCTCTATTCTCATCATCACGTCAGATCGCAATCGAAATGAGGTCGTATATCGCATATCTAGGTACAGGCGTAAGCCTAGTTAGATTGTGATGCGCCTCGGGTTGCATGGGATTGGGACGAACCAATTTATCGCTTTATGTTCATTTAAGTATCATTGCCTTTTTCTTGAGTGCAATAGGTTCAATGGGCTCCTGAATGTACCGTGTTACATTGCTTCTTCCATTCGTAAGGAGGAATTGATGTCACGTGTAGGTGTAGAGCCTTGTCCTGGGAAATGAGAATCTAGCTCGGGTCGTGTTGCTGAAATCTACCCTTCAAACCCTTAAATCCTCGTGCCTTACAATTTTCTTTATTCGATTAAACAATGTCCCCGAACGCGGCGGTCTTAAATTAAACTTCACAAAGAGCCGCGGCATAATTACAAACATTCAGCCGAGACGGTGGACTCGGTTTTATCCACCCGTACATAAAAATACTCCTGATGTATTTATTTCTTGTACTATGGCAGGAGCAGCGAGAATAAAAGAGGCATCAGCTCAGTTTCCCGACTTCTCTCCCACTCCCTCCCTATCTGCCCGGGAAAGTTTGCCCGCACCAGAGCGGGACGTCCGATGTTTTTCAGTTAAATAAAATTAATCTTATCGAGAGGGTAATAATTCTCAACATCACCTCCATAGTTCTTCGCGGGGGTGTCGGGCTTTTTAAGCTCAAATGAAAGAATCCGGCTGTCCTCCTTTATCGCAGCGCGTCCGCCTGGGGGGCGAGCGAGATAGCGTGCCGGATGCGATGCGAATTTTAATTACCCAGGCCAGACCCTGTTCAAACTTTTATTTAAGCACGGAGGATACGAAGATTTATAAATTCTGAGAGAAGACGAGAAAAAGTTTCGTTTTGACTTTTCTTTATAAACATCGCTAAGACCGTTAGTAGGAATAAATACACATTTAGTTTATCGTTAAAAGATTACGTGACAAACGTAGCATTAATACACCTTGATTTTATGTTATTTCATATTTTTTTCACATAACTGCATAACATGCCATAATTCAGGAAAACAAAGACGTGGGTCCTTAAATAACGATCTTCCTGACTGGCCAAACAAGGACACGGTTCTGACTAGACGTACCATAATGCTCGATAATATTTGGGACATAATTGTGTGGCATGTAATTGTGTGGATCATTTCTGGCATGTACAATTTCGTTGATTACTTTAGCAGCGTTATACACGCTGCATTTCTACACTATTACTGCTTTTACATTCGGAAATTCGTACCATTAGTATAACAACACTATAGCGCAGTGAGATGTGCCCTATATATATATATTTTTAATACCACGATGTTTTATCATTACGGAAATGTCGTATCATCTATAAAATCAGTGATATTGAACCATTGCGATAACTAGTAGGATTATGTTTGTTTATACTCTTTTGTATAAACATATTTTGTGTAAACATAAAAATTGACAATAATGATTATAAACTCTATATTGTGAAAATTCAAAGTGGGCGGGTATATTGGCATAGTAAAATCTATTCCAACCCATTTTAATATGAAATATTTATGTGTGTGTGTCTTGTTATTGCATCTGATCGACAGAATTCATATGCAATTCCGTTAATTTCATCCCAACGGCAAATGGTAACCCAGCTGAGAATCGAACCAGGCACCTTACAAAGTAAGATCAGGCGACCTAACCACTTTGCCTGTGGTTAAGTGTGGCATAGATGTCGCCTGTTCTTATATCAGCATGGAAATCGTAAAATGGTCCCTCTACTACCATTCCTTCCAGCGACATTTACGTTCTTGAACCAACCAGCCAAAAAGTATGATTTCAACATAGGCTTAATTTTGTTTTTATATTTATTTTTTTTTAAAGTGTAAGAAACGTTTGAGCGCGTTGCGCTATATATCGGCAGGTAAAATATAGCGAGTATTATTTAGAAAATATTTCTTACCTACCGCTAGATGGCGCAGTGCGCTCGAAGCTTCTCAAACTTTTATTCAATAAATACTTTGTTCAAATTTACAAAAATATATATATTTATTAAATTGAATTTTTCTACATATTTTTATCAGAACTTGCTTCTTAGCTCGCTTTGATTCACCGACTTTAAAAATATAGGGTAATTAAAACTCACCTGTATATACAAGAAAAATAATATTGTAGAAAATAATAACCGGTCGGTTTTCGTTTGCTGTTTTTCTTGTTTTCGCTTTATTATAACCCCCTTTTTCCACCCTCGTTTCAGCGAGGGTGTAAGAGAGTAGGAAGGAGAGAGGGGGAGGGGGAGGGGCAGCCACTTGCCATTTCTGTGTTAATGAATGTTACTCTGGCCAATAAATTATGCACCGCCGCCGCTCTAATATTTGCATTTATATGTTCTTCTCCGGCATTTCTTCGCCTCGCCCCCGAAGACGCCCCCAAATGAATGACTTGCGCCTACAAGTAAATAAATTTTGGCGCTGCCTCGGTCTGACTGATAAATAATAAGTGAATTCTGATTGAAATTGTAAATTATTTAAAAATATGTATCTTTGCGATGAAAACGGGATGGGGGGGGGGGGGGGATAAAGCAAAAATGATGATGATGTTACTGCAATGCAATCGCGTGTCTGGTTGCGCTACAAGTTTTATTCTAAGCTATATATGTTCAGATCAGTTTTTTCAGTTATTCAAATAACAAGTAAATATATTAAAAGGAAATAAAAAAAGTGGAATATTGTATCTTAATTATTTTTAGAACCGTTTTTTATGTTTTTTTTTGGTTTATCGATTTATCCATATTGATAAATGTATATTTCCGGAATGTACTCAATCAGACCTTTCATTTGACCATATATTTATGTTAATTTATTAACATTTGGACATTTAGACAACTACTTACCTACTTGATATTTGGACAGTTAAGGTACCCCAAGTGGGCGACAAAACGATTCTAAAAATACCACACACTTCTAAATCGGTTTAGGCGTTCAGAAGTTATGTTGGAATAAAGTAACGGAAAACTTACATAAATGAACCCTGAACACATTACCGTCCTTTTTTGTCGGGCAGTCGTGTAATTAGCATATAAGAAAAACATATTTATGAAAGTCTTTGAAAACTTACAATACTATTACCTACGAGTAGGTACTTAATAAATCCACTATTTAAAATAGATCACATATTAGTTAATAGTAAAAACACATTTTTAAAAATAAGTTTTTATTAAAATGCTGTCCAGAGCCAACCCTGGTTGCAGCAGTCATGTCAAAGTGGAACTTAGAATGGACTATAGCATCTGCGTTAAAGTTACATATAACTGTTTTTTTATATATGAAAATATAAAATCGTTGGTGATTTAAATATACATATATAAGGAAAGTTGGTGTTGGTGATATAAGGAAAAATATCAATAACTAAAAATATTAGTAACTAGGCCCGATAGCGTTTCTTCATTAATTAATTAGGAACTTAGTTCAACCGAACGAGACAGAGCTATACGCTAGAACGGAATATGAAATGAACTGTCGTCTATTTTCCCGCACCAAAACTTCCTCTCGAACTTGTAGACGCCGGAATAAGTTTGAACACATTTCGTGCAGTGTTAAATTTAGCTGCTTTGTCTTGCGTGGCTAGTTTTTATTCGGAAAAGTGACAACCGTTCATTTCACATTCCGTTCTGACGTATTGCTTTGTCTCGTTCACACGAATTAATTTTCGATTTTAGTTCAAGAGAAACGCTATCGTGCCCATTGGGGAGCAAAAGTCGTATATTGAATATAAATTTAACATATTTATTATAGACGCTAGGAGAGTTTATCCACCTTATGTGGTCTGACAGTAAATTGGAGACATTTAATCCCTGATACCTACCCCTATCGTAATATCTATTAGAGCGTGGAAAGACTGTCTGGCAAAATCTGTCTTTGTTTCGCATAACATGTCTGTGATTGTCCCCATGTTTTTTTCGCTACTTTCCTTTTACGAATATCCCAGACAGTCTCCAGCACATCTATCGAAAAGAGAAGTATGTGAACATTCGTTAGCAGGTGGCTCTGTATTGAATCTACTATCGGCGGCCAACAGAATAACTTGTGCGTCTCACAGACAGATGGTGCTAACAGTTTTTTTTGCAGTATTTTACCACTTAGTACGAACGTAACGGCGATAATGGGCTCGATTGCGTTTCTTCGTGAACTAAAATCAGAAATTAGTCTGCGTGAACGAGACAGGGCAATACGCTAGAGTGGAATATGAGATGACCGGTTGTCCCTTTTTCGCATTAAAACTGCCCGCCAAGGTCAAATCTTACACCGCACGAAATATGCTCGAATTTATTCGGACGAGTATAAGTTCGACAGGTAGTATTTATCGACGATCGTTTGTTTCATATTCCGCTCTAACGTATTGCTCTGTCTCGTTCGCTTGGATTAATTTTAGTTTTAGTTCACAAAGAAACGCAATCGGGCCCAATGGGCTCGATTGCGTTTCTTCGTGAACTAAAATCGAAAATTAGTTCGTGTGAACGAGACAGGGCAATACGCTACAGCGGAACGGGAAATGACCGGTTGTCACTTTATCGCATAAAAACTGTCCGCCAAGGTCAAAGCATCTGAATCTAACACCGCGCGAAATATGCTTGAATTTATTCGGACGAGTATAAGTTCAACAGGTAGTTTTTATCGACGATCGTTCGCTTCATATCCCGTTCTAACTTATTGCTCTGTCTCGTTCGCTTGAACTAATTTTAGTTTTAGTTCACAAAGAAACGCAATCGGGTTCAATGTACTCACAATAATTGTGCACCGATAGGAATTAAAACTTTGGCTTTTGAATTTTGGCTTTAGATACACATCAGCATGTTGGTTGACTGGAAGGTATTGATATGTAGCAATAAGTCCGCCATTGTACCTTGTTTTTATTGTGCAGTTAAGAGATTTTTTTATTCATTAAAATCGTATTCAAACGCAATATGCAAGCTGTATTTCCGCTTTTGAAACACTTTTTGAAAACCCGCATAAATATTTATGGCGTAACTTCGTTAATATTCAGCCGATTTATTTGGTTACAAATGTATAGTTAGGTACTTAATAATGTGCTTACATTTTTTGACTATAATATTGAAAAGTGTGTATATGATTATGAAACGTGTGTGTTCATCTTTTTAGACTGGTACCGCGGCTCCTGAAGGTGACAAGGGTCAATATGGAAATATATTGTCTGCTAAGCAGCGGGGGTTAGGTTAGGTCAGGGTCAGGGTTATACAGATTGGGTTTTTTTTTAATAACATAATAGTGGGTGAATCAGTACGAGCATTAAAAAACCTAAATAACAAAAATAGAAGAGAAAAATCCTAATAAAGTATTAAAAGCGTGAGAGCGGTACGGCATCTAGCAATACGTAAAATATTGCAAATAAACCATATTCGCGATAACCTCCAGATGGCGCATTGCGCTCAACGCTTGTCAAACTTTTATTTGATAGTCAACTTCTTCGAATTTACAAAAAAAAAACACTAAGTTTTTTTTTCTAAAAATTTTTTTTTCATCAAAACTTGCTTATTTTGTCGTACTGGATGAATGAACCGTGTTGAAACTACAGTATACTGTTATTTCCGTATTAACCGTACGGAAAATGCTGATACATATAATCGAGTAATAGAGATTCAACGAAATTTCTTATATATAAAAATATATAAAAATGGATGTTAGTACATTTTCGTTTGACCAATCACCATAAAAGTTGACACATATATTTATTTTTCATGGAGAAGGTTTTTATGATATCCGTTTTTTTGTAAATTACCACTAGATCGGGCTGCAGCACATCAACCTATATACCGCTCAACCGATCGCCATGACAATTGATATACATAGACATATACAGATTACACTTCTGCGTGGAGACCGTCGGATGGGTGTTGACTCGTGACTCGTGTTTGACGGACCCTGAACACATGGGTTTTAGTGGCTAAACTGCAACAGGGCCCATTAGCTCCCAATTAGAGTTTGGACATAGTATACGCTCGCCCTCCACTGCATAGTTGACGACCTTGGAGCCAGACTGGTCTAAGTGACAATTACAGCAAAATGACTTTTTTACATAATGCCATATAAAATTCATAATTCGTCCATGCCATTCTGATCTAAGGGCTCTTCAGTGATATTTTCCTTGATAAATCGCAACATCTCACTATAGAATTGGTGCGATTGCAAAATAATAGAACGCTGTAGTGATCTACGTAACTAACTGCACTTAAATCACAATGATCCCAATTTTAGTAGAGTTGAAATAGTTTTTGGTTAACCAAAGTGATCTAAGTGCAATACAGGAACAAATTAAACTCACTAAACTCACTAAGTTATTCATTAAATCACTAAATAAGTCACTCATTAAATCAAGCTCACTAAGTTACAATGATGATTACACCGAAACTTATAAAACGGTTGACCTGAAACCAGACGGTATAGATTCCAAAACTTTTTTTTAAACTAGAAACTAGAAACTAGATCAATATCGTATCAAAAAATGCAAGATATAAAAAGCTCTCAAATTCATTACACCCATCCATCACCCGTTTTACTTGACACTACCACATGTCCCGAGAAGAGGAGGCAGTGACGAAGCACCAGGCGATGAAAACCTATTGCCTGCTGTAGTAGGTGATGATTAAGGTTTGGTTTATCTTATGATTCGAACATGTGTTTTTCCTTATACCTTTAATTGTTTTTTCCTAATTTTTCAAATTTCTTTAGTATCATAGTGATCTAAGTGAATATTTTTTCAAAAAACTAAGAATGTGAGCTTTATTTAATAAAATACTTTAAAAAAACTATTTTCTATTATATTTGATACTCATCAGGATAACACATAAAAAACTAATAAAAGTCTCAGAGATTATTAACAGCAACCTCTAACGCGTTTACCTCATTTTCTCAGAAATATACTTTTGTGGCTTAGACCACTCTGGCTCCAAGGTCGTCAGTTAATATGTAAATAAGTAGTTTATATGACAAAAATACCATATATCTATCCAGGCGATTAAAATGTCTGCTCAATACCTCCATTTGAAAAATAAACTGCCGTAATGTGAGGGACGCTGTGCAACGTGCGCGAGCGCATTGACATTATTACATTTCGTTTGGCGTTTATCGAGATCGTAACGGCTTTTGAATTTCCATTTGGCGAATTAGTGATGAAATACCATTTCGTGAGGGCGATATTTGGATACGGGCGACGCGCGGCCAGAATGCCGGAGAGCATAATAAAAAAAATTGGTTTTCCAGTCACGTTTCGAGCATTATCCCAATGAGCGCGCCTCCCGCCATGCTCCTCTCCCGAAACGTATTAACTGTAAAAGAAATGAGTAGACGCACGCATTTTGGAAATCATCGGGGGATGAAGGAATGTTGAAGATTTTAGGTTTATCCGCGCTTCGGTACATCTGCTATTTCTTTGGAGTTAACACAATGATCTCGTGCCATCTTCTTATTCTTCTTCATCAGCGCGCATTCGCCCACCGTTGGGCATACGCCTCTTCAATCACTCCCCATCCGGATCTGTTCAGGGTTGGTCATTTTCGCGGGTCAACACCCATCCGGCGGCCTCCAAGCATGAAGTGCGAGCCCGGGCAGGTTTCCCCTAGGAAACCTTAGGCTAGTTTCTTCTATGAATCAACCTTATGGCGCTCCTAGACGGTCTGCGCACCGTGCGGCGTAAGCCAATCGACTGTGCACTCTGACTAACAGTCGGGGGAGTCTGGAAGCAGTACTGTTTCCTATAGAGCGGGGGTGGTTGCGGACCTTACGACGACTGCTCTTAAAATGACCATCGCCTACTCGATCCTCGGTGTACAGTCGGGCAAAGGATGCCGTGATCCGCGATAGATTCGGTATACACCGTTTCACCGCTTCGTAAGGGAGAGGACCGCGCAAGCGACCTCGAACTCGTAACCAGTCGAGAGACCAGAGTAATCTGGTCCCAATTGGAGGTAAGGCCGTGATTGTAAACCCGCTGGGTTAACACACCTAGTTATCTCGCGGTTAAGGCGTTGGCCTCTTACGGGCATGTGGCGGAGCTTGACGGTACCTGTTTTGTCCAAGTCTTCTGCGTTCACTTCACGGGCCGGTGGTCTGCAGCCACTTCTTCTGCCTAGCCGGGGTCTCCACTCCAAAACGCGCTTGCTCCACTGTTCGTCGTGTCGTCAGGCCACGTGGTCGGCCCGAGCCCATTTTAGATTGGCCACTCTTTGACCCACGTCCACCACCTTCGTGCGCTGTCTGATGAGCTCGTTTCGGACTCGATCGCGCAACGATATCCGAGCATGACTAGCGTCATGTTACACTGCATCACCTTAAGCTCGTGGATCATCCCAGCAGTCATTGTCCATGTCTCACAAGCATACGTCATAGCCGGTAACGCGCACTGATTAAACACCTTTGTCTTGAGCGATTGGGGAATTCTGGACTTTAGCACGAAGCTCAGTCATGTACACTGAGAAAAATATAACGATGTGATACACGTTAATACGCATGTTTCAACAATGATTACCCATTTAACTCGGACTGTGGTGCCTACGAATTAATTAACATGACGCGTAACGGTTTTGGCGTGACGGTAGTTACCGTGTCGTAATGGTAAAACTACAGTATACCAGATAGTAGCTTCCCTTAAAACGAAATTGAATACGCCACGAGTCATAAGGGCTCGTATATGACCGCCAGATGTCGGCTACTCGCCCCCAAACGTTCAAAAACGTCGCCAGCCTTTACCAGCGCGTAACGCTAACCAAAGATGTTCCTCGAGACGAACCACTCTGCACACATTCGTCGCACCCTCTTCCCGCAATGCCCTGTAGCTCGAGGGTAAAACTACTGTTTGGTATACTATGGTTGAAACATAATATTAGTTCATTACTGAAGAAGCAAAATGGAAACAATCTAATATTTTTCTCAGTGTATTCGACAAACAGGGATGGCATGTTCGAGACAAATGTAAGCCTGATTTTTTTGTCATATACTAATCCAACAGTCATATCAACTAACCCATTACCCAGGTTATGCAAATTTATTGTAAATTTTAAAAGAATTTCGCTATCTGCCGGATATCACAAGAAACTATTTAAATATTTCAGTAAGTATTGGCTAAAATATTAAAAAGTATACCTACATTAAAACATACATGAAAAATATAATTATTAGATAAACTATTTAATATGATCGAAGGCAATACAAGTGATAAAGTTAAATAATGCTATAAATAACAATACATTACAATTTGTTATTTAAAATATTTAATCCCCTCGACAACAAACGACAGTAAAAATATGCATATTCACCCCTTGTTTTCAAAACTCGCGATTCGTCCAAACAAAAACGCAATGAAAAGAAAACAACGCAGCAGTAAGCTGATATAATGGAAGGAAAAAATCTGCATCCCTACATGTCGCACCCCTGCTTCGAAGGCGACGCAAATCGTAAAATATATTTTTTTCCAAACACCACTTTAATTTGGCAACAAAAATAATCATCGCTTTCTTTCTGATGCTTCTTTGACACTTAAGGATTGTCTGTATTAGCAAGATATTTTTCTCTAAAACATCCCATAAAAAAGTTATGAGAAATCTCTACAAATACCATATTAAAAATATGTATCACTCTGGAATTAGAGATTTGAGTAATTTTAATTAAAATTACTAGTCAGGATTTTATAAAAAAATTGATTAGTGCCAGTTTATACAATAGTATAATAACAAACGATACAATCATTCAAACTGATACAATTACTAATCATAACATGGAGACGCCGCGCGTTTGCACAACCGGAGATAGACTAACAAAACTGATTTAGAATCAACATCGGCAAGCAATGACGTATCCGGGGGGAGGGGGGGGGGGGAGGGAGAGGGGAGGGAAACACAGGGTACCCCCCCCCCCCAACTGTTTTTTTTTGTTGTAAAAAAACAATAATTGAGAATCAGTTAGAATGTGCGACTTATGTACCTAGTGTCACGCATGTATCCGGAGGGGGTGGGGGGAGTTGGGAATCCTCCGAAAACCGGCTTGTTTCATTTTACGGTCAAATTCATGTTTGGTGGGTACCGCACCGGTTATTTTGTTGAATGCCCCCCCCCTCGAAAATGGTCTGGAAACGTGCCTGCCTAAAAGAAATCAACATTTAAATAACTATATTGACGGAGTGATTTTAAAATGCCGCGAATTTCTTTTGACGCATCAATGTCAGTGTTATTTATCATTTACAGTAACCTATTAAATTATTATTTATTTTTAAAGTGGTTATATTTCGAATGGATATGCACCAGGCATATTCATACCATAAATAACACTAATTAATAATAATAATTTTCAGATCGGATAATTCGTTTAAAATTTAGGGCCTCTAAAACTTAAAACGCTGCACACGTATTTTGTAACGCAAGAGCGTACATTCCGATTTCAAAAATTCATTCCATAATCTGTTTTTCGTATCAATTAATATACGATTAGGTGCCGTTTTAGCAAATAAAACATAAATATGACATTGCCAATGCCAATTAAGTTTTAGAATGTAATATTTAATTTTAGTTTGATTATTTAACACTTTACTGACAACTTTGGGTGTTATTATGTACAGTTTTTAGTACCTACGTATCTATTCGAATTATTGACTATATCAATTGTTAGGCTGCTGCTTTGATTATTCAACTTTTTACAGGCTATTTTAGTTATTTTAATGAGTGCCTTTTAGTAGGTAAATATTAGAATTATTGACTATTTTAAAAAATAAGAATTTAATTTATTTTGTATAAATTTTTTACGATGAATTACTTTTAGCAGGCTCGAAAGTTTCTTACTTATTTTTTTTCTATCTTATTTTTTCTCTCAATCTAATAGCTAAATTCTTGACAACCTATGCATGTTAAGTGAAGATTAGAGTAGAAATAAGACTAACATAAATATTTTGACGTTTCCAAAAGCGGTTTTTCGCCGTAAATTATACACGACGTAAATGTAATGAAGTGTGATTAGGGGTGGTATATAACGAATGGGTTTTAAAGTTTCTGTTATTCGACCGATACAATGTTTTCATTATTATTCAGCATTTTTATTACAAAATACGTCGTTTTCGACTTCCGCGCGGCCTGGTTACGGTAGAAATTACAGTGTAATTTAAACGTCCAGATTGAATAGAGCGCGCCCCGAGACAGGCAAATCTTCCACGTTGAAGTCGGTAAAAGCGCCAACTGCGATGTGAAGTAATGATAGGATTGCGAATACGGAACCCGAAGATTTTGCTTTGTTCTCGGCAAGAAAGGTGGCCGCGGACATTTAAACGGTAATTCTTTGAATGAATAAATATCAAGACAGTCGCACGTAAAATAATGAATCCCCGTTTAGCCTGCTTCCACACCCTCATCCATTATACTGGTCTTTGTTTCTGATTGATCGTAACCGATCAAAATATATGTTACCTCGTCTCATGCATTGATATTTGATATTTGATATTTGATATCAGACCATTGATATTTGATTATTAAATTTCTGGCAACAAACTTAAAAGAAAGAATAGAATTATTAATAAAAAATAGACTGTGATAAAAACACTTTTACATTATAATTTGGCCATAAACCTAGTGTCTCGTTGGATTGGTATAATTGGACTAAAGCGCAAAAGTCGGTTAGTGTGAAATGATGCCGGTTTACTCTGCAAAGCTTCATCGGAGTAAACTCTATTGCTGCTATCAGCATCGTCTCAGATGATGAATTGTGGATATAATTATTTCAACCCGAAAAAAACGCCAATCAGGAGTTTAGATCTTCGAAAGTCTACACAAGTTGTCCATTATACATTTTTAAAAATCGTTTACCCATTTGTTGGTCCGCCATTTAATGAATGATGTTAAACATCAATACCTATATATCACAAACTCTCTTTATATACATATACTTTATGTATTGACGGTAAATGTAGGGAGGAGTGATCAGAGTGAAAAGTGGTACGTTACGCCTGGTTGGAGGTTGCGGATGCCAATTAATAGACGCGCAATTTAAAGCGCAGGCGGGCTGTCAGTCGCGCTGCGCCTGCCTGACCCCGGACAGGCGCGCATCACAAAACTGCCACTCACACGCAGATAATATCGGGGATTATATCGCCGCGGATCAAGAAAATTAGCCATAATCGGTGCGCGCCACATAAAAAGCGGAAAGCGATAGACACGCCGCGAACAACAGGCCAATTTACCAAATTGGTCAGCGCGCCGCCCAGCGACCACTCACTGCGCTCTCTGTCTCTCTCCGATCACCGTTATTGTCTATAGCTAAACGCAGTATTAATACAGATTATATATACATATTCGTATACTTTTAATAAACCATTAATAACGCATATGCTTCTTCTATTGGCGGCAACACCAGAGCCCTTTCTATAATAGCAAGTACACTAGATATAAAGTCAAAATTAGGACCACGTTTTTACAACAAATTTACACAACTAATCATCGGTTACTGCTTGGAGCAGGAACATCGGGCATCCTGGAAACAGAGCTAAGGATGTCGCCAGGCAAAAGTCATGATAAAGCAACCACTTTCAAAGAAATCCAAGGCCCTATTTTATATGAGCAAGGAGAACTTTAGAACCACTATCGGTCTCCTCACCTGATACACGACCCTTAGAGCACATCTATTCAACTTCGGCTTGACCGAGAGCAAGGACTGCCAAATATGTAGTAAAGAACCTGAAGACAGCATGAACATCGTTGGTCACTGCCGAGGCCTCGCCTCAAAAAGACACAGTTTACTGGGACGAGCCTTCCTCGAACCCCGTGATCTGCTTGGACTGGTAAGCAGTACCAGGCTACTAGCGGACCACCGACCCAATCACAAAGTGAGTAGTTACAAATATCTTATAGATGAAGGTGACTCCGTTTACTACTATTACTACACAACTTATCATATCTGAACAGCCTCACACCTACACCTAACTAATCAACAGAAGAACTTACAGCTTCAACAATCTTGATATCAACATCGGTTTTTGGCCGGCTGATGAATATTCCACTACTGTTATTCTCAATAAAAGCAGACTATGCAGCTGCGGGTTTGAGACAACTCAAAGAAAAAACTTTATATTAAAAAAGTATCTACCGATCCTTACCATTTTGCTGATAAAATAAGAACAAATATCGAGCAATAAAAAACTCTCGAAAAATTATCTGATAAAGATGTTAAAACTTTAATTCCTGACCTAATCTGAACCCCAAAGACTTGTGAAATGGCTTTCATTTATAATTTAGGCTCGTGTATTTTTTTCTCACGTGTAAAGGAAAAAATAATTGTTAATTATTTATTCGTTCAGATATCATATTCTGCACACGAATGTTTTGCTCGCTTGGTTACGATGTACCTCAGGTTGTTCGTGTAAGATATTATTAATACAATTAGTCTTCGTTCGGTTCCTTGAATACTAAATTATTTTATTCTTGAATATTAACCGTCATAAGCCAAGACGATAACAATGTAGGTAAATTTGAAAAGATTGAAATATGTGTTATACTAAAAGGACAGACTCCCTGTCCTCCATTAATAATTATATTTTTTTGTTTATTGTGAGAAGTGGAACGGTGAGTGACACAAATTACCTCTTTTGATATGTCCATTATTATATTTTGCAAATGTTTGATCAATTATGATAATCAACAAAATAACCAATAAAAGTGATATCTAACAACCACAATCCTACGAAAATTCCGCCAGCAACACTTGGCGGGTTCCCGCATTCGTTTTTTTTATTGCAACATACATGGATACGTCAAACTCTATACACGCCATACATTAAAGTAAAGAAAAATTGAAATAGAAAATTGTATAGGGATGTATACGATGTATATTGTAATATATACGATGGTTACATTATGTTTAACGATTTTTAAACGCTAGTAAGCAACAATTATTCCAATGAAATCCTCAATTGTTAATGGTGGATCTATTTTTCGATAAAAATTTATTTTTTTAACAACTGTGAAAACAAAAATAAATTTAATTTCAATATTAATAGGTATGAATCCACATATATATTTTTTTTATTAGTTCAGCCAATGAAGAGTTAGAGAGAAAAAAGGAAGTAACACATTTTTTTACTTTAGAACTTTGTTTGGTCGTGTGAGTGGGTAAACATAATAAAAGTCCCCATTCTTAGGTGTGGCCAGGAAGGGGGGGGGGGGGGGGGAAGGAAGCGAGTAGATGGTGACATTTTTCGATTTTTCGCTTATATCTCGGAAACTAATTGTGCCCCCCTCTTTTCCTTTCCTCACCACTTAGGAGTGGGGACTTTTAGTATGTTTACCTCCTGACAAGTCCAAACATAGTCCCAAAGTAAAAATTTTGTTCCTTTCATTTCCCTTTACACCCCCTTTTTGAGCAATCATTGACTGGACTAGAAACACAATTATCATCATACGTTACAAATGTTGCACATACATACGACAAAGTTAATGCATTCCTTACACTATAAGTACTCCCCCTCCCATCCTTACTGCTTCACGACGCTCACAGTATATTGTATTCTGACGTCCGCCGAACCAATTGTGAACCGATTATGATGCACATCCACGGAGCATTCTTCCGCATGTATTACAACGTCAATTATGTGCAATTTCAATGATTTATTATTCAGATATAAGCTGTTTACAATCTTTACAATGTATTTATGTGAATCACGCGAGAGGTAGTTGCGCGTCGCGCCGCACGCGCAGGGATCAAGTGCATGAACGAGGAGAGCGGTATGATTGGCCGTTTCCTTCCCGGAAGAGACGAATTGACGCGATGGCGTTGGTGGGAGACTGCGGAGGGAGGAGTTCCACGAGTACAATCTGGCCTGTGAGAGATAAGAGTATTCAATCGTTCATTGTGCCAATCGCATTCGAGATTGTGGCGTGTTATTGTAACAACAGCAACAAATGGCGAGTTATTGTAACAATAGCAACAGCAACACCAGCAACTTCATTATTACCGAATATCATTGATTCATTGGTATTCTAAGAATATGTTTGTCATAGCCTTCTTCTTATGCCTGCTCTACACTTTGGCCAATACTGGTGGAAGCGAGTTGGCACAACTGTGACCTATGAAAAATGTATAGGAAAGTGCAAGAGAAACATAGGCAGTGGCCAAAGCATTGGCAACGTGTATAGCGGGCAATAAGTACCTACTGTCCTATCATGGCAGCAACTCCCACTTTCCCAGGGGCGGATCTATAAAAGGGCTTTTTGGGCTGCAGCCCAGGGCCACGTTTATATAAAGGGCCCCAGCCTTAATTGTAAACAATGGACAATATTGTGAACCGAGTTCCTACCGAGGTTAGTGCCTTGTCAATAGGTAACTAGTAATGAATGTTTGTTTAAATTTTACTTATATTAACTAGCTTTACAATTATTATCAATACTTGCTTAATTAAGCTACTAATTAAGATATTATTACAATTAGTATTAATGTTGTTTAGTAACAATAGCATTAGTATTAATGTTGTTTAGTAGCAAGGTTTTCTTACGCGAATCGATTTGTCTATTTTTAGTAAAAAGTTAATTTTTTTTTTATTTTTTTTATTTGTATCAAACATACCTAATTATAAAACGCATAAAAATGGTCATAACAAGTAATGGTGCGAAGAAACAACGGCCCACATTCACATGACCATGCTCAGCGTATACCCAACTAGGCCAAATATAGCCTGTATCTGGGCATACGACTTACTTTCTGACTTAGGTGGAGAAGCCTAACTGACGTAGGTACTCATATAGATACATATACACATACACACATACATATACATACATACACAAATATATAAATATAACGATCTAAATATATTATAGTATTATTCTTTTGCATTATATTACAATATAGTACATTTTGTTTAATATCTTATATCATATTATATAGTATAATAGTAAAGTTATGCAGAAATATATATATTTTTTTTAATGTGAGGCGTCCCTTAAGGGATGCCTTGGCAAAATGTATACAAAATGTATATAAATTTATATAAATATAAATATAAATGTAAATGTGCGCCGCTTTATAGTAATCCGCTCTATAGTAATGCTATAGCTCTATAGTAAACCCCGCTCTATGTAAATGTAAATGTAAATGTAAATATAAATTTATATACATTTTGCCGTAGGCAACCCGAGCTAATCGCCATTCATTTGAGGGGTTAAGATATGACTTGCAGCAGTTCTTTCTCTGTCCTTGAACAACCTATGTCGTCAAGCCATTTTTTAATATTTTTTTTGAATAAAATGGTATTTTCTATTTCCTTTATTTTGTCATCAAGGCGGTTGAATATTTTAGGTGCTATATAGTTGAATTGTCTTTGGGCAAATGAAGATGTGTTGGGCAAATGAAATGTTTCAGTTGCGTTTGTGTGCCTGTCATATTAAACAAATAAAATGTTGTATCTTCCTCTTTCTTTTCTATATTGTGTACCTAGTGACATAGACATCATTATTAAAAAAAGTTTTTTGACAAAATGGCAATTAGTTGATTAATTAGGCAGGCCCCTAAGTAATAGTTAGCCCAGGGCCCCACAAACGCACGGTCCGCCCCTACACTTTCCTAGCTTTTAGTCAGAAGACACTTAACTGGGTTATTCGAATTTGCATGGGCTTTTCGAATGGGGCTTAATGGTTCCATCTATATTGGGCCGCAAACCCAGCTTGTTTTGTGGCCGCTTCTTGTCATGATTCAACTCCCATCCAGGCACCTCCTGGAATGAAATGGAAGGCCTAGTATTATTCTGTTACCAACGGCCTAATATTATTTTACGTCGATTACCGGTTCAATGAAACCAAACATTACAAAATCAATATGTACTTATAGGGTAAGAGTGGAATAGTTGCCTCAGGAGCCGTCCTCGAACTTTATTTTTACACAGGCGATAAGTGAAATCTTCGCGGTTGCCGGTCAAACACTAGAGGGGCAGGGGGTTGTTCTTTGCTTATAAATATTAGCTGCTACCGTATTATGTTTGCAAGTCTTAATTTTGAAGTATGGATCGTCTAATTTTGAAGTATGGAGTTCATCGTGCATACAACACTCACTGTATCCTGTAATAACGGATTGACAGCTCTTTCAGTCTACCCTGGACAACGGCGGCTGAAACGTCGCCGAAACGTCGGGTGCTACAAAATTCACGCAGTAAATTCGTTTTTATCTTATTTATAATATTTAATATGGTGCTAAATATAGTGATATTTACAATAAGTTACAAATCCGCTCGGCTCGGAATTTCCCCACCTTTAGAAGACACGCTGTAGGTACGTAAAGACACACGAACAGTGCACACTCCTCTCCGAAGGTGGCCATCATCGTCATAGACTTTAAAATCTTGATTGAAAAATGGTAATAAACGTTTAGAAATGAAAATTAGAATTAAGATTTCTTTTTTGTCAGAGACCTGTTCTTTGTTATTTATTTCTAGGGGTTCGATTTTTAAATCAAATCGAGTTTAATTTAAAAAAAAAACAACAATTATTTTTAATGAATTCCTTTTTTAAAATTTAAATTCTGTAGTGTAAATGGAAAGTGGGTTAAGATGAAAACACAAATTGTAAAAACTTGCAAACTTGCACTACCTATACACAAATAGTTCTCAAATACTTAGAAAGTCAACTTTTATAGTGTAACTCAACTTTCAAACTTTAGGGTTTAGTCATTGAATATCCGTGTTAAGCCCAATTTCCTCGCAAGTCAATGGCCACTTGTCATGAAACTTTTTTTCGGGTTAGCTAGAAAGAAGTAGATATAGCGACTTCGAGCTCCATTCCGCAAAAAAATATTTTTAAAAGATTTTCTGCATACTTAACTCGACTTAACTCACCTTTTGTTTAGACGACAGAATTTGTGTAAAAATACTCTATTCTTTATATGAAATTTTTGAAAAACCATACCATCGCACGGTGTTTCGCATAGAACAAATTAACTGGACAAAAGTCATTTGTGAATTTCTGACAAATCATTAAAGAAAATAATAAATGACATTCCAAAAGTTACGTATTTAATTATTTCGTTGCACCATACTCAACTAGTAATTAGTAAATGAGGTCCTAATAAAGATAAAAGGGTAAGCGCATTATTTTATTTACTATTTTACTGTTGTTGCGATACCACATAACAACGTTTTTAACTATCGTGCCTTATACATATTAGTGATGAATTTGGAAGCGAATTTGACAGTAGGTACTTTTTATTTTTCATAAGAATTGGTACCTAACATTACCCATTTTTTAAAAAAAAATGCAGAAATCTTGAACTTGCTATTTTTGACATTATTTTGCATATATAAGTCTAAAAGTTGTATGCCCCCATCTGACCCTAGTCTAAAATTTGCATATTTCATAGCTGTGACCCTATAGTTTCAAAATATTACTGTTACCTACTGTTCGCACACTTTTGTACAACTATTTTTTTGTTTCAGATGATGGACTTGGCTCTTGGCCGAGGGACTTGGCTCGAGTTATAAAGAGTGCCAGTGACAGTCCCGAAAAGTGCAAAGGCATGAAAAAAAGTGTTAGTTTCATTGACACCTCTGAGCAGAGATGTTTGACTAAAGAAGAGGCATTGGCTTACATGGACTCGAAATCTACAAGCCACTCTTACAAACAGACTCGGAAGTGGACCATGAAAGCGGGGCATGAGGTATTTCCATCATTTTACAGTATTAGGAAAGCTAAGTTAGAATGTTTCCCTTTTGAGGATCAAATTACTGTGAACGAGACGCGTGCAGATATTAAATTTCAAGCGATTTTAGATAAAACCGTTGAACGTTTACTTACCGCTCAGTGTGATATTTGAAATAATTTGTCTTCTAGCTCATCATTCATGCTTATCAGTAAGAGGGGGTGTGATGGAAGTTCCGGCCACAGCATGTACAAACAAAAGTTAAGCAATAGTGACAACACTGATGAATTCTTGGGTTTTGATTTGTACCGCTTCAATTGCGTGTCGAAAGTGTTTATATTGCTTGGCAGAACCCTCGTCCATCTTCTACTAGGTATTGTCGGCCAATTAAGTCTATTTTCTCTAAAGAAATTACGGCGTTGACTGTGTCAGAGTCAAATGTATTTCTGGAGGAAATAAATGGATTGCAACCGACAAAATCTACTGTTCATGGTACTGAGATATCTGTCAAGTACGAATTACTAATTACAATGATTGACGGTAAAGTGTGCAATGCTTTGAAAGAAATATCTTCGACACAAAGGTGCTACATTTGCGGTGGGACCCCAAAAGTGATGAATGATGAGTCTAGGAAGTTTGTTGTAAATATTCCTATTTGATTTTGGTTTGTCTACACTTCACGCCTGGATACGCAGTTTCGAATGCTTACTCTTCACATTAGTTACCACCTGGATATTAAAAAAATGGCAAGTGTGACACACAGCTGATAAAACTAACGTGAAGCATCGCTCTACTGATATTCAGAATCGGTTTAAGAATGAAATGGGTTTGATTTTAGATGAACCAAAACCAGGATATAGAGACACAAATGATGGAAATACTGCTCGACGATTTTTTAAGAACCCCGAGCAGAGTTCAGAAATTTCAGGTTTGGATGAGAATCTTATAAAAAGGTTTGATGTCATACTTAGGACTTTGTCATCTGGCTACGATATTAATATAGAAAAATTTGTTACTATGGCACAGGATACAAAAAAACTTTATTTAAGTCTCTATTCGTGGTATTACATAAGTGCCTGCTACTGTACACAAAATTCTTGCGCAAAGTGCCGACATCATAAAATCGGCTCGACATAATAAAATTAAAATCGACATAATAAAATCGACACAATAAACTAAATCGACATAATAGAATTAAAGGATTAGCATATTATTTTAAAAAAGTATTTATTATTTTTTTTCCATAAATTAAAGAATTAAATATTATTTTACCTAGTGAAAGCATTTTAATTTTAAAAAATACCACGATATTACCTGACAAGCTTTAATGACACCTTCGTTATACAAAATATTCATTACCTGAGTAGATACAAAGGATAGAGTCAGAAAATTGGACTAATTAATTTTGTTCAGTTCGAAACACCGTGCATCGTTATCGCACACATGCATAAGGCTAAGTGCTAAGGCTACGCTTAAAACATGTTAACAACAGGCTTCCAACTGATCCAAAAAAAAAACAAAATGTAACAGAAATGTAGGTTTTATTTTGTGAAAACATGTAAGTAGAATCTTTATAAAAAAAAAAAAAAAATTAACAGGATAACCGGTTAAATTTCTTCCAGTTAGCCGGTTACTAATATGGAATGAAAATAAACTTTATTACCGGTTAATATAGTATATGGCAAAAAACCCGTTTTCGTATTATATCCACACATGGTCAAAATAAATATGTATAACTCTTTCATATTGAATTAAGCTATTCCCATAAACTGTTATCAATAACCGGTATTTTTTGAATTACCCACCGTCGCTACGACAATGCCAAGCCACTGTGATGCCACGTCTTCATGTGCAACAAATGAAGTACTAGGTATCTTCTGTATCTATTATATATCAACAGGGCATCATTAAAAAATACCAAAAAATAAAGGTTCTTTAAACAAATAATTTTAAATGAACATACTAATCAGTACCGAATTATTCAATAGGCCAAGTAGGCACCGGCCTATGGGTTTCACGTCTTTTAGGGGCCCCGCGATAAGGGATCATTACATCATATTTTATTTCATTGTTTCTAATAGATAGAAAAATAATCATTAAATTGAAATTCCAAACAGAAAATGTTTAATAAACTTTTTGATTTGACTAATAGTTCATTCTAATCAATTATCTACAGATGACCGCTGCCAGCTTGTGCGATCGTTTATTTTATATGCGCGTCTATGCTACGCGACATGAACATTGTCAGAAAAGTGTCGGTACGATTGAGTTTTATTTATATACACGTCTTCAAAATGTTTGATAGCCCAAAAGGGGCTTCGAAAAGTGCAAAGGAAGCCCCGAGATTTCGACTGCCCAAGGGCCTTTAAATGGATTGATCCGGCACTGACACTAATTATTTATGCATGGGAACCTTCCCTGTGAAAAACAATTCCTCATGATATAAATTATGTCTCGATCCTTGTAGACAAAATTCAAGTTCTTCGTGCCGAAAGAAAACACTAACCTTATTTATTGTATATGATACCTATAATATATGTCGCTTATATTGTTTTGAATATAAACAGTCATGCAGCTATTTCACTATCCCTAGCTCTATGAAAAGTTCATACAAATCCGAGAGCTAATTTCCCATTTTATTGCGCGAATATAAAACAAAGCAATCTCTGCGGCGCACAGTGGTCGTTTTGTTATCTGGCGCTGAAAAAATATTTTATGTTTTTAGTGCGGTCATTACGTAATTTACAAAATATATATACTTTAAATAATACTAACAATACAAAATAATAATGTGTGAGTAATATAAATAGCCGTATGACTACGAACATTATATACAACTGGCTCTTCTTTCTATAGGTTGAATTTTGGCGCGTTCTATGATACAAGCCAGATGCTTGGAAATGGTTATTTTTTGGGATTACAGGTTTTTGCATCATATTCACGTGGGTAAATGTAATATATAACAGTAATTTTTAATTCGAATTTATTTTTCTTTTCTTATATGCTTTTGCACTTGAATATAACCAATAAACAAACAAATAATATGCAAACAACAAATTTCATTACAGTATTTTGTGGCAACATTATGACTGAATCTATGTTACGATTTGTAAACAAAACAATAGACAAATTAACCAAAGTTATACTCAAGTTATACTCAAAGTTATACTCAACAGGCACTAGAAAGCTCAATTGACCTTAGAAGTACGCGGTAATCGCTCCTAAAATGAGGAGATAATAACAGGGTTATAATAAAATTCGCTTAAGGCGACATGATACCTGGGAACGACTACATCTAGAGAATTTTAGCTTTATGAGTTTTTTGAAAAATATAGATAAGCATTTATTTAAAAAAGTTTCTAAGTGAATCGCTCAATAAGGAACGAATTTAAAATTTGGACCCAAAAGAGTTGCTAATTGCCTTGGACAATAAGGCTTTAAACTGACTTCGAAAACTTTCAGCCGCGATTACTACTACAATGTAATCTGTGAGTGTGTTTTATTATAATTTCATTATATTAACTTGTTAATTCTCTAGTGCAGCACTTAGCCACATTTTTTTATTTAGGCTCTAAATTATTTACAATTAATTATAACGTGAGAGCGCTCTGAGAGTTACGCTAAATATGCTTTGCCATTAACACGCTTATACCACCACTGCGTAAATATAGTTATTCTGTGCTAGCGATGCGATAGAGCATTTAGTATGTGCCTAGTAGCCAGCGCGAGCGGACGTAGAATATGCGCTTGACGCTTCGTCAACGCTGAGTTTTTATTGGTCAGACCCAGTGGCGTAGCGTGCCTTGGCGGGGCCCCGTATAAAAATTTGGGGAAGGGCAAAGATTTCTCACAAAAGAAAAAAAATATTTGCATAAAATTAAAAGAAATATTTATTCATCATAATTATCAATCTGTCACTTTTTCCAAAATTTTTACAAACAATTCAAATTAAATATACACTCTCCTTGTCTTTTTTTCGGCAAACTGATTTATTAAATCATTTATAACTGATGATGACTTTAGTTTTTCTAAAGTTCCTGCTTCTATGGACAATAGTGACAGGTCTGAAAGGCGTTCATATCCCATCGAAGTTCTTAGGTAATTTTTTATCAGTTTTAATTTTGAAAAACTTCTTTCAGCAGTTGCAGTTGTAACTGGAAGGGTTAAGAATAAAAAGCATGCTGTTATTACATCCGGAAAACTAGATGCAAGACTATTGAATTTTATCAACAATAATTCCATGAGTGGTTTAATGGAATGATTTTTTTGAATTTCAGATTTTAAGCATGTTTTTAGAACCTTTCATTGGTCATAATGAATAACTGAGATGTCTTTACTGTATTTAGCCGACAGTTTTCCGAAAGCGTTTAATATCTCTTCGTTTGAAGAAGACAGGAGTTGCTCCGGTTGTAATATTTCGAACATACTACTCAGGTCGCCAGGTCAGGTCAGGTCAGGTTGGGGGCCCCCGTGGCTCGGGGGCCCCGTATAATTGATACGGCAGATACGGCGGTAGCCCCTGGTCAAACCCTACAAAATTGACGAGATTGATA
The DNA here is from genome assembly GCA_944548615.1 of Micropterix aruncella. Lineage (NCBI taxonomy): Eukaryota > Metazoa > Arthropoda > Insecta > Lepidoptera > Micropterigidae > Micropterix > Micropterix aruncella. The sequence goes on along the minus strand of OX155951.1, from coordinate 24,393,088 downwards.
TTTTTTCGCATGTCGGCCCATTTCGTATATTTTATGAGGTCTCATGACGCCTTAATCGAAAATAAGGCCGTATTTTACCTTAATTAGAATTCGACAAATATTTTATTTGACGCTATGTAAGATAATCTGACCTATGTGCGGCAGAGGCGAGGCGCAAGCACGTGCAGAGCTTTCGAGGAGGTAATTCCGACGCGCGCCGAACGCAGCACACATTTCAATAAAGCATTACACAAAATGTATTATAAAAGTTGAAGTCATTGTGCCCGCTTTATTGCCAATAGAGAGATAAAAGTTAGATTGTTGGGTGGCGGCCGCGCCGTGCGCGCAAAGCGTACCGCGCCGCCCGCGCGCCCGCTCGTACCGCACAAGCGCGCGGCTTCGATAGTTACGACTAATTTTATAGTACGGGAAACGGCTTTTACAGCGCAGACAAAGAAAACATCCTATAGAGATATTTCTTCTGAGATTGAAACGATACGAGGGCGTTTCAGATGCGATATTCTTAGGATTTTATTGCCGTGTAATATAGAAAATCGAAAACAAACATTCCCTCCTTCATTAAGGCCAAAATCGAATTCACACGGATGACAACATTCTGCAGGCAGTGACAGTGGTCAGTTTCAGGCAAAAGCACTTCTCGTGAGGATGATATTGTCATTCTGCTACAAATTATATAGGTGTTTGAGACTATTGGCATTTTTTTCAGCGGGGAATTGTATATATCAAACTAAAGAAGAATATTAATACATATTTAAAATTTATTGTTTTTTTGTGGTTTTGGACAGGAAAGTTCGTATACACATTTTCATATATCTTATATATGCACTAGTTTGCACTTACTCACACGAAATGCAATCACACAAACAAGCAAACAACCAAGCAAGAGTGAACGCAAATACAGCCAGTTGCGTATTAAACAAAGGCCCTTGGCTTTATGTATATTCAAAAATTTAAAATTGTTCTCCCCAGTTATTGTTAAAGTAGAACTTCCCTGGTCATTTAGGTATAATAACATGAAAAACCTTTTTTATTAATCTCATAATTTATTTATACCATAATACCTACCTAAATAGGAGGTTTTTCAAATCTGTTTTTTTATCATTAAAATAAAAAAATTTAAAAAATACAAACGGAGCTGCTATGGAATTCACCGAACGGAGTCGGGCCCATCATAATACTATTTTTACACTTCGGTGAGCAGTGGATTCCACACTAACGACCGGCTGTGGAAGGTTTAGGACAGCTGTCTTGCCACATGTGAGCGTTTACCTTATCACTCATTCTATCCCCCTTCGAAGCTATTGAATTTGAGATGCGCAAATCGCGGTTTTAGATAATTTTTCTAGGAAAGACTTGATTATTTTTCTGGAAAGACCAAGATCTTGTGGTATGTACTCGTGGTCTTTTGGGATATTTGATTCCCATGGAACAGCGAACAGAACTATATTTTATATTATTATTTGTATATAATATTTAATATAAATAAATAAATTACTTGTTTTTCCACATTTAAAAAACCATAGTTGGAAAATTTGCTTTTGAACAGGTGTCAATCTAGTTAAACTAGATTTTTGTAATTTTTTTTTATTCAACATGTAATATGCAGAATAAATGTTTGTTTACATCCAAGGTTGGGCGGTTATCACGATTTTTTTTTAATGGGGTACCAAAATAAACTAAAGCCTATAAGGACGCAAAGGTTTAAAAAGGAGGAGAATGAGAAAGAAAGGGGAATTTATGTGAATGATTTATATTGTTCTCTGAGTATGTATTTAAAGTATGTTTTACTTGGCGCGGTTCTCACATTTTTCGGCAAAGCATTCCAGAACCGGGCTCCATACATGGAGGCTCCATGCTCGATTAGGTCATGCAGATTGCATAGCATAAAATCAAATTAAATCAAACAAAGTTTATTGTCTTTAAAACCGTAGTGTATTTGCACCATCATGACCCATGTCTAAGGGTCGGCCGAACTCACAAATCAACACTTATCCGGCAGCCTCCAAGCAGAAGTGCGAGCCCGGGTAGGATGCCTGGGGCGGGTTCCCCTGGGAATCGTAGTTCGGGCGCTCCTCGACGGTTTCCGCACCGTGCGGCGTTAGCCGATCGATTGGGCACTCCGACAGATAGCCTTCTTTTCCTATAGAGTCGGAGCGGTTAATTAGCTTGCAGCAGCCGCTTTTGAAACGACCATTCGGATACCCGATACCGCGTGAAGAACCGAGCAAGAATGCCGTGGTCCGCGATAGATTCGACAGACCTCGAATCACCGCTACACAAGGGACAGTACAGCGCAAGCGAATTCGAACCTATAGCCAGTCGGGAAGCAGGAGAAACCTGGCCGTAACTGGTAGCGAAGGCGCTTGGTCTGCTCGTGTCGAGCTGCGTGGATTGGTCTCTCGCGGGCTAGTTGGCGGCGCTAGATGGTGGATTGTCATTGTCTAAGTCTTTTACGCTCATCGCACGGCTCAAAGAACGATCACATATCGGTATGCCAGCCTGGGGTGACGGATTCGCCCGTTGTAGTCGACACCGCCTAGTTTTCTTTATAAACCGTATTCATAGTTGTTTGGGCAGTACACAACACTTAGGATAGAAATAATCTATATATTTATAAATGTATACATTTGCCCAGAGACATATATTCTACATAGCCCCAAAATTATATAATTCCCTTAGTGAAGACATGAAAAATTATCCTAACATAAAAATATTTAAAGCAAACCTTAATAGATGGCTACTTAACAAGGGATATGTAAAATCTGATCAACTTCTTTGCAACGCACGACAATTTATTTAGTATCACTTATCTATTTTTCTTAATTAAATTTTATTAAATTACAACTATAAATATATATATATATATATATATATATATATTTATTACATAGCTATATTTTTTATAAAATTGGTATATTTATGTATATATACAGGTGGTGGGTCCAAATAATTTATTTTAAAAAAAAACACTTCATTTCTTAAAATTGCATTAAAATATGCACATCTAGAGACGGGCCAAATTATCGCCTAGTTAGATGTGCTATTGGCAGTAAAGGTCATGTAAGATGTGTTAAACCTCCCTATATTAATTATTAAATAATTTATATAATTATTATATGATTACATGACCTATGAATGAACTGTATACCTAATCCTATGTACCTAAATAAATAAATAAATAAATAAATGTATGCCTGAATGTCCGCTATGGAATACTAAACTGCTCGACCGATTTTGATGAAATTTTGAGGGAAACTTTAGATTAGTTTGGAGATTTTTGGAAAGGATTTTTTAGTGTCATCAATAAAAACAAAACCCTTCTTTTATTTAAAGCGACGAATTTGAATTTCGAATGCGACCGCGAAGACAGGAGTGTTTTTATAGTCGAATGAATTTTAGAGCGGCGAATTTTAATTTCGAATGCGACCGCGAAGACAGGAGGGAGTTTGATGTTTTCAAGGTAGGTTGTTTTTTAAATGAATTTTTAAAATAATTTGTGCCAACAGAATCAATAAAATGACTCAAAATGAATTGAATATTTGTGTAATGTCTCTCTTTCAAATTTATTTTAGTTGGTGGCGTAGCAACGCGCGCTACCCTGTACCCTGCGTACAGCTTGTTTGATTATAAAATCCAAAGAACAAAACCAGTGATTAAGGAATCGATAAATTATTTTAGTATATCGCAAAATTTTCTGGATACGTTACATATACATACCATATTCTACAAATACACACATAAATTGTACACGCTGTTTTCCCAGTGAGTGATAAACAAAAGGCCCGACATAAAAACACTTGTAAATTATGCAGGTGTCCTGGGCGAGCGGCCACTTTGGCCAGTATGAATGTGGCTCATTTACCTGGGCTGTCGGCCGAGGGCGGGCGGCGTCATATCTTTGCCTGTAACTGCCCAGCGGCAGCGGCGGCGGCGTCAGGCGGCCGGCGATATCCACAATTTCACCGCCCTGCGCCGCCCGCGCCGCCCGCGCCGGTCGCCCATCAGATAAGCGCGATAACTTCCAGCCGCGGAAAACCATTGCTGCGACATTTTTAATGCTTTTATTTCGCTGGAAATTGTGCGAGGCGTACTTATCTTCAAAGAGGCGTTAAAATACGAGTATGCGTTGAAAGAAGAACATCGTAATTTTCGTATAACGATACGCGTTAGTTGCAAAAAAGAAATTCATCGGTTTAATTTAAATTTTAATTATATATTTTTTTTCAAATTTTCAGCCTAAATCTATTTTTATTGTATTTGGTAGAGTATCCTTAACTGCTAAGTATGTCTTGAAATATTTTGTAAGGTATGATGAGTTTCGCTATAACTTTCAACTGCGGAAAACCTTTTATTTCTCTGGAAGTTGCGCGAGGCGTACTTATCTTCAAAGAGGCGTAAAATACGATTATGCGTTGGAGGAAGAACATCGTAATTTTCGAATAACAATACGCCTTAATTGCTAAATAGAAATGAGTCGGTTTAGTTTAATTTTTTTAAATATTTTTCATCAAATTTTAAGCCTGTATTTATTTTCAACTTAATTGCTAAGTATGTCTTGAAATATTTTGTATGGAATGATGAGGTTCGCGATAACTTGCATCTTCTGATAACCTTTGCCGCGACATTTTTACCGCTTTTATTTTGCTGAAAATTGCGCGAGGCGTATTTATCTTCAAAGAGGCCTTAAAATACGAGCATGCTTTAAAAGAAGAACAGAGTAATTGTCGAATTATTTCGTACGCGTTATTTGTTTGTTAAAAAAATAAATAAACAGGTTTTATGTAACATTTTTATTTATATTTGTAGTGTATATCTATTACTTTACCGGCCCACCAACCAACAAGGAAGGAAAGTATTGTAAAGGCGCATTTTTTTTCGAGATGTTAACGACAATATCTACATTAAGTCCCACTTAGACGATTAAGATCATTTCCAGATGAAAGTCTGTCTATGTAGGTATATGTGTGTATTTATTCACGGTAGCGCCCAAACCCTTAATCCGTTTCAGCTGAAATTTGATACACAAGCATCATTCGGTCATGGCAAGAGTTCAAAGGATTTTTGTTGAAATCGTTGCACCACAGGGCGCACTAGTCGTTTACTTCATTACTTCACAGGGCGCATTACTTCGTTTTCGCTTAACATTATTTTTGCTCGACTCCTAAGGGCCGTAACGTGATGTTAAATAGTTTTAAGCCTTCCTCAAGGATTGGGCTATCAAATGCAAAGTATGTTTAATATCCAACTGGTAGTTGCAGAGATTAGCGCGTTTAAACAAAAAAAAAACTCTTCAGCTGTATAGATTAGGAAGACCTGATTAATTTTTGGGGGTTTCCGTGAAAATGGACAACTGGAAAATCAGCTTCTTATTTTAAGGTTTAATACTTTGTTCATTTCTTTTTTGTACATTTAGCCACATTGTTATCAATGTTATAAGTAACTCGGAAAAATTGAACAACGAAATGCAGCTAATGCTCATTGCTCACCTAACTAGGACTAAACTGTCTTGTATCTAGGCGGGTCAGAGTAAATAATTATAATAAGTAATACAACTTATGTAACAATTAGCCTAATTAACATACAAAACTTTTTATTTTTATAATTAATGAATGTACTTAATTAAGATTATATGGCTTAAGAGTCCATAACTCAAGAACGCACTGTCGGTTTTCGCAAATTCTTCCGCTAATTAGTTTTATTCGTCTTATTATAAGCTGATTAGAACTGTCATATACAAACGGATCCCGGCTCAGCGCTCGCGAATTGAAATATACCTTTACGTTTCATCTTACTACTAGTATAATTTTTGTCACTTCCTGAATAAGTAAAAGCTCACGTTCGCGCGTGGGTGTAGACTACTGTAGACAACAATGAGCGAGAGCGAAGTCAGACAGAGCGAGCTAGAGAAGGATGAGAGAAAGAGAGGGAGGGAGAGCGGGCTGATCGCAGCATCCCGTCGTAATCCGCGACGTAATCCGGCGGCGGCGCGGAGGACGACGTTATTAAGATAAAAACATAATAACAGTCACGTGTCGTTGAAATATAAATACGGGACCAACCCCGTCGCCTGCCCCGCGCTATATCTGCCGGAGTGGTGCGATCGAAGTCACATGGGCAATGAAAATAGTTAAATTGTGTATATATTATCCTTTTGTGCCTTACAACTGTGTCTACAACCTTAACTATACAATTGCCGCTTATTCACACTGACCATTAAGAATTTGATTATAAAAAAAAAATACTTAATACAAAAAAAAAGTTGAAAACGTCTATTATTATGAAAACCATAAATAAACGAATTAGTTTATTACTCCTTGATATTGGCAGGCATGAGATTGAGGGCTCACCGCCGCATATTTATCCTGACTATTTAACCTTTTTTATTTATTGCTTTTACGCTTAATATTTCTTTTTTCTCTCTTATTTATTGCCTTTAAACTTGTCTAACTTCTCTCTTTTTTTATTTAATCTTGGTTCTTGGATAATGTTTTCGTCTTATATAAACTGACTAACATTTTCATTTTTTTTGTATTTTTTTTTTGTTTATTTTTGTAGAAATTATTATTTTCTGACGTGATTATAAAATATTAAGTATTATTACACGTTATTTAATAAACTAAAATAAAAATACTCTTGAGATATATCTGATGGCCGAGGGAATGACGTCCAAGGGTAGAAACCCTGCACAAATTGGTATTCATATAATTCCCATGTATGTTATGCGACTTTTTGTTGTTTTCGAGTTATGAATTTTTTAATGGTTTTGTGAGAAGTTCCGGCCCGAACGGATGTATTTTTTTTTAAATTTTGTTTTAATATTTTTACTTTTTCTTTCATTAATTTATGCACAGTTATCAAGTAATATTAGTTTGATAACTGTGCGAACAATTCACAATGAACTACTAAGGGTTTATTCTAGTTTTAATACCATCATTATTTCAGTTACAGGATAATGGCTACACCGTAATGTCGCACGCGGAAATAGCGAATATATTACATATTTTAAAACATTTTTTTAATGATGCAATAGAAATTTTGTCAATCAGCGGAACTCATCGTCCCCTGCATTTTCGATGAAAATCCACGTTAGATATCATCAGAAAACGATTCTCATTTAAACTAGCTATGACCATATTTACATAATTTAAAAGTAACACGGATAGATAAAATAACACTAAGGAAACTTAATTAAAATTTTATATTAAAAAGGGGTTTTATGATATAAAATAATCGGTTGTGTCACCTCAAGACTTTCCCGGCAAGTAGGCAACTTTTCCCCGCCATTTCCCTCTAACAAATTAGGCGTTTTGATAACGCCTCTGTCAGTCATTACCACGACTACTCGGTGTTTCGGGCTGATAGCACCAAGTTCAACTATGAAATTGTTTGATTTATGTGCATTCAGCACGACGACAATATAGCACGCTCCATTAGGGACGTCATTTCTGTAAATTTGTGCCCATACACCATCTGCAGCATGCACGAGACGTTTGAAGTACCCACTGAGTCGGCGTCTCTAAAACAGCCTACCCGTTTTTTCAGGCGTGTATTTCCAACAACTAACATCAGAGAACATTTGAAGAATCAGTATTATTACGTAAATTAGTAGAATGACGCGTCAAAATAAACATTGATTCAAACGATCAAGTTCGTTCGCTCCGCCCATAAGCGTTACATAATTCCGGGTGTTATCTTCCCACCCATTATACGGCCGTTTAACGAAAACACAGGATTAAACAGTTCGCCACGTCGCGTTGCCGCATCGCCTGCCGACGCCACGACGTGACGCCCAACGCCCGTGACATTCCCTTCTTCCTATTTATACTCCTCCTGATCCCGTTCTTATTGTTATCTATAGCAACTATTATCATAGTTACGCGACACTTGCTATGATAGCAGTCGCACAATATCATGTAATGGCAATGGCATCGTTGTATCAGATAATAATAAGTGTTTTTTAAATATGTATTTAGATAGGGATTATTTTTATGTACGAGGGTGATCTAGTAACAACGATATACGACCTTAGACAAAAGTATCAAACCGTGGGCTTTCAGGAATGCGGCAAATCAGAAAATGCCATTCTGAATAAACAGCGTTTTATAAATAGGATAGAAAACGAATTTACCGCGTGAAATTTGTAGGACCCGACGTTTCGGTGACGTTGCAGCCGCCGTTGTCTAGGGTAGACTAAAGAGCTGTCAGTCCGTTGTTTTGCGGGTAGACCGCAAACCGCTGCCGCCACTGCGTAGGTTATAACGGTGGTGGGGGGCCGGGCTCGGAGCGCGGGAATTTTTAAAATCCGTCTTGCACACAACACTCACTGTATCCTGTTTTACGTCTTTGCGTTCGGCGTTCGGCGGCGGGAACATTTTAAGAAGAGGGTTCCACGTAGAAGAGAGTTTGTAGCCGTCATCTCTATTGAAGTTCGGAGTTCTTCTTCTACGACGGCTACAAATGGCAAAATGAAAAAACGTGCCAAAAAAAAAATTAAATCTTCCCCATTTTGGGGAAAAAAATATATCTTTTTTCCATGGTCCGGGACATAGCTACGTCCTTACTAATCAAGATTTTTTTGTTTTTCTTTATTTCATAACACTACAAGGGTTGGATGTTAACCAGGACGCATCTTTTTTTAGCTTTCACTTCGCTAGCCTTTAACTCTTTGAAGTTTTGTTTTCTTTTTTGGTGATTTTTTTTTGTATCTTTGAAACGTCAACGAACATTATGTAAAAAAATGGATTGTAAAAATGCTTAAATTTTTTAAATATCCTACTCGGAAAACGCATAACATTTAGGCCTCTAGACCAGAATACCCCCTTAAAAAGTGTTAACTTAATTATATCTAGCTGACTAGTCATGTCATGATGTATTAAATGCATGGCTGCGGAAACATATTATGTAACTATCCACTTATCAAATTTGAAAAAATATTTTGTGAATTAGTTTGATTCATCTTATGGGTGAGCTCATTAGAGCTACTGTATACAAACCGATCCGAGTACAGAGCCAGCGTTTTGAAAAATATTTGTATTTTTCATCTTACTACTCTTCAGGTAAAGCACATGTACCTACCTGTGTATTTATTGAATTTATTTATCCCTTATTTTACATAAATAATTTACCTATAATTAATTACTCGTACATGACAATAGACACATTTAATATACATGGAAATAAAAAGAAGAGAGCGGTTTTGGGAATTTTGTCACCTCACTAAACATATCCTGTATTAAGGTGATATTTTTTGGAATGTTTATCTGTGAGGTCCATATAGACTGCTGCAATATTTGATATTTATGTTAGAAAATGCAAAACTACAGTTATTACAATATGTATGATATTACAATATGTAAAATATGTATGTCGGCTATTATATACATAATAGTAATGATATGATTGTAAGAAATAATAATTTTATTTAACGATCACACATTACCAGTCATCTCTCGTCGATTTTATTAACCAGTATGTCAGCAGACTTTTATAATGGGCGGCATTTTGTATAATGTCGGCAGTCTTGTATAATGGTTGTAGCCTGGCAAAAGTGTTTATTAAAAGAGTTATGGAGTTTCATCTGAAGTTAATGTCTTCGTTCAAAAGTCGTTCCCTATCTCGGTTGTGCATGTCGGTTTCTGAGCTTTGTATCATGTGCATGAGAGATAGTGATCGGCTTGTCGTTGTCCCGCGGGAGTTTCTTCCTGTAGCATATTAAGGCATGTGGTATGTATAGTTGATCAGAGGCGTAGCGTCCTTGCGTCCTAGCGTCCTAGTAAAGAAGTCCTTGTAAAGTTGATTAGAGGAGTAGCGGTATGCCTCCCTGGCTATTACCCTAATCAAAGCCTTTTTAATTTTTTATCAGAGGATCCAGATTTGTTTCAGCTATATCACCACCGCCTTTTGATTTCCGCCTATAACAGATCCGTCCAGAAGGAATTGGGCTAGCGCAGAGTAAATCGTCCTCAATAAATATATGTCAATCGTTCCAGTGGGTGATCGTTGCAGTAGTTGTCGTAATTCAAAATTATCGTCCCATATCAAAACTCCCAATATTTAGTAAGTTAATGGAAAAACTCGTATTCGAACAATTATTCGCAGCTGTTCGTTCAGTCATAGTCCCAGAACAACACGGATTTTTCAAATCAAGGTCTGTAGAAACCAACCTTATTACCTTCACTGATTCTGTCCTTAAGTCTATGGATAAACGTATACAGGTTGATGCTCTATACACAGATTTTTCTAAGGCATTTGATAAAATAAATCATAACTTACTTCTAAAAAAGTTATGGGCTTTGGGGATTAGGGGTGACTTGTATCGCTGGATTTCCTCGTATATCGCATATCGGACTCAAGCGGTAGTTGTTCAGGGTTATCAATCCGAGTTTTCTGAAATTCCTTCAGGGGTACCGCAAGGCTCCCACTTAGGACCACTTCTTTTCCTTCTATACCTCAACGATATCACCAATTGCATGCTACATTCCAAAATAGTCATATATGCGGATGACACGAAAATTTTTAGTGAGATCCGATCAATTAATGACTGCCTTAATTTGCAGGCAGATATAAACCGCCTTATGAAATATTGTTCAGATAACTGTCTCTTCGTTAACGTAAACAAATGTCACATAATCACATACTCCAGAAAAAATACTAATATAATGTTTGACTACAACTTGAATGGCGCTATAGTTGGAAGATAATCAGCGGTGCGAGATCTTGGGATTACACTTGACACGAAAATGATATTCGCTGAACACATCGATAATATTATTAGAAAAGCATATAAATTACTAGGTTTTATTCTAAGGGTATCATCGGTATTCAAATCCACTGACACGCTTAAAACCCTCTATAATTCCTATGTAAGAAGTCAGTTGGAATTTGCATCAGTGGTCTGGAATCCCCAATATTTGACTTACATATCGCGGATCGAATCGATACAAAAAAGATTTGTGAAGCGATTAAATTTCACTTCTTTCACTAAGCCCAGCTCCTATGAGGAATCCTTAAAAGCCCATAATTTAATGTCATTGGAGAGCCGTAGAGTCTTGATCGATGACGTATTCTTGCATGGGTTGGTAAATAATTCCATCGATGCGAACGCGATTTTGGAGCGCATTGAATTTTATGTTCCTCCCCGCCCTGTTCGATCGCATCGACTATTTCATCTCCCTGTGGTGAAAACCAACGCATCTCAAAATGCATTTCTATACAGAGCGTGTCATAGATATAATACAGACTTTTTAAGTGTGGACATATTACACTCATCAAAAACCTCTTATAAGATCTCAATAAAAAAAAATCTAGAGTCTATCTAGATGATCACAAAACATTTATACATATTATATTTCATTTAATTTAGTTCAAGGACATAATTTTATCTCAAGTATATTCATTATAATAACTATATATCATACCTAAAATTAAATATAAATATATTTATATACATACCTACATAATATATTTTTATCTATTTTGTCTCTCCCTTTCACCTCACTTCCCATCCTGATTCCCCCCATTCTCAAGCGGAAACAATATAAAATTATATTGCGTTCATTTTGTATACTTTATATTCGGAATCACATTAATGGATTTTTGTCACTTTTAAATAGGTTTTTATTGCATTGTATGTAGTCTGTTTGGTTCCAGAATAGAATAAAATAAAATAAAATAAAATTGCTTTAGTATAGTACTCGATCCGCTATATACCTAGCTATATAAGATTCCTATACCTATATCCCATATATCTATATAACTGCCCTATATACCTTAAACCTATTTTGGATGAAATCTAAAAATAATTGATCATCCCGTATCTTATCATAAAAATTAAATTGATTTTCAACGACACATTTTCGGTAACAAGACCAAAACCAAATCAGAACAAAAAATGCTTTCACTTCACTGCATATTGTCTTTCTTCACTATTACCCCGCTGAAAGCACCAGCTGAAAGAGCTTTTCACAAACGACTCGCTCGTCATTTGGGGCACCCGCGCCGCAATTCAGGCATTATTTCAACCGCTTCGAGCTATTAAAAAGCTACTTAATTCTCAACAGTGACACGCTTGTCTCAAAAAAGAAAAGCTTTAAAAAAACGGTCGCAGTCCGGCGCACATGTCATCGCCTCTCACATCGACGGTCATAAAGACCGCTGCCTTGCGGTGTCATAATACGGCGCATTCATTGACACGACGCGACGCGTCGCTACAACCATTGTCTTCACTGAAAACGACTGAAGAAAACGACGGGGTTGAGACTTTCGATAAAATTTTCAGATTTTAAAATGGGACTCCAGACTATGAACGATTTTGGGAATGTGCTTATGGTTGCCGCTACCCCATAGAAGTAGTAATATTATTTCTACCAGAAGCAGCACTATTTTCGCCGTCCAGCCGAAAGTACTATACTTAAATATGTGTACTCGATGCGCGGTTTACGACAGCCCGCCAATCGCAATGTGTCGGTCGCAAAAGTACGGACTCAGCTGTTTGTGTGAAGTTTTTCGCGTAGATATAATAATAATAATAATAATAATAATATATTTTAAGAGAAACTGGTAAAAGAGATATATATACAAAAAGTAACCAATTAGGATAATACCCGTACTAGTGTAGAGTTTTCCTGTGTGCATGTAATTTTAAACTAATATTAAAATATATAATACAATTATTCATATACATTATCACTCTCACTTACGTGTAAAAATATATACATAGTATATTTATAAAATTATACACTTATAATATTTACATAGCAATTATGCCTTGCTGTGCCGTAAAGGTATATATAATAATTTCCTTAAACAGTAATGTTGAAAGTAGCAACGTTACTGCGTTACTGGAATAATTCACGTATAAGTAAATTTAAACTTATCGATGTTATTTGGAAACGTCAATTTCAAAAGCACCCCGCTTCTAATGATATCAATCGAGCGTCCGATTATCATAGCAACTATCGAGTATATCATAACATTATATATTATGGATACTAAAGTTTTTTCAGCATTATTTTATTTTTTTAGGATATGGTGGACAGTTAACCAATTCGCCGAATTCGTATAAAATAGTTTTTTTTATAAATTATCTTTTTGTATAATTACCTGCCATTAAATTATTAGAGAAATATGAATACTATTATTATTAGATATAAATCAACTCAGGAGGTTGTTTTGATCATAACAAGATTGTTTTGTTGTGTACGAAATCACATAAGTCAATCTAAGTGATTTAGTGTATCTCAAATGATTATGATGATGAAATTATACTATCCGAATTCGAATGTTCAAGAACTGCTTTATGTTCTGATTGGATATTGTATATGGAACTTGCGGAATAACCCGGTGTTGCTCGAGTGTTAGTTAGTAATTTCCCCCTTAAAAGGGATATTCGCAAAACTTTCAAAAGCTTATTTATATTCTATGTGGAACAATTGCACTGAAAGTCGTATCTTAACCCACTACGAGATAAAAAATTATCAGCTAAAACTGCAACCACGGGAGATTAGCGAACGACTTTCGAAATATTTATTTTTAGCATTCCTTTGAATTTATTTATTTGTCTATTGAAAAGAACATGTATGGAAATTATTTTTAACCAATGATTTTGTGTCACTCCTAACTAGGCAGTGTCTGTTCCAAGGAAAACGCCAATTTTATATGGTATTATTTAAAAAAGGTATAAAAATTCAAAGGAAACTTCCTGCAAAGTTTGAAATATCTGACCCAGTAGTTTCATAATTAATGCCTGAGTCATTCAGAATTTATGTAGGTTATTATGTAAAAATCACAAAAGCGGTTTTTTCTTTATTTGTCTGCTTAATTCTACCAACCCTGCATTACGTAATTTGTAAGTCACAGAGTGATGATACGTCATGCACCTGTCTCACTCTATGTCGACCTCCGCCATTATGAGACTTCCGACCCAGACATTAGCTATTATCATTAGCTGTTGCTATAATTTGCAGCGATAATGCTGAGTGTTTAATAAATTAGCGTAAAAAAGTTGGCAACCGTGACAAGACAAAGGTGGCTTATTTTTGAACGACATGACGGGTCGCTTTCGGTGGCAGCATTGTTGAGTTTGTTTGATGGAGCTTTTAACATTGTCGTCGCGATGACACTAAATTTCAGACGTGCAATCGCGAGTATTATCCTAAATTATAACGACATGCCCCTTAGTCGAAAATAAGTCTGCGGCGTCTGCGACAGTTTATGATTCACTTAATATTAATTATGATATTTATGTTCGTTTGAGGATTAAAATAGCTCACTTGTCTTTGTATGTACCCTTACTTTCTGTCTGATATTCTTAACACTCCAGGACTTGTGCCCTATTTTCGAACGTAGATAGTCGCCTCCTGGTAAAATACTAATCATTGCTTTTAGTTTATTAAATTATCACATGGTAAAACTAATCTATACACTATAAATAGGATATAAAACGAATTTACCGCGTGAAATTTGTAGCACCCGACGTTTCGGTGACGTTAACCTAACCTAACAGTCTACCCTGGACAACGGCGGCTGCAACGTCACCGAAACGTCGGGTGCTACAAATTTCACGCGGTAAATTCGTTTTATATCCTATTTATAATGTCAAACAACTGCGATAGTCTTCGATTTTATAATCTATACACATTGGTCATTGTTCCAAAATGTTCCAAATTGTTCATTGTTCCAAAATCTGTCAAAATGGATCCTAATGGCTCCGTGCAGCTTGGGTGGTGTTGGCTAAAAATCTATGTCATCTGGCCTACCCAGCTCACGGTTCAACTCCTGTCTGGTAGCCTTCTCGAAGAGGGGCTTGCCCTGTCGGTTTCTGCCACGGCTGTAATCCTGCAGTCGGAGGCGTATTGGTCATGCGGTTATTACATATAAATTAAATACAATATATGAAGTAGGGTAGAACAGGGTGGGGTCAGTTGAACCGGATTTTGTTCAAAACCGTGTAGACTTTATTTTATCTAAGGTAGAGACATGTTTCCATTTAAAATAGTAATTTACTTCCATGGCTACATAAACACCTCAAAAAACTTAAGTAAGTATATTCATAAAAGGATGAAATAACCATTTTACCAGCGATGGTCGCGTGACTCGCTTGACCCCATATGTGTGGTCAAGTGAGCCACCCTACGGGGTTATTTGAACCTATATAATTTCAGTGCAATAATTTCTTTAACATAATTGAATAAAACGAATAATAGCTGTTTACTCCTTTAATTAAATATATATTAAAAAATCAATCATTATCACAATTTTGCATTATAAAATATGGACCAGACCCAGGAATGCATTTGGTATGAGCACGTTGTCGACAATCGTAGCATTTAATTCATTCTTCGCCTGGAAAGCTGTCTGAAAAAGCCTCGACACAAAAGTTTGCTTTAGGAAGCGGTCTCACAACATCTTCTGCAGCCTCTTTTAAGTGATCTTTTGAGATATTAGCCCTTTCAGTTTTTCTCTTGTAAGTCCTCATTCTAATAAAAATAAAAGAAACATGCAAATGAGCCGTGCTCAATTGACCCCATTTGTTTTGGCTCAACTGACCCCATCCCCCATATTTATGATTTATTTCAAATATGTCGAATATAAGACATTATGACATTGTAATTCCTTAATACATTTATTAGGGAGTCAAAATAAACTTACTCTGTAGCCGTACCAGCAATGTATTGTGCGTGAGACAAAAAATGTGACGGAATCAATTTTTTACTTTGATCGCGAAAAATGAAGCATGGCATCCGTGCGCACGCAACGAATGCGACTTGGCAACTGGATTTGCGAACTTGATCGCCGACTCAGCTGGCATTCCCAAAATTTCCATTACGTATACAATTTGTATTATAATATGGGTGGTTTATTTGACTCCGTGGTTTAAGTGACCCCGCTCTACCCTAGTTTTATTGTAAATGTATTTTTGAGTGTCTTGAAATTCACTTTAGTCTATGTAGAATAGGCTGTGTTTTACCTAACCTAACAATGGCCTGTCGGTCATTCAAATATATTCACTTCACTCGGTAATTCTTCACATTTCATTCGATATTTACCAGCTACACCGCTTTCCCAATTGGACCATACTTGCCCGTGTCAGTGCGGTAGTTCTCGGGATACTACAGAGGGTGGTTACGATCCTTAAAGTATGCGTAAGTAGTTGTTTTCCTGGGTCTTAGTTAATCCTGTGACCTTGAGTTATGTGTATTATTTAAACCTATTAAACATGTGCACTCCAGCCTTTGTAAGCTATTTAGCTTATTTATCCATTAGTCTACTAGTATGTTTATGGGAGTTGTACATACATACCTACACATTTGCTGATGGCAATAGTTTGTATTAGTACTTCTGTTAGTCTTTTCAAAACACTGAATCGAATTTATTTCCTTTTAGGAACAAATTAGTTGGGAATAGGGTTAAAGCCGGAAAGTTGCCTCAGTCGAATCCCGGTTTTGAATACACTATTTTTGGGATGCTGGTGGCGTTAGCGCTTTATTATAAATAATAGTGTCCCTCCCGCAGGCTTCAGTGCCAAGTAAGCCGTCGGAGTAGGCATACGGGTTTTGTCCAAAGAAGAAAAAATCTTCCACGGCATAACTTTGACGGCCGTCAAAATGATATTGGTAAATAATTTCTATTGAGCTTTTTTTATACTGCTTGTAGTTTCAGTCAACTATTTGTTTCTTTGCATGCATTAGAGTATAAATAAAACTGCTTTTTACGCTTTATTGTTGAATAATTTTTATTTATTTCGCAAATAAAAAAGGCAATTAGGTGTATCAAAAAGGATAGTCGCCCTGTTTACTTAAAGTCCAAGATAAAATTGTCCAGAGGAAGAATAAAAAAGAAAAAATAAAGAGAACAAGCAAAATAACGGAAACTAAAATTAGAACAGCAAAAAAAAAGATTTTAGGACGGTTAAAATCAAACCAGCTGGTATATAAAGCAAGAAAGCAACCGCAGAGAATACCATAGAAGGAAGAGCTTTTAGGAAGAGAAGAATACAAATTAACAGCTCTGGCAGTGAAAACGAAGAAAATATTGTAAGTTCAACATGCATTTTTAATGTTAAGATACTATCCGCTACAGTACGCGACTGTCCTTTTTTTTTGAGAGTTTAAATACAACAGGATGTAGGTACTTAAAGCTAATGTTAATTATGTTTAGAGTAATAGGTCACTATAAAAGATCAAAGACTTATGTTTTGATATACATGTTGCATTATTCTCAGTAAGTAAATATTTTTTACAATAGGGTTTTTTTGAAACGCGGGGCAACTATCCGGCTGTTACCCTATAGTTCGTGATTACTTTCTAAGATTTGATTATTCAGTACTATCATTGCACAGTTCCCTCTGCATGTCTATCCTTTCTATCTTTATTTGATTCCAATGAGGGTATACATAGATTCAAGCCATGCAGTTAACTTATTTACGGTGCCATCCACGTGGCCTCGTGTACCGATGCAATGCCCCGATGCCGTAACAAAACGCCCAGTCGCAGAGCTAAATGTGGCCAAAAAAGGCGCGTAAACATGTGTCGATTGTCGATTGTTTGGTTAGGCGTGTTTTAATGCTCGGCACGCGATCGAATGGCTTCCTCGTAGGCGATAAATTGCTGCGAGAATTAGAAGATGCAGCAGCGACGGCCGGCTGTCGCGTGCCGTCTGCCCCCCGCACGCATCTTCTCATCCACCGGCGTAGCCGCGGCGGCGATGGCTTATCCCCGCGTATGCCAGGGATTGCATATGCCCAGCCAGCATTATCTCACGCTTTATCTAGGTGATTGCTGATAACCCTCTGATACCAACAAATAAGGAACTTCCTTCTTCCATATTAAACTGACACAAGCGGTCAATTTAGTCCCGAATGCCGGAACAACAGACTAAACTATAGGTATATAGAGAAGACACAACCAGATACAGAAAAGAATAGGACCATCTTAAGAATAGTTGATCTTGAAAATTAATACGCTTATTAATTTTCAAAATCAACTTGACGTTGGTTGAAAGGTAAGTCAACGAATATAGATCAGCAGTAGAACTTAATATAGGAAGAACATGACTTTTGAGTTTAATTAGCGCAGCAGTGGTCAGTATTGAAGCATTTCGATATATACAATGTATATTATACATATACGATTTTTTCTCTGTTATCTGTGTAAATGACTGCTTATCGGAAAGCTTCACAGTAAACGACTTCTTTGTTCACAGCAGCAGAAGCAAGAAGGTAAAAAGTTCTGCTGGAACTGACATGCGAACATCCTATATACCTATAGCTGGCACCACCATTTCATAATATATATATGGCTGGCATCACCATCTCTTTAGATAACAGTATATTCAACGTTTAAATTTTGGAATAGGTACTTTTTTCTGCGATTCTTCTGTCATTTTGGACGATATCTTATTAACTCTTCAACGGATTTTGATCTCGTATAGCCTACGAGCCATATAGACCAATGGCAACAGAAAAGCTTTGTATATGAAAAAATCGAGGCCAGATCAATCTAGTGTATCTCGAGTTACTAACACGTTGCATGTTATATTAGGTAAGGATATTTCTGATCTAATGTACACTTTGACTTCTGTATGATTAATACTTCAATAATACGGAATATGCAGTTAATCCTTAACAGAGGCCCAGAGGTCTTTTACTGGTGATCATGCCATGTTTCAAAGGAGTTAATCGTAGTTCGGTAATACCTACTCATATCTTCATAATACTTTTAATTAAATTTGAAAAATTTGAAAATATCCACTAAATGTAGTGAACGCCTCAACTTATTGTAAACTGCGTCTATTTCTCCCGATCTTGATATCCATAATAATTTGAGGTCTCAAAGAACTTTAGTGGGATTTCACGAGTTCTATCCTACAAAGTAGATATTAGTATGAGATTTTGCCTCCCTCTCCGATATCGCCGATTCAGCAGCCGAAACGTCCATTTCTTATTCATAATGGTATAATCCGGCATTGAAGTGATTTATTCTGTAGGTCGTTTATTTGGCGAGCGTATTTGAACGGGAGCGGGAGTAATGGTGAATACGCGTGTCGCCTCGATATGTTGACAGACGAGAACAATATTTTATTGCGATATTGAATAGGGCGCGAGCGCTACACGGCGACATGTTTATATTCAAATTATACGATTAATTATTATGTTGCGCCCCCGAATAGCATTAGGGATTATTGTTTATGGAGCGGCGAACACGAAACCATACTTAGCGGAGAATGGAAGATTTACTGGAGTGTTCTATCCGATGTCAACTTCTTCTTCCTAGGGTGCTATATCCTCCATGCTCTGGCAAAACTTTTGATGCAGATTCACTCAAAATACACTGAGAAAAATATTAGATTGATTCTTACATTACCATTTTGTTATTACGGTTTTCGTTGAAACTCCATTACTCGATTACATGTTTTAACATTTTTCGTAAGGTTATTACGAAAATAACAGTAAAACTGTAGTTTCCACATTATTTATTTATCCGAATATAACTGTACGTATACTACTACCTACATGCACTCATGTTAGAAGCGAGATCGTAAAGTCGCGACGTAATGAAATAACATTATGTTTTAACATTGCGGCACGGTAAGTACTGTCATGGCAACACTATTACGCAACATGTTAATTCATACGTATGAATCACAGTCCGAGTTATATGGGTAATCTTTGTTGAAACATGGATTTTCAGTGTAGTGACATTTTTGTCAGTGTAGTATCCTTCTGCGATCTTGACCTCTTTTATCAATAAGTAAGTCATCTACGATTGTTTTCTCATTATTCAGTAATATAACCGAAATAAAAACGATTTCTTGGTTTTATGATGGGCGAGTGTCTGAGTAACTGATAGACACTTGTACTTCCCCATTAACCCTTCCTATTTGAGTTAACCATTTTTGGTTAGACGCTTACAAATGCTAAAATTGTATCTAACCAATATTGGTTAGGGCGTTCCGCGCTGCGTAAAATGCCAACTTTTTAAATATTTATTCATTATTATATTAATTGTTTGACGAGATAAGGTTATAATATTATAATTTCAAATTTCAATGCGATCATTTTACAGTTATTCTTTTTACGATCTGTATAGTAGTTTAAAAGTTATGGTCGTTTTTCTCAAGGCCATCGACTTCACGCGCAAAACTGTCCCGGGCAGAAGTGACGACTAAATTTTTACCCCGCGATAGGAGGGGTTAAAACATATTGCTACATCTAAGGTAATTTCAGCATTATTTTCTAAACCAAAATCTTGAAGGACTTGCCTTCTTCTTCGACTTTTTTAGACATGCCTTTCATCAGACTTTGTAGCTCAGATCCATAGTGCTATGGCCTGCAAGCTCTTCAGCGTATTAATTGAGAGTTAATGCTTAAAGATAATTTCCGAAACTGCATTTCCAAATCAATAAATATCATAATATCA
Source organism: Micropterix aruncella (assembly GCA_944548615.1). Taxonomy (NCBI): domain Eukaryota; kingdom Metazoa; phylum Arthropoda; class Insecta; order Lepidoptera; family Micropterigidae; genus Micropterix; species Micropterix aruncella. The sequence continues at coordinate 24,372,671 of OX155951.1, read as the reverse complement.
ATAAATAATGTATAATGTATAATTACTTGGGTTTTTGATGTTAATCCAAGCAACTTAAGAACATTTGGGTTATGTTCATATTGTAGCAATTTGATTAGTAGAAGTCGCTCGGAAATTTATGCAGTTATCTGGAATCGACATGAAGGTTCATCCTAATATTAAAAAAGTTTAAAGGTGTTTTTGTATTTAAGAAGTACGGATATTATCCCTTTCTATGTCGTACCGCATTTATTTAAAGCATAGTTAAATAAAATGTTCTCTTTATAAGAAGAGATTTTTTTACTATGTTCAATGTTTTTTTGGTAAAACTCGCGTAACTCGCTTATTAGCTAGGGTTTGTCTATTTGTGCCACACAATTATCTTCGCGCTCGTAAACACCGCCTGTTTGTGGGAGCTGTTTTTGTAACCTTATGAAGAGGAGAATATTATATTAGTAATATTATATATGTATATTTATTTATGTATTCTATAAATATTACTTTTGATCACAGAATTTTGCTCCACAATTTGCACAATTTGCACACCAATCAGGTCGTGCTTTCCTGTGTATTTTACACTTTTCTACATTTCATCCTCTCCCATATATTTCTTTATTCATCTTTTTGTAAAATTATTATTACGAGAGGGAATACCCAGTAAGTGGAAATTGTTTTTTTTTAATATTATTTATTTAACACGACTAATGTGATTATTTCTACGTCCACTTTAATTTACTAAATGAATTAAATTAATTATTTTTTTACAAATAATATGTTTTAAAATTCCAGTAGGTACTTATAATAGATATAATATAAGAAGGTCCTAATAACATACAAAATATCTAAATTGATTAAACCCATGCATCTTTATCGATTAAGTAGTCACCAAATACTAATAATAATAATAATAATACATCTTTTTACACAGTTTTCACTCAGTGTGAGAATTGTTTTCCATGTGAATTTCTTCAGAAATTAGAGTAATAAAATGTATACGCTGCCTCATAAAATGGAAACGGTAGCTCTCTTCCAAACAGCGATGATGGCATAATTTTGGTAGGTTCCCGCGGCGATAAGTGAGGCGACGCTCGCTGACGCCGGAAGTAGCGACGTCCGGCTGTCGTGGCGCTCCTCCGGCTGACTTCCGGCCGGAACTGAAATAGCACAAACGGGGCAAAAACGATCACTTATCATACTCAAACTGGACGCTTTCATGCGAGAGATAACGGTGCGATGGGGGCTCAATAACCGACCCTAATCTAGGGCTCGTGCTGAGTTTATAGTGTGCGAGGCTGCTGTTGTTAAAGAAGTTGAGGGTGTCATGGATTCGGATAAAAACTGTTCCACGACAATCGCAGAAATTCAAAGAGAAAGTTTTCCATGCTTTTCTTTTTTTTTTGCATCGCAAACGGAGCCAGAAAGAGAGTTAATAGCAAAAACAAAATTTTAAAAACAAGCTTTTATTAAAATGATCTGTCCCGAGACAACCCTGAGTGAGCAGCCATGTCATAGTGAAACTTAGAAAGGGCTATCATAATTGAATGCTATGCAGAATTTCGTATCATGATTTTCTCAGTGAGCGTTAAAACACTATGTCAATTATGATAGCCCGTTCTACGTTTCACCGCAACAGTGCTGCTGCATTCAGGGTTAGCTTACAACGAAGGGACTCCTCAACGGTAGATAGCACCGAAACAAAATTTTAAATTCGCATTCAGTTATGATAGCCCGTTCTAAGTTTCACTGCAATACTCCCAGGGTTGGCTTTCAACGATCAACAGGACAAACACGAAATTCTGTATAGCATTGAAATATGATAGCTCGCTCTAATTTCCACTATGACATGGCTGCTGCACCCAGGGTTGGCTCGGGATAGAGCATTTTAATTTATTATTGTTTTTAAAAATACGGTTTTACTATTATACTATTATCAGTGTTTTAAAGCTCACTGAGAAAATTTTGAGGTATAATAAATAAAATAATTATTGGCCATTCACTGCTTGTTTACTATTTTTCTAGAAAACTTTCAGTGTGGCTCTCGTATACGAATAGATAATCCTAAATGAAATTAATATTGAGGATCACAATTATTTTGGAAGTTAATGGGCCCTTGCTGAGTTGGCCACGAAGACCAATTCTGTTCAGGGTTGGTCACACTCACGGGTCAACACCTATCCGACGACTTCCACGCATGAAGTGCGAGCCTGGGTAGGACTCTGGCCTTATGGTTAGTTTCCCCTGGGAATCAACCTTCTGGCGCTCCTGGACGGTCTGCGCATAGTGCGGAATAAGCCAATCGATTGCGCACTCTGACTAACAGTCGGGGGAGTCTGGAAGCAGTACTGTTTCCTATAGAACGGGGGTGGTAGCGGACCTTACGGCGACTGCTCTTGAAATGTCCATCGGCTAACCGATCATGGCTGAACCGACGGGCAAAGGATGCCGTGGTCCGCGATAGATTCGGTATACACCGTTTCACCGCTTCCTCGAACTCGTAACCAATCGAGAGACTGGAGTAATCTGGTCGCAATTGGAAGTAAGGGCGTGAGTGTAAGCCCGCTGGGTAACACTCCTGGCTATCTCGCGGTTAAGATGTTGACCTCTTACGGGTTTGTGGCGGAGCTAGGTCTTCTGCGCTCACTCCAGGGAGATAGAACGACTAATCGTTAAAACTTCCTGAGGTGACGGGCTCGCCCGCTGTAGTCGACAACCCTAGTTGAGGATCACAATAATTAATAGGAATTATAGAGAAATAACCTTTACATTTTCGTTCATTTTAATTTGAATATCTAGGTAAGAGCGAAGAGTCAAGAGTTTAATTAAGTCGAACAAAATTATTTCTATTAAATTATATCACAGCGTATTAAGCCAACAAGTCTAACCCTCCTCTCGGGAAGATTTTATCTTTGCAGCTCCCATTGTTATTATATCATCTTATACTCTTTGCCAATTAAAGTTGTAGGCGAAGCGGGGTCGCTGCGAACAAAAGGGCGAAATAGAAGGCGAAGGAGAAACGAGAGCAATTATTAAATTAAATTATCACTTGATGGGGTTTAATGGATGGAAAATTCTGCATTATCATGGAAACAATGGAGTAATTACAGAGAAACTGTGACGGCGCGCGGCGCTACGCCCCGCCACCGGCCTGATAGAGATATAGAAAGTTGAGATCGAATTAGGTACTCGTTATTTGGTACGGAGTAAGCATTGTACGTGGAACCCGAAAATTATATAAAGTTTAAAATTTAGGAATAATAATAATAGGTTAAAAAAGACAAGGACTAGATTTAATCTTAAGCACATTTTCTTTATAACACCACGACAACACGATAATAAAATAGTTATACATAATAAAACAGGAAAATCCCCGTATAATGCTCTCAACGTGCAAATTGTAAATTGCTTTGATGGTATGCTCCTATAAAAATCACAATTCAATCAACCCGCCTCTGCAAAAATAACAGATTAAAAACGAAACTGAAATTGAAATATAATATTTAAGGTGTTAGAAGTGTAAAAAACGCTTTTAGGTTTACATCAATTAATTCCATGATATATTATCTGTAGTACGTAAGACTGATGGAAATCTGTTGTTTTTTCAAGTAAAGAGAAAAAAAATACAAATCGAATGAAAAAATATGCCTAATAATAAAATAATAATTAACTGCTACTATAATTTTAAGTTGGTAAGAAAAGTTTATTTAAGGAATTCCATATTCTATATTCGCCCGTACATCATTTAATAAAATAAGAAAAGTCTTGTGTTGCCAGAAAATAAATCTAAGGCTTATAACTCGGATCCTGCATTGCTACATCTGAGCAGTGGTTAGGTACGGCAGCGAAGCGTGTACCATAAAAGAAGACACCAGACGGCCGCGGCGGCTAGAATCTTTTGAGATGTGGTGCTACCGTCGAATGCTCCGTATACGCTGGACCCATAAAGTTACTAACGAAAAAGTGCTTTAGCGTGCTGGTACGACCCGAAAATTGTTGCACACCGTCAAAAAGCGCAAGATTGAACATCTAGGGCACGTGCTGCGGCATGTCAGATATCAGCTGCTTCAACTGATATTGATGAGCAAAATTGACGGTAAACGACGCCGTGGAAGGAGGAAAAAGTCGTGGTTGTGCAACGTCAGAGAGTGGACCGGGATCACCAGTACGGAACAGCTTTTCCTAATGGCGCAAGACCGACAAAAGTATTCAGAGCTAACGGCCAACCTCCAGTAATGGAGAGGCACTTCGAGAAGAAGAAGAATATTTGGAAAAATATCTTCCGAGGTCAATATAAGTGCTTATATTTTCGTTTTCCAGAAAAAATGTTTGATTCACGCTAGAAGATTTTTAATTGCAGGTGATTACTCTAAGTGAAAAACTGAGTTTTTTGAGTTAGACATTCATTACTGATTAAAAAAATCATTGTTTATGTTCAACTTTCGGATATTTATTGTATTTTTTTCTCGGTAACAAAGGCCTGAATAGTGGGCTACAACCTAACGAACGAGTATTTTTACAGCTTTGCGTCTTTGCATCTATTCTTTCTTCCACATACCTGGAACTCAATTGTAGACTTATTTCTTACAAACGTTTTAAGAGTAATCTTATATTCCAATATTCCGTATGGCAGCTTCTCCTATGGCGAAAACGACCCGATATTATTATACCCTCTGTTTGTATAATCCTTGAAAGTGAACACCTCGAACAACTGTGTAAACTGGGTGTATGGATTTAAATTTGAGTAGGTATGGGTGGATTTTTCACGCTCAGATGTCGCCCCGCTCGCCGGTCCCGCTCCCCACGGAATTTCAAATTTGTTGTCATTGGACAAATGTATGTGTGTTGTTACTCGCTAGCGCGTTGGTCGTATCCCTTCTGCTCGCGCGCCAGAGTCAATTAGTTTTGATGTATTGACGCGACTGAAATTATTGCCGGCCCTTTGTTGGCTTTGGCCCGGGCGGACATGATGGATGCATCTGCTGGAAATTATAAACGACGCGTACGTCATTTTAAAGTTAATTTTGTAAATGGTTGCCTATAGCATCATACTCTGTGCTAAAATTTAAATGAAAATGAAAAATCACCATTAATTCCGTAAAGTTGTGTAAAAGGGTTCATTTTAGTATGTTTTAATTTAATTATTCTATTTGATCTGCTATTAATTTTGACCATTTATTACTTCTGCCTAACGAATACTAATTTTAATTATTAATTACTTCATTATTCCATAGACCAGTGATTCAACCAGTGGGTCGTAACCCACTGGGGGTCGCGAAGAGAGGTGAGAGGATCGCAATATAATATGCAAACATTTTCAGCTTGGGAATGAAACATGTTTATTATCCGTTTTACAATTAACTTTATGTTGATCTTAGATGGAAACAGTTCGTTACAGCTTCGACAGCTAGAGTTGTAAACTACAACGGGCGAACCAGTCACCTAAGGAAGTTTTACCGAAATGTATCGTTCTGTCTCCCGTGAGGTGAGCGCAGAAGGCTTAGTACAAAACAATACACCGTCAAGGTGCGCCACCTGCCCGTCAGAGGCCAACGCCTTACAGCGAGGCACCGGGAAAGGTAACCAGCGGGCAGCCTCGCCCGGTATCTCCGGTAGTTTTGGCAGGGTATCTCCGTCTGGAATTAACCTTCAGGATACCTTGATCCTCCCGACTGGTTACGAGTCCGAGGTCGCTTACGCGACCTCTACCTGTTGTATTATAGCGGTAATTCAGTTCGAATTTATCACGGACCTGGGCGTTCTTTGCCCGTAGTGCCACACGGGATCGAGTGGCCCAAGGTCATTTCATGACTGGCATGACAACAGGTGAACATCCACCCCCGCTGCTTAGGAAACATTGTATTTCCATAGTCTCCAAAGCCGAATATATTCATGCGTATACTATTACTTGCTTAGAAGCAAGATCCCAAGGTCGCGAAGTAATGAAAAAACGTTTCGTTTTCACTATTTCAAAGGTAAAATGAAAGACTTTAGTGCCTTGCCTTTAGACAGTATTTATTAGCGATTTATTTTATTGTCCTTATTCTAGAATCTCATTTACTAATTAAGAATCTCCTTTAGTCAAATATATACACGGTGGCCCATAACTAATTTGAAATGTAAATGATTAATTTATAAAAAACTAATAACAATGAGTAAACTATATTTTATTTCGTAATAATCTCTATAAAATGTGCATTATGGTTTGAAATCTTTCAAATGTAACCCGTTACAAGTACGGCACTTCTGTGCCTACATTCTGACATGTTAGAAGCGAGATCCCAAGGTCGCGACGTAATGAAATAACATTATGTTTTAACATTACTATACGGTAACTACCGCCACGCCAACACTGTTACGCGTCATGTTAATTCATATGTAGGGACCACAGTTTGAGTTATATATTAAATCCTTATAAATAAGATAAAAAACGAATGCGTGAATATTGTAGCACCCGACGTTTCTGCTACGTTGCAGCCGCCGTTGTCAATTGTAGACGGTCTAGGTTAGGGTAGACTAATTAAAAATATGTAGGATAAAAATCAGTCTACCCTACACGCGGTAAATTAGTTTTGTTTTATCTTCTTTATAATGCGATAGTCTCCGATTCATATTACGTAATCCTTCTTGCAACATGCGTATTTCCGTGTATATTACATCGTTATATTTGTATCAGTGCATATACGTTTCTTGCCAGTGGATTTTGGCGTAGTTTATGCTGACGGAGTTTGATCATGTTGTGAAAGATCAGATTGTATAGGCAATCCAAAACTATTACATTTGAAATTCGTCTCAGTGCATAACATTTTGAAATAAGTTAAAGCTCCACGATCGTGTTCGGGGAATAAGTCCCGTAATTCATTAATTCTACCCCCAGGGGAGGGTAGCGCAGTGTCGCGGAGGGTGCGCGTCGAATCCACGCCACCTCTTTGTCAGAGGTATTAAAATCTGAGTGTATTAGCGTTAAAGCTTTTTTGATGACGTTATACCATCGGGAGAATAGTAATTAATATCGCCGACAGCTTCGCGAGCTTCGGGAACGATATTTCATTATAAGTCGGGATTTATTATTACAGAAGTATGTAAGGAGTTGGACTGTTTTATTCTTTAAGTATTCTGTTTTGTTCATTATTCGTTATACCTCTACTTGAACATTTTATACTTATTTGATGCTTGTTATGTATGTACTGAGAGTAAATTATATTTTCTTCCCTTACACATTTATGTTTTATATATCACTAACTGTAGTTACCCTGGGCGCGTTGCTACGCCAAATCGGTTGCATTCAAAATTCAAATGCACCGCTTTAAAAAAAAAAAATGGTTTTATTGAGGACACTAAAAAAATTCCTTTGGTCTGATCGACACCAAACTTCACAGGAACCATCTCCAAACTAATCTAGTTTCCCTCAAAATTCTAAGTTTCCCTCAAAATTCTACGCTTTACTTAATCATTATTCAATACGGTTTTACATAGAATCTCCTCTATCTTATTATACGTATAAGGAAAGTTGAGGCTAAATCTCGTACAACTGTACCTTCGATTTTTCTCTTTATAATAGTAATTCAGGTCATAGAAACCCATCATCTGCGAGTATAAAATAATACTTCGGTTAGCCTCTGTCAACTTACTCAAAATTCCCTGTCATAACACAGATTTCTATAATATTTTCTCTTTGTCCAAGGTGCAAGACTCTGGAACGATCTCCCAGCAAGTATACGAAATTCGCTTTCTTTACAATCACTCAATATTCACATTAATATTTACTACTTTTCCAAGTAGTAGGTAGCCAGTTCTTTTCTTTCCCTTTCTTTTTCTCCTCCAATTTCCTCTCCTCGGGCATTCTTATTTTTATTAAAATAGTTTGTATTTTATGCAGACACACCTTTATTTTCCTTTTATAACCTTTATTTTAGCAATGTGCTATGTGATTTGGTTAGTTGTAAGATATTACCATGTGGCAATAAACTCGCCTTTTTGTGTTCTAATTTTTAAGTGTACATAAATAGTTTAATATTTATAATATTATTATAAATAAAATAATAAACGTGATCGAATTATCAAACACATCTGACTAATCGAACAAAACATCAGTTATTCGCCACCCCTAGCAGAGAAATAATGGAATTTTCACACTTGCCAATATATTCGAGAATTAAATTTTTAGTGACGTCGCTCAGCGCTAGGGGCTGCTAAAGAACGCCCGGGGCGTCGCGGGGGTGGATTCGCGCCCCTGACGTGACACCTAAAAAATCTAAATTGAATCATGCGGCGAGGGAATTGTGCTATTATGTTATTAAACACAGCCGGCGGGGCGCTCTGAGTTAACTGACCGACCCTCCGAAGCTCACTCCCAATATTGCAAGGTCGAGACTTAAAATATGATACCGGCGGGTGTCCCGAAGGACAGTACATTATTTGATATGCCCGAAAATTAAAACACTTTTAAGGGAAGTCACAATAGAGTATGGTAAAATTGAGTTATTGGATGTTAGGTCAATAATTGAAGATCTGTTGATCGGTAGGTGGTCAGCTATTATCTCCGACTGACTCAGCTGGGTTCCTAGATGTCAGCAATACCTCGTGGTTTGAAAAAGATTGGATCCAGACCCATATAAGGGTGCAATGGAATGGGACACCTGTCATCACGTTGATACCAAATTATTGAATAAACTTGACGGACTGAATCGTCATAGGGCTTTTTTCTAAAATACATATCTAAATTCACAAAACGAGAAAATATTCAAATATACAATTCTTTAAATTTTTCGCTTCATTATCCCAAGCTTGTCTAATAATAATAATAAACTTTATTAAAAAATGAAGCGATTATCGTTCTCAAAAGTAAAGAAACACCCTATTCCTTTACATATTATGTATACCTAATCTGTATACCTAATCTAAGCGAAACTTTATATAAAAGAATAAGTTGTTTTCTTTTGTCACCAATAATGCACCCTTTCCCTCCTTCCATTCTTTCTCCTTGTCTGTGAATTTGCATTCATTTGTGTTTTTTGAGTATTTATTACTTAATATTGCTTAATTTGTTTACTGACACGTAATGTTTATAATTACTGTAATTCAACTAATAAATGTGCTGCTTATGAACATTAGTGGGAGAAAGAAAGAAACAAAGAAAGTCTCCTTATTGCACAATAAAAATAAGGCACAATTGCGGACTTAATACAACATTAAAATATCGTATTACTATAACAATTACTATCCTATTTACTATAACAATTTCTTAACATCTTTTTCTTAAAATATATTTTTTTTAAAAATAAATTTAATGTCATTAACGTTTTTCTTTGAATATGCATTGCCTTATTAGGAGTGACGCAAAATCATCGTATAAAAATAATTCCTATATATTTTTTCCAATAAATAAATAAATAATTTCAAAAAATATATATGTAAGTTGGAGACCATGATTTATCCGTAAAATAAGAAGGTGAGGCGAAAGTGTTTTCCACGACTGCTTAACAAAAAAGGAGTGTAATGTGTTCAGGTTTCATCTATATATGTTTTTCGTTTCTTTATTCCACCATAGATTCTAAACGCTTAAGCCGGTTTAGAAGTATGTGGATTCTTTAAATCATTTCAAGTGTCAATGTGTACTTTAACTGTCTAAATATCAAGAAAGTGATTGTTAAATGTCCAAATGCCAATAAATTAACATAACTATATGCTGTTTAGTATCAAATGAAAGGTCTTATTGAGTACATTCCAGTAATATACATGTATCTATATGGATAATTACAAAAACCACAAGTATTTTATAAAAACCGTAACAATAATAATTATGAATACAATAGTTCACTTTCTGTAACGGCAGTCGTGTTTTTTAATCTTTTAATATATTTACTGGTTTCAACTTTTGAATACTCGATGATATTGTGGTCGATTTGAACTGGAGGCAATGAAGACAGTTCAATCGACTGCTTCAGTTTTTGCTCGCCAACCTAATCCCCGCTCCGCTCGAGTTTTACACTCATGTGGATTAGCATTTAATCGGAAATGTGTCGCGTTCGCGCGCAACTCACTGTTCTTTGTGCCGCTGAATGTAAACAGTTATTAACAGGGGCAAATACGGCCCATATTCAGAGTCGGAATAATTCCGGCCAAGCAAACACTCCACGTTTATTTTGAACGCGTCAAAATGAAAAGCTTTTTGATGTCATAAAATTGAAATACCCTACGTATATGTGTAGGTATTTGTGTCAGTGGGAGTCACATATATGAAAGCGAAATAGGATTTATGTGCGCAGAGGTATACTCAAATTTAATTCGTTTTAGCCTGTAATGAAATCCTCGGTGAAAATAACATAACTTTGAAAAATGTTATCTACAGCCCCTTGCCATATTATTATTACCACCGAATATTTCAACACAAATTCACACTATTCAATAGCCTATAACTTCTGCACAGTGCCTAATTTCAGGTGCATATGTTGTTTATTGTAATGAATATATCAAGAAATATAATTCTGACCAATTTACCATTCAATACTCAATAAAAAAATATTACTCCTATAAAACATTTCCTTTTTTTTATTTTTAAAGTAAATTGAGCAATTGTGTCACCGCGAAACCCGGAATAAAGCTCGTTTAAACATTTAAGTTTATATAATTACGCAAGACTTCAATAATATATAAAAACAGAAAACTATTTTCGCTATTTTTGCAAAAATATTTAATAAATCAAAATTGTCATTCAAATTTTCAAATAATTATAATATATTTCAAAACAGACAAATCCTCATCTGCTCTGACAGCAGAGCAGCACTGGACGCTCTGGCTAAAGCCACCACAGAATCTTCTGTGGTCTGGGACTGCATGCAGGAGCTCAACAAATTGGGAAAATCCAACAAAATCACCCTAATGTGGATACCGGGTCACCAAGGCATACCCGGAAACGAAGAGGCCGATAGACTGGCAAAACTGGGCACACTGGATTGCCCAGTGGAGCCAGCTGTAGGGGTCCCCTTCGCTACAGGTAAGAAAATCATCAGGGACTGCTTGGAGCAGGAACATCGGGCTTCCTGGAAACAGAGTCAGGGATGTCGCCAGGCAAAAGCCATGATGGAGCAACCACTACAGAAGAAAACCAAGGCCCTACTTGACATGAGCAAGAAGAACCTTAGAACCACTATCGGTCTCCTCACCGGACACACGACCCTTAGAGCTCATCTATTCAACCTTGGCTTGACTGAGAGCAAGGATTGCCGAATATGTGGCGAGGAACCTGAAGACAGCATACACATTGTTGGCCGCTGTCCAGGGCTCGCCGCCTAAAGACACAGTTTACTGGGACGAGCCTTTCTCGAACCCAGCGATCTGCCCAACTTGAAGGTCAGTGACCTACTTAGTCTGGTAAGAAGTACCGGGCTACTAGCTGACAATTGACCTAATCACACAGTGGGTAGTTACAAAAGACCTTACAGATCTAGGTGACATCAAGGGCTGGAAACAAGCCCCCCACTCCAACTACTACTACTACTACTACTAATATATTTCAAAATTCAAAAGTATGTCAAATATTCAGATTTATCGATTCATTAGATAGAAACGAGCACACATATGTATACAAAATTAATATAAACTCTAACCCAAACCCTAACCATTCTCGTTGTTTGAATTAATAATAGAAATGAGAAGTGATCTTACCCACCATTATATTTATTTCTTTCCTTTAATTTTTTTTTTCAAATTGACGAATATATGTCAACTAAAAACTAGAGAGCTAGCTGCCCTAGAACAAGTCCTGGCACTTAGCTGGGCAGCAGCAGTACGTGCATGCTAATGCTCATATCGGCCGTGTTCATTTTTTTTTAATAATATTTTTTTTATTGATATGATTATTAGTGATACTTATGCATTGTAAATGAATTGTTAAATTAATTAAATAAATAAATTGTGCCAGTGAAAACGACAAATGTAATTTCGTTAATAAAATGAGAATTTGGTTAATTCATGCGGTAAGATCCGTTTCTCCGATTGGAATATATTAGAGTTATAGATACCATTTGTTTACAAAAAAATGTAGGTACCATAAATTAGCTTTTTATGGTTTTGTAATGATTGAAAACCGTATTTTTTTATAAATCGGATAAAAAACAGCACGGATAAAATGTAGCACCCTTGCTAAATGGGTGCTACAAACTTCACGCGGTAAAATTGTTTTTTATCTTATTTATAATGCCAAAACACAGTGATAGTCTCCGATTTCGTTAATTTTTAATTTTTAAAAACCCACCTGTGTGTCGGAGTGGCTCACTTGAATAAAAGTGAAATGGAACCAAGAATACTGCCTATAGTGATTATCATTTATCGGACATAAGGCAGACGGTATAACTATAAAGCTTTTTTAAAATACAGCTAATTTATAACATAAAATCACAAGAAATGAAGAACACATTATAATACAGTACACACATTTATAAAGTAAATAGCATAAAAAAACGGTTTCCTAAATCGGTATCATATTTCATGATATATAATCATTTCTATTTAAGGGACCGTTATTACCCTATCTTACCCTACTTGTGACTGCGAAAATAAAATCGTATAATAAAAAGTGAGGCAAGGTGACGCGGCGACGTGCGTCACGCGAATTACACACTTGCGTTCCTCCCTTCATAGCAATAATGAAGCGTCCGATCCGACACATCATCCCCAAGGAATATGCGAGCATTCCACCTCCCCCATTCGTATTATCGTAATAAAATGTTCATAAATGAGGGCGTCTCGCCTGCTACGGCTAAGTACCGTGAATTATAACGTGTTACATATTTATTCAGCTATTTTAATATGTTTGACATGCGTGCACCGAAGGGAGCGATCCAAGAAACGAGGGACTGGAAAGAAATGAACGCAGCTGCTTATTTAGCATGAATTATAGGATATTAGAGTTTCGGACCTTCTGAAAAATCTGATTGGATCGTGATTCTTAAATTCGACTCGATTTGACCATATTCACTTTATCCACCAAGAATTGTAATTTATCTATTATACAATGGGAAAATGTACTTAGCAATAGCTAAAATACATCCGGAGCACCTTTTTTATGGTATCTCGTACATTTGATTCTATGCTCACGAAATAATATCAAACGACCGCGAAAGGCTCGTAAATGCATTATGTTTGACAGCGATATCTAGATAATTTTGGAGTTTACTCCTTAAGAATCGATTTCATTTAAAGCCCCCCCCCCCCCGCCCCCCCCCCCCCCTCTATGAGAATTTGATGGATAGTAAAATCGAACGTTAAAATTTTATTAAAAACCACGTTTAATTTCAGTCCATTTGGAAAATTTAAAAGAGTGCAACAGGATACCATAACTTCTATGAAATTTACCAGCTTCCGAGCTAACGCATAGGTACTGACCATACATTTGTCGAATGATGAAATGATACAGATATCAAATCAGCAGATTGCAATCTGAGAGAATCACATTCCAGTCGCGCGTCGGAGCTGACACACACATTTTTTTTTATATTTACCAAAAATGCCTAATTTTGCAGTTTTATACTAGAGAGTCAAGAGACTCCCAGATATATAACGTAATTAAAGATAATTAGACGTAATTGATTGATTGATGATTGATTGACTGATGATTGATTCATGATGATGACTGATTGATGGATGATTGATGATGACTGATTGATGATGATTGATTGATGATGATTGATTGATGATGATTGATTGGTGATGAATTATTAATGATGATTGCTTGATGATGATTGATTCATTGATGATTGATAATTGATTGATGATTGATGATTGATTGATTGATTAATTGATCGATCGATCGGTCGATCGATCGATCGATAAATCAATCAACCAATCAATTTACCCTTTTCGTCTATTGTAAATTCAATGACAATCGGACTTAAATCAGTCGCTCGTCGGAGCTGATATGTACATTTTTTATATACAAACCCGTATATCTTTAAAACAAGGTTTTTGCGGTTTTTATTCATTTCCAAACAACATGGATAGTTATACATATTTTTATTATTGTTTTGTAAAATAAGTTTTCTTTTCACTGTAAAAATATTTAACAATATATTTGCACACACTGCATTAATGAAATAAATACTTTTTTGGTTTAAAATAAATAAATCGCTTTTATATGTTTTGTTTTGCGAATCATGAATTGTTACTAATAACGTTCTTACCAGAGTTAATTATCGAACCTGATTTTTTGCTGATTTACAGGAGACACAAAAAACCACTTTAAAATCTCATAAAATAGACATCGAAACAAGCCAAATAAATAATTAAACGAAAGATATTCGGCCATGGCGGTCTTGTCACTACATTATAAAGTCTCTGTACAATTAGGTAGATAGAAACTGGCAGATTGACATGCTTTTGCTATTCATACAGATTTTACTGAGATGAACAGATGTTAGTTCTAGCTTAGAAAGCGACTGTGGTGGTTCTTGTTCTATATACAATTTTACAATGCTCAAAAATGCAATTTACCATATATGACGGCGGATAGTGGTACACACCTTATTAATTCAGATACCATAACAGGGAAAAGGTACTCCGGAATAATTTTAGCTATATATATATGTATTTTTCCCCATTTTGTATACTCTCATATCAATTACAATTCTTGGTGGATAAAAGTGAATATGGTCAAAACGTCAAATACAATACGAGTAGTTACTATGGGATAGTATCTATGCTAAGATGTACACAGTACAAGAATACTATAACTATAAACAAAAGTTTATTTTAAACCCAAGAGACAAGCGTCTGAAGGAAAAAATGAATGATTACCTACATCTGAATCACCAAGTTAACTATAAATTACGCTACCTAATTTCACGCCATGGGTATTGAAACAATTTGCTATCTGTGAAGCGGAAAATATGACCGTGCAGCGCATGGTTAGCCCATAGCTGATGTTATATTATAACAAGCCATGCTGTAACGGCCGACAACGGCACCTTAGCACAAAAGTCTGAATTCAACCCTTTTCTTTCAATTGTTGAATTTCTAAAATTACGCTTATGTGAAACGCGAGAATCTTGAGATACAAAGCTTAAGCCTTGTATTAGGTCAAAACAGTTAGTTAAAATAATTCAACCTACAATTACTAATAAGTATTCACACGGTCTATAGTCACTTGTTACCGACGTCAAGCGATATTTTCACTGTAATTTGCGAAGACTCTTATCTAACTAGAATTGGGCAGCCCCGTAGCTGGATATATTTTTGACCATCCTACTACTTTACCTCATCGCGACAGTTTATTCGTTCGGTGTTCTGGATGCTTGACTCAGTCGAAATATTACAGCATCAAAATTCATCAACTTCAAGGAAATTACAGCGAGAATTATATGAAACAATAAATATAGTCCTGTGTGAACTGAAAGAAAGTGTTTTTATTAATGAAGATGTACTTTTTATCATATTCAATATGCAGGCGTTGGATACGTCGAAATGGAAATATCTAAGTGAATTAGGTATGTGAAGATTATTTTTGTTATCCTAATTATTGTAGGAATTTCATTAAATAACATCTCTTTGCTTACACTTTCCAAAAACAAATATACCTTAAAAGAAAAAATTAGCCATGTGAAAAATTATTGCTAACAACACAACAAATCACGAAGGCAAAAGCGACAAGTACTTAATGCCACCCTATGTACTTTTAACGACCCTATGACCATTTCCAATCGATTTTCTCCAATTTGACCATATTAATCGATTTGTAACACTTTCTAAGGCACACAAAATAATGGAGAAGTTGGTTTTCTTTGCATTTGAATGCAAGCTCACATAAGGCATTAACGTTAATTTAATAATTAGTTACACTATTTCCTACACACTGACTCCACACTGAGTTAGGCTTTTCTTTTTCTTCGTCTGATGTTTTTAACAAGGCAACGTACATATAACCTACATTTCCTTGCGTTTTGAAAATAAACAATTTTCAGAAGACGAGACCGAGCTGTCAAATCTCGCAACGAGGTACAGTCGACGCGGACACTTTCTACGAAAAGTTTTGCGCACGCGCCTCTTTTCCGATTTGCTGTATTGTCGCTTCATGCAGCATGGCTTGTCATAATAGGCGATGGTAGCGAAAATGTGACGGCTTGAAGAGGGCGACGCGTCGTGTTTGCATATATTTTAATAGACGCCTTTATACCGATTATGCAATAAACGTGCGAGAGAGTATTGTTTGATGACATAACAAAAGAAACTGGATCTGGGAGGTTTTGCGCCGCGAGGAAAGAGGGCGAAAGGGAGGGTGGAGGGTGAGAGAGGGGAGGGGGGGGTGTTTTAGGGTGACAGACGAGAGGGTGCGACAAGTGGACATTTAATTCGATCGTGTGTAAATAAATGGGGGACACGGAGCGACGTTAAAAGGACGATATTCCGATATGAAAATGAATAAATTGAATCGCCGCTTTCAATTTCCTCGCGCCAGTGACTTAGCTGTGTCTGAAGATGGATGAAGTGGCGCTCGAGGGGATCGTTTCGAATCTGATGAGATCGTTGATCGAGTGGGCGAAAATTGTTATGGATAGGAATTTTTGAATAGCAGACGATGGCTGCAGATATCTAAACAATTAAAAAATAAAGCACTCCAAAAGAGTCTCTCTATAATCCGCCTGTCTGTTTTCTATCTGTTTGATCACCGTAAACTAAAGAATCGCTGAGCTAATTTAAGTGCATTTTCCAGTGTTCGTTCGAGCATCTTTCAGGGAAGGTGTATGTCCACTACTATTAATATATCTGAAAAGGCGACTGCACAGCGGCAAGTTAAGTGTTCAGTTGGTGAAGAACAGTCTTGCTTGCGGTTTTTCAACATTTTATCCGACAACTAGATCTTGATATACCCAAAACTCGCTGGACAGTTTCTAATTTAGTTTTTTTATTGTTTAGGCCATCCTTTAAGGAAGATTAGACAGAAACGAAAATCAATATCCTTAGCACAGACGAGTTACTAAAGTTTACTGAGTCTTTTAATACAACTTTTCATCGAAACTATTTTTATAGCAACCTATTAATCCTATCAAAAATATTGCTAAAATGCGTCCTTCACAGTTTGTCAACTTAATTGGTTGAGGAGTTATAAGCATTGATATCCTCTGCAGCGCTGAACGGCGCATGTGAATGTTTTTCCTATGAACAACTTGTGCGTGTCATGCCAAGACCCAATCGTTACGCGTTAGCATCAGGTGGTAACACAGCCAATGTAGTATATAGAGATTTTTTTAAACCTCGTGGGAAAATCGATTAAATAATTAGAATATTTCCAATATTGACAAAAGTATTCCTCTAAATAAATTGACCAATATTTTTTTTTAATCAACAATGTTTTGTTCAGAAATTCCATCACACTTTTGTTTGATATTATAACCTCATCCTAAACAATGTATTTAAAACTCTTCCTGTGAGAAGCCAGTAAGAGAAGCTTGCGCAATAATAATATACTAACCAGGGAATCTGTAAAGCTATTAGAGTAAGCACTAATAATATACGTAACGAGTATACATACCATATGTACGTTGATAGTATACCATATGTGCGATTGCTGTCTATAACGAAAATTTGCTAAATACTCTAAATAAATCAGAAAAAAATAGCACCACTAATATTCTTCCCCTAAAGTAGCTGCAGTGGTAGTACCTCCTAATGAGGGATATGATTCCTATGTTCCTATGATATGATTCCATTCCTATATCCTACGGCATTTATTCTGGGGATGGTTGGGTACAACTCACTAGGAGTAATAGTAATAAGAGATTGGCTGGCAATCTGCCACATATATAAACTGCTTAGGGGGTTCGTTGATAATCCGACCATCCTTAGAGGAATCGGTCTGTTTGTACCCGCCAATTACTGCCGTGGTAGGACTCGGAGCTAGAACTAACATCGTTCAACACTGCTTCAAAATGCGGGCGCTTCGTACCCTAAATGCACTATCTTCGGCTGGGCCAGAATTGGATATTTGGACGGTGAACTTAGCACAACTACAAAGTAGAATAATGGCATTTCTTAGTAAATCAAATAAATTAGTTAAATATGTAGTAGGCAGCAGAAAATTTGTTAAAAAGTAGTAACTGGTATAATGATAGTAATAGAGAAGAATAATATTAATATTATTAATAGTAGAAGAATAATAATAATCTCTAGTAGAATTATAGTATAGAATAGAATAGTAGAGCCTAGCCTAGAATAGCCTTGAAAAATAGTCAACGATTTGGAATTATCTGTAAGGTTAATTATGTTTTGGGAAATAAATAAATAAATAAATGATTCAGCTGCATTAATAATAATTATTTTTTTTATTCATTCAATAAATTTTACTTTCCCTGCCCACCAACCGACCGTAAGGGAAAGTATTGTAAACGCGAGAAAAATCTTTTCTTTATGAAGATGGAAATACCCGTTTTGAGCTCCCCCGAGACGAAGTCCATTTCCAGGCTGAAGTCTCTCTGTGTGTCGGTGTGTGTGTTTATGTGTATGTGTACATGTATTCTACGATAGCACCCAAATGCTCAATCCGACTGAGCTGAAATTTAGTTTGCAGGCTTTATTTGGTAATAACAAGAGTGAAAAAAATGTGGTTGAAAACGGTTTACCAGGAAGCGCACTAGTCATAATCATCCTCGAAATATTGGACTTAGGAGTTGAAATTTGGTGCCCAGATGCCTTGTTGGACCAAAATCACATTATGTATTTTGCTTGGAATGTCTCATATGCCAGCTGCACAAATAATATTCAAATTCGGCCTTACAAATGAATCGAAGAATCAAATATTTAAATTTGCGGTGTCGGTGACGCACGTTCGAAATTTAAATCTTTATTGCTCTTTCGGAATTAGAATGTTTAGTGGCGAATCGTACGGTGACGCGCGTTTGCAATTCGATTTATAAATTGAATGAGATGACGTCCTTGGCTAATTTCCGGGAAAATCTTTAGTTGATACAAAACCGATTTTTTTAATTTCAATTGTTTTCATTGCAGAATCTGCGATGTATTTAATACGTATGGCGATGATTTTTTAAGTGCGCAGATATGGAGTCAAAATAAACCACAAAAATTTCAAAGAAAGAATAAAACAGGTAATTAAAACAAAATTATGTATATGCATATTTGAAATATCGAAATAACATTATCATAGAACTAAAATTATAATAAAATATTTGAAATGAGGTTTGTAGGACAAATAAAATAAATAAATAATATGAAATATATAACAATGTCTAACAATAATGTAAAGAAAATTATTTAAATTATAACGTAATCTTTACCAATTCATTTCTCCTAAGTTGAAGTAAGAATTCCGTAATTCTTAATTCAAACTGAATTGACTTTATATTTCCTTATGTTTTTATGGATCCTTCAAGTTTGGTATTATACATATTTTGGTTCCTATCAAACCAAATGTCAATAAATTAGGGAAAATATACCTATCGTGTGAGATGAAACGTATGACTAAATGCATTTCGAAACTATATATGTATCTATACGGATAAATACACAAACCACAAAAAAATATTTAAAAATCCTTTTGTTACTTGAGCACCGAGGGCAACAGACTAAAGTGCGGCGGCGGCTCAGCGGCGCCTCAGCGGCGCGCGAACTTCTCAAGATACCTGCCGCAGGGCGAAGGCGAACTTTATTCTCTTACAAAAAGTGGTTTCTAGTGAGATTTTAAAAAAATATATTAATTCAAAATAAAGCAGTTCATTTTTTTAACCGTTTTAGTGCCAAATGTACTTCTCCAAAATGTTCTAAAATGCCAATATAAAAGTATACTTTAATAGACAATTTAAATGAACAAGAAAAATGTGTCATTTCTGTAAAAATACACCAAATTCCTTTCAACATTCTCTTCACTAGGTTTCATACTCATACCTATCTAACATGTTGTGTATGTACTTGTAAGAATTCTATTATTTTTTATATTTATGTGTATATTGCATATCAACGGATTGGTATAAACTGTTATGTCTATTTGCTTATGAAATAAATAAATAAACAAGCGCGTCGGCGCTCTTCGGTACTATAACGGTTAAGGGCAGTCGTGTGTTTTATTTTTTTAAATTATTAGATCGAGTCAGACTGGCAAATGAGGCATGGGCCTAAACTCAACCCTGCTAAATCTTCATACCTAGTAATAGGATCCGCGCATAAACTGGCAAAATTATTTTAGTCGTCGGACCAAATGCAGTTCAGATTTTCAGATTTTGCTTCCAAATTCCACCTAGAAGCCACGTTTCCCCGTTCTTCTATAAATTCGCCATTCTAAACATTGCCTACCGCAGGCAACTTCACCTCAGCAATTTTGTAAATATATTGTAAGAATGAAACCTCTAACTATATTTTAAGAAATAAACCACTATTTATTTTATTATGTATTTAATGATGAGTATTTTTAAAATATTATTCACAGATTGACAGACTAACAGACACATTGACATATTAATCACCTAGTTTTTAGATTTTTAGATTAATGAGCAATTTGTACCTACGTTGCTTATTACCATTACTTATTTTTTATATTGTTACTATATTTTATTTTTTTAATTACGAAGTTTGAAGTATGCACAAGCCTTTGTTTACTTGGTACGCATGCCTTAGTACGGGCCTAGGCCTAGTTAGGCGGCGTTGAACTGAAGAAATACTGGGCTGCGGTACTCTCTTTTTTGCTACTATTTACAATGGAGCCTTTGGCAATAACATAATAATGTACTGCAGATAAAAAAATCCGCTTTTCTTTAGATAAATAAATAAAATATATGAAATAAAATTATATTTTCTCCCTGATAAAATAGCCTATCAGGCGTAAATAATTGAAACCATCATCCAATCTATTTATTAAAGTCCGCTGAAAACATAGGAAAGGAATAATAGACTAAGAAAAAGAACAGGGAAAAGGAAAAGTAATAATAAACAAATACTTGGTGGAATTATATATGTACCAA
Organism: Micropterix aruncella; assembly: GCA_944548615.1. Classification (NCBI taxonomy): domain Eukaryota; kingdom Metazoa; phylum Arthropoda; class Insecta; order Lepidoptera; family Micropterigidae; genus Micropterix; species Micropterix aruncella. The sequence continues at coordinate 24,351,738 of OX155951.1, read as the reverse complement.
TACAATTGTGGAATTATATATGTTTGTTTGTTTATTAGTTTATACTCTTTATTGCGAAAATGTCACAATCAACGTGTTATATGTATGTATGCGTGTAACATGTCTGTAAGTGTGTGTCTTGTAATTGCATTCGTTAATTTGATCCCAACGGAAAATGGTGATCCAGCCCGGAATCCGGAATCGAACCCGGGACCTTACAATATAAGATCAGGCGAGCTAACCACTATGCCATCGGGCCGTGTAACCACTATGCAGCGAAGTGAACGTATAAAATAAATTTAATAAACACCGGGCATCTTAATTAATCAGCTACTGTTAGACAGCAGTCGATAGGAAAGTCCAAGCAATAAAATGAGTATTTAATAACAAATCTCAAAGAAGGAGTCAAGTACTACGGGGTGGTTGCTAAGTTCATCACATACAAGGACAACCGTACAAAATTAAAAGATCTGCATCTTGCATAGACCTAAATCCGCGTCCGACCCGAATGAAGTTTATTATGTACAATCAGATATTGGAATCAAATTGAAGATTTGCAACACTAATCCGCGCGTCCATTTCGCCAAGAATCTCATTTGTCTGGGCGGAGTCTGAAAAGCCTTACGACGACAAATGAATGAACTGTCTGCGTCGTAGTTATTCGTGGATTTATCCACCGATTTTCTAAATGAATGCAGATAATATCTATGAGAGTAGAGGGTTAGACTTGAATCCTAACTTTTAGGTAATCATTAATTATAATACCAGCAACTAATTTACTTTGTAAACTTAATTTATATTTGATTTATGATATAATTTACAATAACATACAGTAACATTGACAACATGTGCAATTTAAATGTCATTGACAAAAATCCAGTACCTAAAAGCTGATAACATGAGATACCAAAAACTATTGACATTTATCCTATTTTAATGTCACCCACTAGGCTATATCCTATCTAACGCGAATATTTAAATTGTTATAAATATATATATAAACATATTATTTTATAAAAAAACTAAGTAAATAAAAATAATCAATTTAGAGGAATATATTTACTAATAGTTTACTATTATTTACTAAAAGAATATAATTACTAATAGGTAGTATTCGTTAATAACTGGACAGTCAAATTAAATTGAAAGATAAAGTTCTTAACCGTAATCATATTAAAGAAAAATATGTAAAAATATATCTTAATATATATATAAATTACGTGTCACGTTGTTTGTCCGCGATGGACTCCTAAACTACTTAACCGATTTGAATCAAATTTGCACACAATGTGCAGTTTGATCCAACTTGAAAGATAGGATAGCTTACATCTTAATTTATAGTCGCAATATTATTTTATTGCAATGTCTATTATTTGACATTCACAATTATCTGTTAGCTCCAAACGATTTTAACAGATGGCGATATCTGTTGACTGGATTGAATAACTAATCAATAGATGGTGCTGCTATGTTAAACGTACAAACGTGTCATATAATCTTGGACGCACCAGGTGGAACCGGTAAGACATTTTTAATATCGTTAATTCTTGCCAAAATATGGTCGCAACAGAAAATCGCATTGGTAGTTGCATCGTTAGACATTGCGGCTACTTTGCTAGATGGTGGGCGAACGGCACATTCAACATTCAAGCTGCCATTGGACATTCATAATAAACCAAATGCAATATGTAACATAAAAAAAAATAATGGAATAGCTGCAGTGTTGCGGAAGAGTTCAATAATAATTTGGGATGAGTGCACAATGGCTCACAAATATTCACTCGAAGCATTGCATAGAACTATGCAAGATTTAAACGGCATTAATAAACTTTTCGGTGGTGCTACCTTACTTTTGTCTGGTGATTTCCGACAGACCTTACCGGTTATACCTCGCTCTAATTTCGCGGATGAGATTAATGCATGCTTGAAACAATCATTCTTATGGCGAAGTGTCGAAACACTTCGATTGACCATAAACATGCGCGTACGATTGCAAAATGATCCATCAGCACAGATATTTTCCGAACAATTACTAGATATTGGGAACGGTAAAATAGAACTGCGACCAAATACGCAATGCATTAAACTGCCAGACAATTTCTGCACTGTTCTTCAGGAAAAAAATGAATTCATTCAGAGTACTTTTCCAGATATACAGAATAATTACTTGAATCATAACTGGCTCAGTCATCGGGCGATTTTGGCAGCCAAAAATGTTGACGTTGGCGAAATTAACTTACAGATATAACAGTTGTTACCAGGCGATCTCATGTCTTTTAAATCAATCGATACTGTTGTTGATGAAAATGAAAATGTAATTTTTTCAATTGAATTTTTAAATTCACTAGATATACCTAGAATGCCACCACATAATCTTCGATTAAACATTGGTTCCCCTATTATTCTCCTACGTAATTTAAATCCACCTCAATTATGAAACGGTACGCGTTTGGTCATCAAAAAATCACCGGAAATATTCCTGAAGCAACCATTTTAACTGGGAAGTTTAAGTGGTCCTGTTGCCACGTATTCCAATGATACCGTCAGATTCTACCATACCCTTCAGAAGGCTACAGTTTCCAAATTGTTTAGCTTTTGCCATGTCTATAAATAAGTCTCAAGGCCAACAATGTCCATTTGTGGTTTAGATTTGGAAAACCCATGTTTTTCTCATGGGCAACTACATGTTGCATGTTCACGTGTAGGGAAACCGTCGAATCTATTTATGTTAGCTAAAGACAGGTTAACCAAAAATATTGTGCACCGATTAGTGCTAAATTAAATTGAAATTAAAAGTATTTATATTTCAAAATAATAAATATTATTGTTAAAGATTTAAGACTATCTGCCCTACCTACCTTATTCATAAGTTTAAGTGTCACATGTTATTTACTAACAACTTTGTAATAAACTTATTTGTTACAAACTTGAATTAAAATAATAATAAAATTTAAAATTAAATCTTTTATATTGATTTTTGCTTAATATCAACTGTACGAAAATTTTAATCAATCAAGTCCTTCCCCTTCAAATCCCAATCCAGTGGATTTTTATACCAGCATTAACGTTTCCGTCTTCGTTCGTAAATAATAATTTCATTGTATTAAGGGGTTACGGTAGTAGAAAATCTGTCATGGAGGTCGCCATATTTTTTTACAAATGGCATCTATGTAAAAAAGCATAGTGGTCCCCATGAATGATATTCTCCTACCGTTCCTCTTAAATAGTTTACTATAATGTAATATAACAAAAACATTAGCCACGGCAACGCGTGGCCGGGTGTAGTAGTATATAAATAATCATAATTGTTAAAATATAGAATATGGTAATCATCCGTAATTATGAAAATTAACTATGAAAATATGTGTTGAATCAGTAAGTATATTATAGTTTTATTTCCTAATTTAAATTTCTGTACAAATGTAACTGAATGAGTTTTACCTTTGATTATAATATATAACACTCAATTACGATTTTTTTCAAAAATCAAAATAAAAATGCAGTCAATATTATCTAGTTTATTAAGATTGTCAGAATGATAATCATTAGAAAATAAATGGTTTTCAAATCGATAAAAATACAAAATTTACGTAGTCAAATCAGTATATTAACTACATTAACAGGTAAGTGTTTTAATGTTAATACTTTGAGATGTTCAAGATAAAAGATTTGAATTGGTCTAAATATAAATTACCCTGGCAAATTAATTGCCTATGCAAGTATTAAATAACTTGAACGCCTGCAGACGTCTGGTCTCTAGTGATAAACGATCGTTAAAAACTGCGCTTGAACTGACAGAAAACACAAATCTACAAATCAACCTGTTTATGCCTGATGTATGGCTTATTCCATTGTGCCTTGGTAGGTCATAAAAAACTATCCGTACGGGCTTACGACACAACTTCCCTAAAAGAGATATAGGAGAAATATCTCATTGTGTTAAGTATTTGTTCATTAAGTTAATATATGAGTTACGTAGTTGCATATTGTTATAATTCAGTTTTCATAGAATAATCTTTATTTTGTAATTCCATCCAACGAGTTGCTTGCATAAGTGAAATATCAAAACCCAAATATTTTAATTCAGCAACATAAAAAGCATCACATCTTGAATTTTCCACATCATTAATTATTGTAACTTAAATAATAGAATATTACAGTGTAACAAGCTCTTATTAGTGAAGAGAGAAACAAACTCAGAAAACGAAATAATCACGAAGCCAAACAAAAGTATTCCCAATGGAACAAAAATAAGCGGAAAGACATTAAAATCGATGTAATCGCGTCTGGAAAATAATAAAATTACGCTGCGATGCTTTTGTTTATCCGAGATATATAGGTCTTTGATGGTCGCTATCCAGATCTAGGGATTTTTATGGTTAGTTTGGACGTTAATGTGTTCCGTTTTGGGTATAATAGTCGAAAGGGAGCTTAGAACATGTTTTTCAAAGGGAGTAACACAATGCATTCATCTGAGATACTGGACTTTAGTATGTTTAGTAAGTTAGTGTATTACTAGTCTAGATTTGTAGATGAATTCGCATGCGAAAATCTTATGAGCATTGATTAAATTCGCAAAAGAAATAGGTAAAATTATATTGAAGAGAAGGTCAAATAACATGGAGGTCCACTTGAAATAAATATATTCGTACTATTGATACTGCTGAGAAAGTCACACATTTGTTCATTAGGTTCCAGACAAAAGATCTGGGCTGCTACCTAGGTAAACGACTACTACTACAACACTAGAAGGTAAGGTAATGTACATATAAACCAGGTGACCTTCAGATTAGTAGTAAAGAACCAAAGCGAACGAAAATGCATGAGAAAAAAAAATTGAACTTTTAAATCTGCATCACAGTATCCTTGTGGGTTTCCAGAGGATTAGAAGTCTGAGGTAATCATTGCATGTAAAAAGGGTGAGAGAACCGCTAACGAAGCGTATTGTTTATAAAAAACCGATAAGGAATCGTAAAGTTAGACGTGTTGTTTAAATATCCAGATTATCATGTGTTGCAGTGTATGTGTATATCTAAATTTTACCCTGTATATTTTAATGTAAATTAATGAAAATATACTTTTTCAAATTCTCTTATCAAATTTTTAATCTCGGGCATATTGTTTAATATGTATACTAGCAAAGTATTTTTTATTCACTTATTTTGTAATACATAAAGTGTTTAATAAAATAATAGCTAATATTTAAAACTATGATTATTTATATATTTCTCCTGCTGGAAGTTACAAAAGTAATTATTTAATTCAAGGTTAGCTGTAAGATATTCGGCCGTACGTCAATAATTCCGCCTATTGTACAATATTGTTTTAATGTAGCAATACATATGTTTTTACATATTATTTCATATTATTTCATTGTTTCCTGGTGAGGGTTAGTCTTTAACTTGACCATTTTTTACCAAAGTAGCATTATTGTGCTCCATTGTGACCACATTTGTATTTAACTAGGCGCAACGAATATCTCCGGGGTTTAAATTCCTAAACAGAATATTTTCAAGATAGACGAGTATTAAAATTCAGGGTCAAAATTAAAAATCCTATTATTGTCGAACTTATAAGTTAGGAGTTTGGGATCAAAACACGATGGAGGGGATCATATACTAATATTTTTTTCTTTATTCCAGTGTAAGTAGGTTGTCCTCAGATATTTCCCTAATTTACAAGTTACCTTATATCTAAACAATGTTTACATCCCTAACTATGACCATGTATATATATATTCACATTCGATAAGGATATCAATCTTGAAAACAATATAACTTTACTTGGCCTCTTCCCCTCTTCGCACAGCGTGAGTCCGATCAGCACCTAATCCAGGCAAATCATTTATATTGATTATGGTCTAAGACGTATCTACTGATTTAAATTCCCCTCGTGTTCCTTCATCAGGTTCGATAGCTTTAGTATCCTGCAGCATTGAAATGCACGTTTATTTATTTAATTTATTTATTTCAGAATTATTTACTATAAAACATTTATTTATTTACACAAATAACAGGAACCGAATGGCAAAACCTTAACCTTTCGCTTATTTGATTTTGTCACCCAACTGGGTCTAGCCCATTCTAGGGTGGACAGTACTCTAATATTACAATCAATTTTGTACAAAGTTTAGCTAATAACACTAAATTGATAGATAATAGATAATATTATAATAAATAAAATGCAATTCCATTATATAATCGGCAATAAATATAAAATAACATTCGATTAAATAGAGAATGACAAACAGAATAGTCCTTAAACTAAAATAAAGAGATAAATAAATGTATAAAAAAGAAAAGAAAGAAAAGGTTATAAGGAAATTTGGTCGTCAAAAAAAAATAATAAATAAAACGCGATTATATTAAATAATCACCATTAAATGGAACATAGCATTCGAGAATGACAAAAAGTTTAGTCTTAGAACTAAAATATAGAGAAAAATAAAGTTATAAATAAGAAAACAGTGAAAAAGTAATTAATATTTAATAACTTTTTCTAAGTATTATAGATTATAATATAAAATACCTAGTCAATAAAAGTACAATTCATGATCAAAATGATATATAACAACAAAGTCAAATTATTTTTGTTAGTTAGTTCAATGTTAAAATATACCTACTCAACATACATGTTTAAAAATATGTTATTATTTTGTGAACCTAAGTTTTATTAAACCATTATTTCTAACATTTTATGTATGGTTAGTCTGTCATGATTCGATAACCATTTCTTTATTTTATTTTTGATTTCCCGAAATGTCAAATTCATTTTTAATAAAATATTGATCAGATTGTAAAATCTCGGCTTAATGAAAGAGTCTTGAACAAATGATGTATAGAAAGATTATAGATTGGCTAGTTTCAAAGTTATCGGTAATGCCATTTTTTACATTATTATATAATATATATTTTAGAAAGTTTTCTACTAAATATAAATTTAAACTAATAGGAATAACGTTTTTACGAGGCTACTCGGATTTTCAAATATGATTTTATTATTAAGCCTTTTTAGGGCAAACTTTTTTTGGTTCAGTGATATGATAATTATTCTAAACCATCCCTTGTAATTTTCATTATAGAATGTTCGAACATTTTCCTTTAAATAATAGGTGAAATTAAACTAGATGCTAAATTGAAATCAGTAATCGTCTGTATTCTATCGGTATCCAGTCTATAGGCATTACTCAATACGGATTGAATGCCACATTATCATAAACGTATGGAGTGTGGGCAAAATGCCCAGTTTCATAACTTGTGAAGAGTTACGCTATTTAAATACATGCCCGCAAAGTAGGATATACAAATGAAACGTAATAAGATTTAATCGTGATAGGTTAAATGTGCAGTGAATAATAAATTATTACCGAAGACCTAAATTCGTTTTCTTCGTATTTTAAGGATTTCCTTGTGTATACTTCTGTGACTAAATATCCATGGCAAAACTTTAGGGAGGTCGATAGTATTGTGCAATACAGAAAACACATTGTTTTTAAGGAGAGGCAATCGCATGATCGCATGATCATCGCATGATCAAAATATTAAGTATAGTTCAAAATGTTATACCAATAGCTTGCTTATTTGTTTGTTTGTTTGTAAAACTTTATTGCACACACAATGTGTCTATATCAAAGTGACAATTTATTACGACCTTACAATAACAAGACACACACTTATACACATGTTACACTCACATATACATATAAACACTTCGTAGTATGGTTGCTTGTAAGAAATTTTCGTATGAGAATAGACACGCCCATTGTGAAATTTCACATTAAGGAATAGAAAGAAAAAAAGAAATAATGTTTTTATTGATAGCCAAATACATTGCTATTAGTTTGGCCGTCAATGCTATCAGCGCCACCTGCATTTCGTCGTATCGGAAGGGTTGCCAGATTGTTCTATATAGTAGCGAAATCTAATACCACATATACCTATAATAAAAGTAGGTATACCTATAATCAAAAATACCACATATACCTATATACCTTGGGTATTTGGCTACCTACCTATACATAATGTATAGGACAATTAGTTGTAAGAATGATCATATCAACGTCACGCTTCAGAGCATTTCTGCAATATTATTTATAAATTTTAAAATCCTAGGTTTAGCAAATGGCCATCGACATTCATCACCAGTGAATATTGTCAGAACTGGACGCGCCTCAGTTTCGCCATATAAGACGTTGGCGAGATGCTAAGATTCCAACGGACTCGAACGTATACTCATATTAGTCGTAATTTCAAATAACTGTCCACGATGACAACATTTATTACGTTTAATTAATCGATCGAGTTAAATGGATTTAATGCCGTACTTGAAAAGCGGTGCGTTTTTCTCTCGGCCAGGATGACGTTGAGTAGAATCATTACTCGCAGTCGGATTTATTACTATTAACTGTAACCACATTGTTACTGTTAGGTTAGATTTTCACCATTGTTGAATTCCTTGAAAAGTATGACATAACTAATAAATGTGACCCATGAAACACAACATTCTTTTTAAACCAAAAACACTTTGAAAGCAGAAAACTTACTACGAGGATGAACAATGTAACATTAAACTCAGCGGATATTTCTAATTCCAAGATTCAATTGACGTCATTAAAACTAGAAAAAATGTATAATTTCCTGATGGCTAATACCTTTCAAAGACATAATAATTTCGTGTTTAAATGCGTCTTTCTTTCGTTGTAAATAATTTATGTATTAAAATAGCGTCTTTCACAGTTGCAAATATTAATTCACATGAACAATTACCCTACCTAACACCAGATTTACCGATATATAAGCGCGTACATTTAGCTTGTTTATTTACTCTCGTGTGACGTTGTCAATGGTAAGCCATCTCTATTCTCTTAGCTTCTTTTAAAATAATTAAATGGTCTAAGCATTAGCACTGTGTTTATCCTATGTACGCCGAGGAAACAAGACTTCCACAACGTTGAGCTCTGATCATATCGACAACGCACGACACCAGAGATTTCCACATCCTCCTTCCCATTAATCTTGCTATATTCTTCAAGGAAATAATTTACTTCATCCATTTACATTAAAAGTTTTCCAAGAAACTAATTCAATGTTTTTATGATTAATAATTATCATTTTATGTAATTATGATTAACGTTATTAAGGAAACGAAACGATATATATTACATATAACCAAAGCACTTAGCACTAAATGAACATTTACCATTCAGACCTTTCCAAATGTAATAGCATTTATTTATTTTATTATTTATTTAAGAATTAAGTACTATAAAACATTGATTAGCTTACAAAAATAACAGGAACCGAATGGCAAAACCTTAACCTTTTGCTTATTTGTTTCTGTCACCCAACTGGGACTAGCCCGTTCTAGGGTGGACAGGAGAGCATAATTATAGGTATATAAATGAATTCTAAAAAATGGGAGTTTTCCATTTTACGAATAATTGTGTAAAATTGTGGTAAAATATTAAAATTTTGTGAGCGAGTATGAAATATTAGTATAAATTTAAAAAAAAACAATAATCCAAATATTTTAATATATAACACATAAACAAATCAATAATTATGTGTGGATATTTTTTTTACATTAATAATAGATTATTTTCTGTCAACATAATGCACTTAATAAAAAAAATAATTTTGCAAGTGAAGTTGCACAAATGTCAACCTTTAACATGGTAAGAATTATAAGCTTTGTATATAAATGAATACGTAGTTGAATTCGTTTTATAGGGAAAGGGTTTACCAAATTTTGCAAAATCAAATTTCAGATCTTGAACAATTTTTTTTTTTAAGGTTAATGAATTATTTTTTTAATCTTTAGGCGGAATCGACGGATAAAAAAGGGTTTTAAAATATGCTCCATACTGATTGATGTCTATATAAGTTTACTATGGACCTGAAAAAAGCTAGCTAAATAAATATAGGGATTAAAAATGTTCCTTCGTTATATTAATGTATTTTTCTTATTAGGTATGTATCTACGAACCACTATGGACAGCATTCCCACCTAGCGTTGAGCACCCTGAATATTCTTTCCTTGAGTTGTTTTGTGTCCCGGTCAGTACCTAATCTATTATGACAACACTACTGTAGATACTGAGTACGCAGGTAGATATGTATGTAAACAGGCAAATAAGGTAAAACGCATAATACGACATTATATTCCGTTGGCCATATCAACTGAGTTAATAATATTCTATAATAATAAATCTTTAAAAAGCGTATTTTTTTACATATCGTTCTCGCTCGAGGACACTAAATTAGGTCACAATGTAATACTACAAGGAACTATGCAGTTGGAGTGTGAAATGTGGGAAAAAACATCATCCACACGATCACCACAAGACTATAATACTGAGGATGATTTGCGGCCTGAAGATACTTAATTTCATACTTTAGATTATTTTCATAATTACAGCTTTCATGAAACAGGTATTCCTATCCTGCTACATTTAATGTATCCCTGGTCCAACGGTCAACCGGGTAAGGCTGTCTGTGGTTATGCGATCTAATTTAATCTTATAAGTTAGATCAACATGCCATTATAATGATCTTTGGCAATGTCTTGTAAAACGCTTCCTAGTCAAGTTTTTCCTTTTCAGCGCCACATATTACCAATAGCAATAATCATAATTGGAAAGATGACCGGATCATTTCCTGATCGCAAACAAAAAAGCGGACCTCGCAATCGCCATCATTTCTATATTTAATGTATCCAGATCTTGTTTAGAACTGTAGAGAGCAGATCATCACTTACCCGATCTGAGGAGAGACGCCATACCGGGCAGCTTATTTAAAAGCTTAATTGGGATATAAATTGTATCGGCCTGTGAGTACGACTTTTGTTTCAATCGCCTTATTGGTAGTGGATAATGTCTGCGTAGATGGCGACTTATGTTTTTTTAATTTGTTATTAATAGATTTATTAACGACCCGCCATTGCCGTGAATGGACATCCATAGCTGATTAGGCAATGATGCGAGCGGATCAAGCGTGGGTTAGATTTCTATTTAATCGCATATTTTCTGAATAAATATCCATTTATTGGTCATTGTTTAATTGACAATAAAAGAGTTTAAAAGTGTGGAGTAATAAAGATGACAAAGTAATTTCTACAGACAATAAGAATTAGAGAAATGAGAGTAGTAACAGACGGCAATACAAGCAATCGATAAATTATCCTGCCTTCAATTAGCAACAATTTGTTCAACTTAAAGAAAATGGCAAATTGTTTTAAGGAGCAGGTTTGTCTCCAGAAGCCGAAAGTAAAATTTCAATCGCGGACGCCGCGTGTCTCGACTGCTTTTTTGTTTCGTGATTTCACGACAAGGATATATATTTTGTTCTGGAATGTCCCTTGAAATCACAGCATCCGTTTCTATTATTTCTATTACTTATTCTTTAAAATTGCAAGCAAAGTAGTTTTCTATCGACTTTCAAAATCAGAGTTGATATGTTATCTCAGAAACCTAGCTTGAAATTCTTTTGAAATTTATTTATTTATTTATTTATTTAAGAATTAATTACTATGAAACATTGATTAGCTTACAAAAATAACAGGAACCGAATGGCAAAACCCTTTTGCTTATTTGTTTCTGTCACCCAACTGGGACTAGCCCGTTCTAGGGTGGACAGGACTCCAATATTACAATCAAGTTTGCTTGATTGCTTGGTTGCTTACAAATATACAAGTTTAAGTAAAAAGCTAATGACACTAAATTGCCCTAAATGTCAGGATACTTTAGAATGTCATTTGACCACATGCGGGCTTGGATTTCGGAATTATTTGTCAACAAGGAGAAGGATGAAGTACATATACATAGGAGAAAGAAGTAATAAAATAAAAATAAACAACGAACCAAACAAAATCCAATGAATCTGAGGTCGTTAAGCATAATGACTCATAGCTCAATGAAATGCCATTTGAAAATGTGGGAATTGCTGACGGTAATATATACTGTTCAACCATATAATAAACACCTGGTTCTTCTTATCCTACTGTTATTCCCTCCCTGCTAATTATGTATACAGGATGAATTTGTTGAAAAATATTGGTGATTTGTATTGGCCGATTATGACTTTTAACAAAATAGCATCATTAAAGTCACATTGTTTTTAATGAAATGGATTTTTTACAACAAAATGCTCAAATTCGAATCAATTTAAATCATTGGGTATAAAATAAATCTTACTCTGTATCTGCTGCTGGTGACAATGATCTCGGAGATACTCTTATCATACCATTGACATCAATTTGCAAGACAGGACATAAGTCCCTCAATTCCTAGTAATCCTACATCTTATCCCATCCTCTCCTATCCTCCGCTTCTAGCGAATATTCTCCAAATCCTAATTATATTTTTAAATAATAGCATTGTTATTGATTGGTTAAAATTTGTTATATGTAAGTTTCTTTTGTTTATTGTGGCACCTAAATTCTTACACTTTCATGAAGGTTGCCTGTAAGAGATTGTACTTTAGGCAATGAGTCCGCCTGCTGAATGTTTTTTCTAAAATGTGCATTAAAGAATTTCTATCTATTCTGTCTATCTATAAGTCTTCGCCCTTTTAGCCTTCTTTGGATTTTACCATGAATAAATTGTAACATCCATCAATAATAATGTTCAACGCTTTATGTGTCCAACAGCAACGAATTTGTTTGAATAAACTGGTCTGGAATACTCAAGAAATCCTCATTAAACGAACTCTTATTAACATAGCAACAAGGATAAAGTAAATTACTAAACAATAAACGAGAAAGCAAACGCTCTGACTAAGGATGGGGTCATCGGAAGCTCTCCGAAAGAGGAAATATTCCAAATTATTTGTATTTATCTGTTCATTGTTTAGTTCCGCCATAATCAAGAGCGACATTTGCGGATTGTAATATGCATTACAGTAAACTTGGTTTTGCTTCTATCGATGCGGAAACCGTAATTTTCACAACGACATAATTTATGTTTTGCACGAGATTACTAAATGTCGTGGAAAACATGACAGGCTCAGCAGCGTAACGACTATCGTTGATCAGGACTTCGTTTATTTTGATTACCCTCGATTCGGATTATAAATGCCTTTTTACACGACTGCCCAACAAAAAAGTTGTGTAATGAGTTCAGGATTCATCAATGTATTTTTTCTGTTTTTTATTCCACCATAACTTCTAAACACTAGAACCGATTTAGAAGTATTTGGTATTGTTAAAACCATTATATCCTCCCAGGTGTTATATAGTATGTTACGATCTTTAGTATCGTACATGCCAGTCAACAAATGCATTGAAGTGCAGCCGTTGTTCCACCTCGTGCAGCGCTGAATTAGCACGAATTTTAACTACTTTGTCAAATCAGTTACATTGAACAACATTTTTACTCGGAATATTATGGATTGCGTCATTTTTCGGCCTTTATAAGGCGGCAAAAATAGCACCAGGGTATCATTTCTCGAATGATCACTCCCACCAAGACAGCGGCGAAATCAACCCGGTACTACTCTCACGAGTTGGGTCACCGGTTCCACAATTTTGGGTACCTCTTCCTTCCTTCCTCATATCGAGACGAACAAGCATCAGTCTGAACTCCTACAGACTCGAGCCGAGTACAAGATACTCTGGACACAAACTATAATCCTTATCCATGCACACTCGTATTTTCAGGCATATAGCTACCGCATTCGCGTCAACCCCTGACATATTCGGGAAGCGTTAACAAACTGTCAATATAAATCACTATACATTCCTTCTGATACAATACCTTCTGATATAAATTTAATCGACTTTCAATACGGAGATAACCCGCAAGTTGACACCACCTCCTCACATCAAACAACTTGGAGTCTAGTGAGGGGTGGCCCGTCACAAGTACCTTAAGTGTCTAAATATTAGGTAAATAGTTGTCCTAATGTTCAAATCTCCAAATGTTAACAAATTAATATTAATATATCGGGCTCGGGTCAAATGAAAGGTCCCATTGAGTACATTCTGAAAATATATATTGTGTACTAGCTGCGCCCAGCGGTTTCACCCGCGTGGTGATAGAAAATTGTGATAATACTACTAATAGAAACATTTATAATTATGTATTATATACGTGTAGCTCCAACTGTTTTTGCGGCGCACGCCAGAATAGCGCGCAGATTTTTTTTCCTATTTACTTGACTTTTTATTGTTATATTTTGGATAATTCACACTAGATCTTTATAAATTAAAGCCTATGTGTTATTCTGATGTGTAAGTTATATTACTGTAAAGTTTCTTCAAAATCCATTTTGTAGTTTTTGCAAGAGTAACAAACATCCATACATACATTCTTACAAACTTTCGCGTTGATAATAGTAGTAGGATTTATTTGGATAAATACAAAAACTACAAATCTTTCATAAAAAAACTGTTATACAAATGATTATGTCTACAGTAGTTCCCTTTTTGTAATGACAGTCGTGTTTTTTATTCCTTTTAATATAATATCTTATTGAAAATGGTTCCGGTATAAACAGTAGAAGAGTTGATATAATGCATCCTTGAATTCTTTATCGTCATCTAGCATTCTACCATTTTACCTCAACTATGTAAGCTAGGTTCAGTTGCATAGTTTAGCTATATGGACATAACTGAAGAATTTTAATAACTACCTAATTGCGTACTTCGCATTTCAAGATATGCAATGGCGGTGGGACTTCCCTTGAAGGTCTGCGACTCTCAGACGGAGTTCGTCATTCCAGCAGTGCCTTCCCAGCTCCTCGAGCTGTGTGCAGAATTACCAGCTTCCACAACGATATTTATAATTGGGGAATGGCGCTGCGGAGAAGGCGCACCGTGGGTGGCTCGGGACGTCATAATGGGGACCCCCTTGGACGATCCGCAGAATAAATTCTCATATGCACTTTTTATCGGCACACGTCGTCGACTCCACGACAATATTACCCCGCAGCGCCCGCAAAACTTGAATTATTTATATCTATTAAAATAAATTATTAAATAACAGCAAACTGTCCGGCGATCCGCCCTTTTTCTGACGGAGGAGAAATGACGAGCGATCGATCCGGAATGATCGATGCGGAGGAAGACGACGTTTCGTATCGGCCTATCTGCACCGATAAACCACATGGTTTTACTTTGCCGGCCCACCAACCAACGACAGCGGAAAGTATTGTGTAAGCGCAAGATTTCGATTTCATGATAAATAAAATACCTATTTTGAGTCCCACTGAGACGATTAAGACCATTTCCAGATTGAAGTCTGTCTGTGTCTTTGTGCCTGGGAGTTAGTAGGCCCTGTTGCAATTTGGTCACTAAGACCTATGTGTTCAGGGTCGATCAAACTCACGGGTCAACGCCCATATGGCGACCTCCACGCAGAAGTGCTAGCCAGGGTAGGACTCTGGCCTGCGGGCCAATTTCCCCCAGGAGTCAACCTTCGGGCGCTCCTGGACGGTATACGCACCGTGCGGCGTAAGCCAATCCATTGTGCATTCTGACCGACAGCCGGGGGAGTCTGGAAACAGTACTATCTCCTATAGAGCGGGGAAAGTTGTTCACATTACGGCAATTGCTCTTGAAATGACTAATCGGCTACCCGATACCGGGTGAACAGCCGGCCAAAGGATGCCGTAGTCCGCGATAGATTCGGTAGACACCATATCACCGCGGTGATACGTAACTACGTAAGGGAGAGGACCGCGATCGAACCTGTAATCAGTCGGGTGTCCGAAGTAATCTGGTTGCAACTGGAAGTAAGGGCGCGAGTGTCAGCCCGAGGGGGATAAAACTGGTAATCTCTCGGCAAGGCGTTGGCTTCGCGAGTGGCGTAATTAGTCGGTGGACTGATTACGTCCCAAGTCTTCTACGCTCACCTCACGGGGGACAAAACGATCTAATATCGTTAAAACTTTCTGAGGGGACCGGTTCGCTAATTGCATTTGACAGCACTAGTTGTGTCTATTTGTCTATGTGTCTGTGAATGTATCCTTTACGATGGCGCCCAAACGCTTAATCCGATTGCGCTGATATTAAGCAAGAGTGGAAAAGGTTGGGTTTCAAATCCGTCCACCAGGGAGGGGGTATACCTACTAGCCATTCTTCGATATTAAAATATTGGACTTACAGACAATTTAGGATATCTTGTTGGGTTGAAACCACATTGTGAAATTCTGGTTGGAATATCTCATATTAAAGCTACAATTTCAATATTTAAATTACGCTATGCATTTTAATGCAATATTAACGTTATCTGTTGGCACTTGACCCAACGACGCCCTTAGCTGAGAAACGAACCGCGCCACCCGAGGCGTCGCAATGGAACCTAACCGGGTTCGTCCACCGGCCGAGAGAGGGCGCTCATCGATTTTATTTATGAAATCAGTCCTTGGATAGTTGCTGGGAAAGTTACGGGGTGACACACCCGATCTTTTTGAACGTTGTGCATTTTCTTCTTTGCATTTATTACATTAAATATCAGATAATATCAAACAGCGTCACCACCGAACATCTGTTCAATTTTGATTACAAAAATCAATTAAATAGCTCATTACGGCGGAATTAATGAATGCGAGGTTCTCGATACTTTGGCGACATCATAAAATATGATCAGGACAAATTAATGAAATGATTGTTGCGTCGAGACAGCCTCCCCTAGAATTTTCTTTTTGCTAATTAATATTGGTGGAATGCCGAGCGCTCCAAGAGGGCACATTCCAGCGTTGCCAGGCAAGGAAAAAAGGCCGCTAACAGAGAAAATAAAGTCACTATAATAATGCAGTTGAGTCATTTATCATGTGGGGTTTGGATAGTGGCATAATGGGTTATAATCGCGCGGTTATAATTAAGGGAATTTATCTCCTCTTCAATTGTTATTAGTTGCCTATAAAGGCATGTATAAACATATACAAAGGATTGCTCGTTCAGTCGGTCAACAGATTTATTTACACAGATATTTTAAAGTCATTAATTTGGTTGCATTTTGTTTACTTTAAATTGCAGTGACAACACCAGTGCCATCTGCTATCGGAAATAATAATCATTACAGAAGTAACTCGGATCCGCGGATAAAGGAAGAAAACTGTTGCGATATTGGCATTCCGAAATTGACCTATTCATTGTGTTAAAATCATAAAGGGTAACAAAATAGAGAATGGGAGTGCGAAGTGAGTGAATGCGTTCACCAAATAGAAAGAGATAGGGGCATATGAGACTCCCTCTATCCTTTTCTAGTTGCGCATGCGCGTTTATCCATAGCATAGCCGACTTATGGCGTCGAAGCGTATAAACGCGTTGCCATAGTGATATATGTACGTCTCTCCGTGAATGCACGACTAGACAAGGATGGAGGGGGTACTATATGCTGCTGTCTCTTTTTATTCGGCTGACGCATTCTCAGGCTGGTCACGGGGTCTAGTAGTTATATGTGAATGGTTAAAATTGACATTTTAAATAAACAACTTCAAGCAAAAATCTAAATACTGCAAACAAAAATCTAAATACTGACATACACTGATACTGTCATGACAAGACAAGATAAATAATAACATATTGTCTACATAAAACTGAAGTACGAAATCGAAATTTCTGACTCTGCTTTCAGCGAGATCCACACATAAATAATTGCCCTCGAGTCTACGCTATTTAAATCGGATGAAACTGCGGCTACATCTTGTTAAAAAATGAAAAATAAATTATTTTTTTGACGCGAAACATGTTGAAAATGCCCCCTCTCTCTCTCTCGGCGGCAGCGATCTGTAGGATTTACCATATTTCGGTTACATTCCCCACTTCATTGCATCCACCAGACGCTTTATTGTTGACATGTTTGGCACCGGTTACTAACGAAAATTCAATTTAAAATTTATTTTGAAGAGTTTGTGCGAAAATAAACATCGACTACAGAAATTCGGTGAACTTTCAAAAAATACGAACTTTCAACACATAAATCGTCACAGAGAACGAACTGCGTGCACTGGCGAGCTGCGCCCACTTTCAACTCGAAGAAGAGCGATCAGTGTTGTCCTCGCGCGATTCTGAATTCCCTAACTATTTTGTCCTTTACATTTGACTTTGGGTTGCGCGACTTATGCTCGACGCCGAGATACGTATACACTTAGAGGTAAATTATTCAGTAAGAACTGTTAGCTCTATCTATTCCGCGACTACTTCTGAAGACGCCGACCCCAATCATCATCCACCACTCCTACGTTACAGCCTGCGCCCATCGATATATTAGCTAGATATTACCTCAGATACAAACAGGTTGGCTCCATACCCTTTGCTCCAAAAACACGTGACAGAGAGGGAGCAATAAATTTAACAGTATGCGAGAGAATAGCAAGGCAATATTCTTCGCGGCAGCTCTCACACCTGAAACGGTCAGATGTTTGACAGCGGACTGCCAACAAACCACTGGCCGGCTTCAGTAGTGGTTTGGAAGTGGTCATTTTCGAGCGCGAAAGGCCGATCTAGGAGACCATATATCGATGCCTGCGCCTCGCTCCTGCGCTCTCATTTATCATCATAAAACTGCTACTTGTTAACTTTCACATTTGATTATCTAGTATGTATCAGATTGCGCAACTATATAGAACCCAACCCTTCCGATACGGTGAAAAGCATGTGGCTCTGTTTGCATTGACGGCCAAACTAATGGCAATTTATTTGGCCATATTGATAATAAATATTTTTTTCCATAATGGATCAATTCATTATAAAAACCCAATAACTTAACCTATAATAATATACAAGTAGTAGTGCCATTTTTCACATTTTTTATATAGGCTGATTACATCACAGATATAACCCCGATTTAATCAATAATACCGTGTTATATTTGTCTGTCTGAATATTAACTTGCGTAATTATTACGCATTGAAACCAATATAATCAAATAGAAATGGTTATATTTATGTAAATCATACCAAAATAATTAGATCTATGAATTAAAAATCTGTTTGTTATAATATTATTACTTTATACCGTATAGTCGTGTTTAGATCGTCATCTACAATCCGCTACCATACTATTATACTATGAAAGTCGCCATATTGAATATAATGAAAGTAGATATTTTTTTTTTTACATATGAGTGCTATTGACACGTGGCGATTCGTAGTTAAATTCTGGTAAGCCGAGTGTAGTACGACGTTATTCAATCAAACGCTATATAACCAATACTTACACCAAGGACTATAATAAGCTACATTTCTTGCGTCTCCTATTTAACAATAAACATCACATCATTAATAATTATAATTATTAGAGTATCTGTGGAAATGAACTTTTAATAAACGTTAGATCTTTTTACAAGCTTTTATTTATCTTGCACTGTTTGTCAGTTTATTTAGATCAAACCTTACAAGCTAAATTAAAACCACTTCCGCTTATCCTATGAAGTTGAAATTTTACATGTTGGTTCAGTTTCAATGACAATGTATTATTATGGTAAGCATATCCTAATTCTGGATCCAGACGAGGCTGCTCTTCCACGATCAACAGCACAGACACAAAATGTTTTACACTATGTATTCTAAATTTCCCTGATATGGCTAATGCACCCAGGGTCGGCTCCGGAAGAGGGGACTGCCCAACGTTCAACAGCACAGAAACGAAATTTTGAATATGCGTTTAATTATAATACGCATTCAATTATAATTCATTTATTACATTTTTCATTCTAGTTTTCTGTTTGTTTCTTTTCGATTTATTTATTTTTTATTGTTCTTTTGTGTAACCAACGCAATAAATATATAATAAACTTAAGCTAGGTTAGCTGGTACATTGCCGCGAGGCAATAAAAAAAAGGCATTTAAATAAAAAGACAAGCTCGCCTTTTTTATTTGAAACTAGCGGAACCCGGCGAACTTCGTCTTGCCACGAATTTGTTCGTTTGGCAGCAGATGGCGTAACTAAGGTATTTTTTATGGACAGCTGCTTTACATTTGCATTGTTTGTATAAATTTTTCCCCGGAAGCAGCATTCTCAGCATCATAATTACAAATTTAAAGTATCGATCGTGATTCCAATCTGATTGTTTATTTTTTGTATCACTAAAAGAGCAGTTTCATCAATTGCCATTTGTGGATTCGTTGTGCTCGTTATGTTCGAAATGGGAGAGAGAAGTTTGTAAACAGTACGATTTTTTTGACAGAAAATGTACTAAAGAAACTGCTTAGAATCTGGTGCATTTCCAGACATCAACGATCCTAATGGTTCTGGCGGTGGAACCAATGGTGTCAATCTCGTTTTACCCCCTGCGCAACACAAACCGAGTGGTTCGTGGCAGTATTTCAAGGCATTACAATTTTGGCACAAATGGTCCATTATTCCAATTTGCACGCATTGATAATCGCTGTATTGTATCGCCAGATCATAATAGAATGCCTCTCTGTATGTGTTTTGTCTCAAATTCTTAGCGATGCTCATCGCTTTCAGTTGCTCGAACATCTTTTTGTCGTCTTGCTCGAGCGGTCACCTTGCTGAGATTGTATCGTCTGCCCAAGGGCATAACTGTGAAAAATGATTGCAAAATCTTGAAAAACATTCACGAATTACACAAATTCAGTTAATTCAGTTGATTTACCTTCAGAATCACGAAAACGATATGAAAAAATCTTAAAAATCAACTTAACTGACCAATGTCAGTTTTCGCGCCGTGCCGCCATCTTGACTTTCGAATTTTCGTATTTTTATTCTTGTCAAACAACGCCATCTATCACCATCAAGCTTGGTACTAAAATAATTTTCGGGTTTTCACATTTTTCTTACTTTTCCGACAGATTTTTTATAGCCTTTAATATGACCGAAGTGATTATGAACGAAACAAAAAAAGAATCATCCAAATCGGGCCAGCCGCTCGTGAGTTATCAGGTAACATACATAAAACGCGACTAATTTTTATTGTATAGAAAAAGAGTTTTTTATTATTACCAATAACATTATTATTATAATAGCCCGTTGGCTTCAAACGAGAAAACTCCTAAACGGTCAACAGCGGTCGACAGCGGTCAACAACGGTCAACACGAAATTTTGTATACCATTCGATTATGATAGGCCGTTTTAAGTTCCACCATGACATGGCTACTGCGCCCAGGGTTGGCTCCCCACGAGGGGACTTCTTAACAGTGAACGTCTTTTCAAATCATTTTAATAAAAATGCTTTTGACTATTCTGCCGTCGTAAATGAAAACACAGTAATTCATTTACTGTGTTTATACAAGTTTGGTTCTTTAAAATTACGAGTTGGAGTACTATAACGCAAATTTTTCGGTTTGTCTGTCGATGGATAGTTACCGAGATACCTTAGATAAAAACACAGTATTAAAAAAGAAAAAAAACAGAATGTTTTTAGTAAAAAACACAGTATGTATATTTTTTTAACTTAAAATACAATAACCTATTATTTACTGTGATCTTTTTTAATACTTATAAGCATTTAAGAAATATTTTTGTTTGGTTACAACACGGCTTCTTCAGATGCTGTGGTTTTAGGTAAAATTTTGTTAAAAGTTAATTTATTAATACACGAATTAATCACAGTATCTCAATTACTGTGTTTAAGGTGCCTACAGATTTTTATTTATTTAATATATATATATATACTTATATATATATATATATAAATATATATATATATATATATATATATATATATATATATATATATATATATATATATATATATATATATATATATATATATATATATATATATATATATATATATATATATATATATATATATATATATATATATATATATATATATATATATATATATATATATATATATATATATATATATATATATATATATATATATATATATATATATATATATATATAAATATATATATATATATATATATATATATATATATATATATATATATATATATATATATATATATATATATATATATATATATATATATATATATATATATATATATATATATATATATATATATATATATATATATATATATATATATATATATTCTCGACCAGAAATTACGATTTATATCTTATTTCATGGGAACGAGCAAATGAAGTATTTTATTTTTATTTTCATTTAATAGCTGGCTGATAGCGAGCCCACCAATCGTATATCGTCCTTTTAAAGAGTGGATATATTCGAATTTCAAATCGAATTTTCGAAATGTCATTCCGCATTTAAGAGACGATTGATTGTGATTTTTTTCATTGTTTTTGCTTAAATTTGTCTTTAATAAAGACATTTTATTTTGGTTTGCAAAAGGATACGCTTTGTTTTTGAGATGTGGATGAAGGGTGATCGTTCGCTAGCGATAAAGGGATCCCATTAAACCTACAGTGTACCGTCGAAAGTGGTACTCATCAAAGAATACATCTCGTTTAAACAATAAGCATTTCCCAGTCCAGTCCGGGAAAACCTTCCAGCTATGTAAGTGGCTTTTATTATTTTTATTTCTTCATCAAAGTGTCATCCTTTAAACGAATTCTTAAAAAAAAAAAGATTTTACAAAAAACCAATCAAATATTAACTATATATATATATATATATATATATATATATATATATATATATATATATATATATATATATATATATATATATATGTATATATATATATATATATATATATATATATATATATATATATATATATATATATATATATATATATATATATATATATATATATATATATATATATATATATATATATATATATATATATATATATATATATATATATATATATATATATATATATATATATATATATATATATATATATATATATATATATATATATATTTATTTTACATGGTTGGAACACAGTAATGGGTAAAATTTACCTATAACACAGTAACCACTCTGTTAAGGTGTTATAGCATAAAAATATAAAATTTATCAAATTATTTTCGGATATTAAAACACAATATCTAATTTAATTAATTAAACAATTATAATTTAATATATATTTTGATGCAGAATTGAAGTTCTAACTATTTTTTTACATTAAAGATTAAAAGAAATAATGTATATTGATTACTTTGTTCATGAAAACAAATATTTAACAACTGAACTTTTACCGCGTTTTCCTCAAAACGTCGTTTATCAAGTTACTGTGTTTTTATTTACGACGACATCTTCTTGCGGTGTCAACTACAACGGGCGAGCCCGTCACCACAGGACGTTTTAACGATTAGTCGTTCTATCGCCCTGCAGTGAACGTAGAGACTTTGGACAGTACATTCTACGTCCAGCTACGTCAACAACCCGTGAGAGTCCAACGCCTTACCGCGAGTTAGCCAGGAGTAACCCGGCGGGCTCGAGATACTCGCGCCCTCACTTCCAATTGTGACCAGATTTCTCCGGTCTCTCGATTGGTACCGAGTTCGAGGTCGCTTGCGCGGTCCTCTCCCTTATGAAGCGGTGAAACGGAGAGCACAACCGATTGGAGCAAACCCCGCACGGTGCGCAGACCGTACAATCTTCGCGGACCAAGGCGTCCTTTGCCCGCCTCTTACCCGGGATCGGATGGCCAATGGTCAATTCCAGAGCAGTCGCCATAAGGTACGCAACCACCCCCGCTCTATAGGAAACAGTACAGTTCCCAGACTCCCCCGACTGTTAGTCGGAGAGCACAACCGATTGGAGCAAACCCCGCACGGTGCGCAGACCGTCCAGGGGCGCCAGAGGTTTGATTCCCAGGGGAGACTGGTTGACCCAGTGTCCTACCCAGGACTCGCACCCCATGCGAGGAGGCCGTCGGATGGGTGTTGACCCGTGAGTGTGACCGACCCTGGACACATGGGTCATCGTGGCCAACTCATCATGGGCCCGTTAGCCCCCAAATGGGCCCGTTAGCCCCCAAACGGGCCCCACGACGACAGTATTAATCTTATCACCTAATGGTCTGCTGTTGGCAACATCGCGCATTGTCCGTCGCCGAATCGGGTCGTTCGCAGAAACTGACGGCGGCCACCCAATGACGTATTCATTACTTTATATGATTTTGATAGATGGCGCCCGGGCGGATTGTCTCCCCGTCAAATTCCTATGATAAGTCCGAGGACGAGTCCCCAAGGCACTACCGCGAATCGGGTCGTGTGGCGCCAGCCGAGATCTCGGTCGGATCAGCGCGGGACGCCTCGCAAAAAGCGGCGGCTTCCCGATCACAGACGGGCCTGCTTTCAATTTGTGATTCTAAATTGCCCAATTAATGGACTCAGCCATTTATACCTCGGCAAAAATTAAATAGCTTGCAATCATTTTTGTTTGATATCTTATTCGGCAGCGGCGAACGGGCGGCGACAGCCGGCCGTCGCCTCTGCTCTTCTTAATATCCTGAATTCATTTCCATTCTTAATTACCTGTCTTCAAACTTGTTAGAAAGTCTGCGACAGAAGCAGGCTATTAAATCCTGAGGAGTATAACGACAGTCCAAGTACGATTAGGCGGGGTCGACTACAACTGGCAAACCCGTCGCCCGAGGCTGGTATAACGATATGTGATCGTTATTTTAGCCGTTGAATGAGCATACAAGACTTAGGCAATATCAACACAATTTTTTTTTTCGCCGTGAAAATCCACGGTTAATACACCGTGTCGTCAGTGAGGTATGGATCACTATGGAAGCTTGTCCACGGACACGGCGGAAAAACGGACGGCACCGCCGCCGTGTCTGTGGACAAGCTTCCATAGTAATCCGCCGTGTCTGGACTAATGGGCTTACAATCTTCTATCTAGCTCTGCCAACTAGCCCGCAAGAGACCAATCCTTACCGCCCGGCACCGGGCAGTTAACCCAGCGTGGAGACCAAGCGCCCTAGCTACCAGTTATGGCCAGTTTTCTTCGGCCTCTCGACTGGTTACAAGTTCTAGGTCGCTTGCGCGGTCCTCTCCCTTTCGCAACAGTGATTCGGTGTCTACCAAATCTATCGCGGACCACGGCATCCTTTGCCCAGTTCTTCACCCGGTATCGGGTAGCCGATTGGTCATTTCAAGAGCAGTTACCGTGAGGTTAACAACCACCCCGCTCTATAGGAAACAAATCCGTTTTCCAGACTCCCCCGGTTATCAGTCGGAATGCTAGTCGAATATCAATCGAACTGAAGTAAATATATGTATAGAAGTGTTATGCATATTTATTTTCATTAGTAGCATTATATTTTAAAATACTAATGCAAAAAGAATGACTTTTAGTATGGACTAGTCTCAACATACTTGCAATTTATCTATCCAATGTATTGTAATATTCCTACCTATAATATATTGTATAGTTAACATGTTAAGCCGATTTTTTTTTTAAATTTGTACCTATTTATTGAAAATAAATAATATTAACGGACCCACACTACTCGGGAAAACGAGCCATCTATTATGAGGGTCGTTTCTTACAACCGTAAGAAATTAAATTGTTTTCTATAAAAAAAAAACAAAATCGTTGCAATCGTTTAACAACTTAAAAAATATATTCTTTTGATTTCAATGGTAGCTAACCCTTAATTTTCTGACTAGAAACATAATTCCGAAAAGACGAAAATAGACTTATAAAAGAAATTCACCTACCAAATGTTAGTGAAACCCGGCAAGAAGTTTCGGTTATAATATTTTGTTATAATAATTATAATTTATAGACATTGATATCCGTCGGTGTAGACAGAAGAAGTGCCATAGTTATATTTTTAATCAATAGATGAGAATCCAATCCATTTCAAAACTTAGTGAGAATTAAGTGCTTTCGAAATAAAATAAAACAACTTAATATAATTATGTTACTAAAATTTTGATTTATGGAAAGAGAAGCAATCGAAACTGGCTTCATTTAGACATTATAGGTTCAGTAGCTATTCTGAGAGAAGTAGCGTGAAATTTATTTGATTTTATTCCATTTGCTGCGACCACCTTGCCAGCTTTGCTACGTCTACTTGGGCTTGCTCGACTTTATTAAAAATAAATTAACACTAATTGCAAATTACTAGAATGTGTAGGTACTTATGTAAGCGTGCCGTTCAACTTTTTCAGTATAAATAGTCATTCGGCACGGTAATTAGCCGGCTGTCGATCGTCCGCATTCGGCTCGGCTCGTGCAGGCTCGTGCGTCTTGCAGGGGGCAAAGGACGCGGCGCGGTCGCCGAGCGAAATGCGGTGATTTGTAGGCGATTCCATCTACGAGAGTTTCGCCTTGCATTCCGACTTCTTGGATGCAAAACGAGCCTTAATTGTCGATTTATTGCCTCGCGACGAATTAACGGGCCTTAAATGGAAAGGATTAGCCGGGAGGGCGAGCATTCCAACTTTGAGTATTTCATTTTTGATACCGATTTACTGGCCCAACATAAAAATTTAAATGAAAGAATATTTTTATATTACATAAAAATATGGAATTTGTTAGGAATCACAAAAAAAAGTTTATTAAATTTTCAATGCCTTAAGGGGGAGCCTGGTTTAGACGGCAAAAAAGAAACATGTTTTCGTGGTTTTTTTAAAAACTAAAGTTGAAATCTATTCATGAATCTCTAGAATCGCTGATAAGTGTAAAAAACTTACTACTGTTCTTTAAAGAAAACTTTAAACACGTTTTGCTCAAAACCATATTTTTTCTGTTTTGTTTCGGTGATAAAAAAAACTAATTGACAGATCGAATTTTGAAAAAAAAATGAGAATTTTAAAATTTTCTTCTATTGCAAGTAAAAAAATACGAAAAAGATGTTTTTATATATTTTTTTTAATACTTAAACAGAAAATTTTAGCTTGAAAATCGATTTTGTTTCATTAAATCCGTGAAAAATTATAAGAATAAAAGGGTTTTTGTTATTTTTTTAGTTTATCTATAAAACACACATGTAAAAATTTATATCTTTGTTTACTTTTTTTCAGGCAAAATTACGCTCGCTATTATCGGCGCAAACAGATACCGTCATTTCTGCAGCGGAAAAAACATTTGCAATTCAATACCTCAAATAGTTTTTTTTTATTATTTCAAAATATTTCAATTTTTCAAATGTTATTTAAACTAATAGTTATAAAAGATCTATGATCGGATTTCAAATTTAGGTTAAAAAAAAAAGTGAAAAACATGTTTTTTTAATCTTTTTAAACGAGGCTCCCCCTTTAAGCAGCGGTACGCAACCTTAGGGTTGCGACAATGTATTGGCAACTCTCACAAGTCTCAAAGCTATTTTTAAAATGTCCGCTCAAGGAGCAACCTGGGCATCATTTGCCCCGTAAACCTCACCAAACCAACGGTGTATTCGTGTATGCTAATATGACCAATGGAATAAATTATGTATTACAACTACCGTGGCACCGATTTTCCTTTTCATCGCCTTCTTTGAAGTTTCAAATGCAGCTGAGGAAAGAATATTTTTCATTAGTGGAAATGCTTGGACGGACACAAAAAATAAATTGACAGCCGACCACGTAAAATCTGAACTACGGATGAAAATTCATTTTACTAAAAATTACATGACTTTTTATATTTATTTTTCACCAAATAGGTACAGATAAAATTAAAAGTGCAACATCCCAATATAAGTGCAAAATTCAATACATTGAAACTAAAGAATCAATTGTAAGTGCTATTTTTTATTTATTTATTTAAGTTTCGTTGTATTATTAATGTGAAAAATTTTTTGGCAATTTAAGTTTTTTTTACTATATTACTATTATTAACAGGAAGCAAACGATAGATTAGCAAACGATAGAGATAACCAGGTGTGTTACCCAGCGGGCTTACACTCACGCCCTTACTTCCAATTGCGACCAGATTACTCCGGTCTCTCGATTGGTTACGATTTCGAGGTCGCTTGCGCGGTCCTCTCCATTACGAAGCGGTGAAACGGTGTAAACCGAATCTATCGCGGACCACGGCATCCTTTGCCCTTCTGTTCACCCAGGATCGGGTAGCCGATGGTCGTTTCAAGAGCAGTCGCCGTAAGGTCCGCAACCACCCCCGCTCTATAGGAAACAGTACTGCTTCCAGACTCCCCCGACTGTTAGTCAGAGTGCACAATCGATTGGCTTACGCCGCACGGTGCGCAGACCGTCCAGGAGCGCCAGAAGGTTGATTCCTAGGGGAAACTAGCCCTAAGGCCAGAGTCCTGCCCGGGCTCGCACTTCATGCGTGGAGGCTGCCGGATGGGTGTTGACCCGTGAGTGTGACCAACCCTGAACAGAATGGGTCTTCGTGGCCAACTCAGCAAGGGCCCATTAGCTCCCAATACACCCAGTTAAACCCA
This sequence comes from Micropterix aruncella, assembly GCA_944548615.1. Taxonomy (NCBI): domain Eukaryota; kingdom Metazoa; phylum Arthropoda; class Insecta; order Lepidoptera; family Micropterigidae; genus Micropterix; species Micropterix aruncella. Next base: position 24,323,547 of record OX155951.1, on the reverse strand, counting down.
GTTACAACAATATACCCAGTTAGGTTACCTTAAGAGCGCTCCTCGCGGACATCGAAACTTGAAAAATTGTTTTCCAAAGGCATAAAAAGAGTAAGTCCATCTCGCCTTTAGCAAAACGCCTTTAGCAAAACCTTTAGCAAACCTCAGATGTTTGTGCGTATTGGACGGCTCCAAAGGGCTTTTCCTATATTGCGGTGGCTCCTGTCAACAACAATTTAACGTGCCGAACGATAGTGACACATAATTATGTGCAGACAGAACTATAATTGTTATTAATAAAATTATGCCAGTTATTACTGGTATTTCTGTGAACAGTATACCTCGCATGTATTAGAATTCTTAAAACGACCACCTTAAAGTAACTTCTATTCGCAAATTTAACAGCTACAATAGAATTATATTGGCAAAAATACAAGTGCTTATTAGTTTAAGAAGCACCAAAAAATTGCTTTTTAATAGCAGTTGTATTTTTTTTTTTGAAACGGAGTACCCTTCCAGTACGCCCCGGTGCGATCGAAGTAAATTTAATATGAAATGCGCTAAATTTGATCCCAACAAAATCTGGCAGAGAATCAAAATCAGGGAAAATTTAAAAAACACTCAATTTTCGTAATAATTTTATTGCTTCTTTCAACTTTACACTTATCACATATTAAACTTATTTATATTAAACTAATCTATTGATTTACGGTATTCTACAGTTAATTTTAAAATATATGTATTTATTAAATATAATTTTCCTGCCTAATTATAATAAATATATAAAAATTCGATAAAGGTCTATAAAAACATCTCATGTTTTTCAAAAAATACCATGAAAAAATTATAGAAAAAGAAAGGCATACAACTATTTAAACAACATCGTGAATTTCGGCAACGCTCCGTTAGATGGCGCTGGCGGTATAAAACGGGTAAAAAGCGGAAACAGTGGCCAGTCAGTATGGCCGATAAAAATGACCGTAATGTCAACTGAGCTGCAGAATGTTATGAAAACATCCTCGGCCACTTCGCGGCTTCCGGCACCCGCCACTAGATGGCATTGCGTTGCCGATTAGGAAATAAAAATGAAACCGGTCAAGTGGGAGGCTTGCGTACCGTAATTAAATAGGTCCTTTCTATGAAAGATTTTCACACATATTGTCTAGAGGAGGAATTTTAGGACATTGTTAAAATTGTTTTTTTTTTTATAAGCTAGGACTTTACCAAATTGCATAATCCTTTTATCCACTCCCTTACCCACGTCTGAGAAAATATTTAACCTGAAAAGTTATTTTGAAAAAAGTTACAAAAAAAAAATTTTTCCACAGTTTATATTTTTGAAGATTAACTTTTTTTAAAATTCAAATCTATGGACGAAAAAGTAGGTACATCATTATTTTTATTTATTGTTTCCCAAAATCCTATTTTTAATATTTTTTTCGGATGAGAAGCTTTGGTGATAATAACTTGTGTTACTACTTGAGGGGTACTTTGTGTTTTTGATGTTTTGATGATTTCTGTTGAACCGAGGTACAATAAAAAAACAAAAACTATTTTGAAGTCAGTTAAATAATATCATATTTGATTGGTCATGCCTCTTTAATACGTGACTCCTGGGTTCATTGTGGGCTAGCCAGATCTATAACGATTCCGAATTTCATGCTATTTCCGAATTAATAGTCTTAAACTGACAGAGATAATCGACGGTAAAGTAGCCCGACGAACAAACAAGACTCTGTAATGTGTCTCCATTTTAACACTTTTGTACGGATCCTAATAAAGAGACGGTTGGTATTTTATAAATTTATCTATTTTAATCTCTTGAATTTGTTACTAAGAAAAATAAAAGGCTTGTAAATAAATGGTTAAACAAACTATTATTTTATATAACTATTGTTTTATAAAAAGTGGAGTAGGTAACATAAGAAGTACATTGATCCATTTGTTTTAGCTTCACATGAGTGAGGTGTAGGGTATTCCTCTGTATGGGACGTCCGTGAAGCCAGCCCGACCCAAATCGAAAATTTAAAAATGCATTTATTTTCGTTTGTTTAGTTATGCTTGTCATTTGTTTACTCATTTTGGATCGGGCCAACTTCGTCGTTTGTTTACACATTCATCTGTGTTTTTTCAGTACCCTGTTTGGGTTAGGTTAACTTCACTTTTAACTTTTTGTAACTCTAACTTTTTGTTATTTATTTTTTTTATTGCTTCATTCACGTTTTTTTTTAAATATTTCTCTTAATTTAAATTAGATTAGCTAAAATTTTATCTAAAACTTAATTATAATAAATACGGGTTTAAAAACGTGAGCGGATATGAAATAAAGTTACAGAAACTTAACCAAAATAAATAAATGTTAACTGAACTTGTGGCGGTGAGAAATCAACCAATTTCCATTGTATAAGGATAGTTCTAATTAGATTTCTAATTTGAATGCAAAGAGACCAGACGTTGATAATCGCTAAACAAATGTAAATATAATCATAATCGGCATTGAGCAATTACCCCAGTAATTGTTGCACCCACTGTTTATTTTGTTATAAATCGCGAAGGTAACCCGACTGCAATAGGCTGCGAAGATATGTGGCGGGGATGTAAACAAACGATGACAATAGCTAAACAAACGTATGAAATCGAAGACTATCGCAGTTGTTTTTTAGAAATAAGATGAAAACAAATTTATCGCGTGAAGTTTGTGCGTTGACCAGGGTAGATATGTCTACCTTGCAAACTGCATGCGGTAAATTCGTTTTTATCCTATTTCATTTATATATTTTTGATTTTATTTTTTTGTCTTTTATACGCATTACAGTAACGGCCCACCTTAGTGTCTAATGACAATTATCTTACAGCAGCAATCGGGTATCACCTATCCAAGTACTCACAACGACCGACGCTGCCTATCTTCGGCGATCTAACGCGAAACAGTGTTTCAACGCGTCTACGGACATTACGTAATACGGTTACGATTTATAAGCATACCTGAACTAAAGATAAACAAACGATTTGATTAGGAAGAATTCCAACTTTCGATTTGGGTCGGGCTAACTTCACGGACTTCTGCTCATTAGTATGGGAGTGTGGCAGTGTGGCGGCGCAGGCAGCCATTTCACATGCGCGTTACTCCATGTGACAAGTGTCATCCGCAGACGTGCTAGCGGCCATTTTACCACGGCCCGTTACGCCCGCGACTGTACCGACAAATCGACGCGTTCCTTACTTTCGCGCACGAGAATCTGCGGCACGCGTCATGCGAAATCGGAAGCGACAACGGGAGCAGCAAAGAATTTTCGCACACCTTGATTAGAGATGACGTCGAACTCCGACCAGTAAATACCTCCAAACGCGCAGTTCCCACAGTTGCATGTTGAAATCCAATCCAAAATTATGTTAATTACTACAATATTATTTTATTTAATATAAAGTTGCATAGGTCTGACTTATTTTATTTAAGGTTACTCAGGTGCGACCTATTTTATTTAAAGTGGCGTAAGTCAATCGGTTTTTTTATTCTTTTTAATATATTTACTTGTTCAGTATGTTGGCAGTTTCATTTGTATGGCAGTTCCCAAATGCATTTCATATACGAAGCCCTAGAGCTATAGCTATCAGCTTGACGCCTTCCTGAGTTATGTCCTCTTAAGCCTAATACCGTAACCCAAGAACGAATACCCAGATTTCAAACATTTTTCGGTAATCGGTTTTTCTTTTCAATTCGGGGAACTACTCGTACATAAAAAAAGTTGGCGAAATTACTGTTAACATAGGATTTTTCAGCCGTCCGTTTATATGCGACAGCTCCATAAGCTTAAGGATTTGAAACATTTATTCGGCAATCGGTTTTTCCCTTAAATTTGGAAAACTACATTAAAATAATGGTTTAGAATGACGATTTAGTGAATTTTTCAGCCGACCGTTTGTATGAGACAGCTCCATAACTAGGTTTATGTACGACCCCCAAAATATATTCAGCTCATCCCATTAATCAATGAGAAGGATTAGCAGAAGAATTTTCGAAAACGTATAACGCGTTCTTGAGGTATCGATGAGCCAGGAAAACATACAGACAAACAGACATAGGTATTCGAGAGTAGATAGTATTTTAATACGTGGTTTGCCACGCGGCAGCAGTGTAAGCTAATTAGTGATTCATATATGAAATCGTAAGTGCTATCGTACTTATAACCAACATATCGATATCCAGCAAGTCGATACCTCGACTCATCTATCTTCGATGAGACAACCGCGTCTCTTTATTCAATTCAACCTCGCAATCTTGAGGATTGAGGATAACACCATTGCAGCGATAATTTGACTGGTGTTCTTTTCTAGAGATTTCTTCGCCTCCTGACCGTTGAATACAATGAAGCAGCGCTGCAGTCGCTGCTGCAGCTGCTAATGAGCACGTTTCACCGTCCGCCATTATGCTGCGCGAGGTGCAGGGGATGAGAAGAGGCGACACCGTCGGGGCTCACGCACAAGTACCATGGATGAAGGTGTCGTTTGTCTGCAGGTCGCAGGCCGAGTCCGCTTGTCCAACATGCTCCTCTGCGCTCATTAACAGTCGGCGAAATGGGAACACTGCGCCGATCATAGGAAAAACATAGGTTTTTTTTTATCCTTGGAAGATAATTGGGGTTATTTCCGTTGGTAAAGAAGCGAAAAGCAAGCGTTATATAATTGGTATATTCAAATCATGATTTAAACGAGTCTGCAAGTAAAAGACTGATAGGATGAATGAAAAATGGTTATGAGAGGAAATATCTATATACTTTTTCGAATGTTTTGTAAGTGTACTAGTTTACGCATAATCAAGAATTGAAAATTACATAAACAAGCAAGCAAGTAAGCAAAATAGAATGCGAATACGGCCAAATGTAAAGTTTGTAATCTTTGCACGTTCTGTTACTCAATAAAGAAAATTAGTTTATAAAAATATTTAAAAAATACCCCGTTTAAATGCTATAAATTTAAGTTTTACATAGTAGATTACTTGCACTCTTGGTGGAGTAATTCTCTCGCTCCAATGTAATATGGATAGCATTAGAATCAAAGACCTCTTAGCATTTAAATATTTCGTTATCAAACGTCGTTACATATATGTCTTTTACCCAGTCGAGTTTTAACAATAAACCTCGAAGTTATTGTTGGTTCAATTTTAAATACTAAGCGATTATAATTTATTCTAGTTCCAGATTCGAAGTCGCTCCCGCGGTATCTGACGTCAGTGGTAAATTCGTCGTTGGTCCGCATGTCACTCGGGATTGGGTGGCTAACTAGTCGTTTCTAATGATGGGTCACATCAGGTCAATATATATTTCTAGACTCAATCCAGTAATTCACCAGTTGCAGAGACTGCAAAATCGCTCAGAGCCACACGAGAAAGTTCCCTCCTTGCACTGCTGATCAAAAATGCCTATTAACTGCAGCCACTGGATATGGCTACATGCAGAGTTCACTGTGGCCTTCCAAGTTAGTTCCCTCTTCGAAAGTCTATGTCAATGAAGTTGAGCCATGAGTTAACCCGACCAACAAGATAATACAAGCATGCCCGCGATCCCAGAATGTTTGGTATAACGGCTGTTGCCATACTGTCACCCTTGAATATATACACACACAGAGGTAATCTACCAGCCGGTTTCACCACGAGCTCGCCAGATATCAACTACAAGCCAGGAGGTTCTAGAAAGTGCCACATAGTAGAGCATCCTCGCGCCCTGGCTACTCGTCTGTAGACGAATTTTGTTAATATGTTAAACCTGAACACAGTAGGGCGGTGTCGACTACAACGGGCGAACCCGTCACCCCAGGCTGGTATAATGATATGTGATCGTCCTTTCACCGTGGGATGAACGTAGAAGACTTAGAGACTATGACTATATGCTCGTTAGAGATCGACGCATTATGGCGAGGCACCAGAAAGGTACCCAGCGGGAAGACTCACCCCCTGACTACCAGTTTTGGAAGGATGTCTCCGCCTGGAATTAACGATCAGGATACTAAACACAGTTATTAAGCATGAATAAACGAATTAAGGCCTGTATGATAAATAATAAGATGAACTATTGGCATTTGTTTAGTTCGGTGACTTTGGCCGTAGGTACCTACCTCAATAATAGGGTCATAAATCATGAAATAATATATTTAAATAGATTTAGGGTTTCACTAAAAAATGAAATCGAAGACTATCGCGGTTGTTTGACATTATAAATAGGATAGAAAACGAATTTACCGCGTGAAATTTGTAGGACCCGACGTTTCGGTGACGTTGCAGCCGCCGTTGTCTAGGGTAAACAGTTTACCCTCCTATTCGTTTTCTATCCTATTTATAATATTCACTAAAAAATCTCTGTTAACAGACAGAGATAGGAACCAAGAATGCAGTATATTGCAGGAAAATAATTAAACTGTGGTTTAAAAGAGAGGAGCAGCAGTTGTTTTGGTGTTAGTGTGAAATCCACCTTCATTTGTTCAAAAACGCCTGTATCAGGCTTGTGGACAAAAAAATCAGCGCTGTAAAACGTGCATATTTATTTTTATTTATTACGGACATCGACGCAGTGTTCTCAGCGTGAGCTGTTTACGTTGAATCTCCGTGGCCCGGTTAGTGCTACGATCCCGCGAGAGGCCGCGACCGCGACGCGGCGACGTGCGCTACCAGTCTTTAGCCGTCAGAACAGAGCGGCCGACCGATATGAGAAATAAGAAATAAGAAGAGAAATAAGAAAAATTTATTTTCATAAACCCGATCTGGGTATAGAAACTACTTTACAAAAAATTATTATATATATAATAACATTACGAAATTACAACAAATAGTATTTCTACAAATGAAATGACATTTTAAATTATAAAAAAAGTGTATAAAAAGTTCTGCGATCTAAGCTAACAGTGTATAAAAAAAGTGTATAAAAGTTCTGCGATCCAAGCAAAGCATTCGACTGTATAAACATCAATACCCTGGTAGACAAGCTAAACCATCATGGAATTAGAGGAGCGGCCAATTCACTCATCAAATCTTACCCACAAAACTCCCCACACACACACACACACAAACACACCACAAAATATGCCACCACTAACCACCGCCATTTGTCTCCTCACTTTATTACGCCGCCCGAATCACTCCTTTATTTAATGACTTGGTCAATTAAAGCTTTACAACAATAGGCGTATCTTTTTCATCGCAATCGATATCTGTTCCACAAGTTGCCTTATCATATTCACTCCATACCTACAAAGAAATTTGAGGACCCAAAAATTTTGTATGAAAAGTACCTATACGTAACACTGAAAGTTACCGGAACTGGCCACTTAAATAAACATTTTTTAAAAAACATTTACAACATTTGAAAATAGATTTATTTGACTATGCATTTTATGTCATCTATTAGCATTTATAGCATAAATTTATTAAATATAATGCAAAGTTAATAAAAAAAAAATGTTTTGTTTATTTAATTGCATACATTTTTTTCTTCTTTTTATTTTTAGTTTTAATTTGTGTAAAATCACATTGTTAGACTAAATCCTTTGTTAGATATAAAAAGTCTCTGAAAACTGCGTCAATCAAATGCGTCAGTTCGCGAGTCAACAACCAAATGTTAACTCAGCACAGCCAGATACAGACCTTATAGGTCTAGTTGGTTGTGCGATTTCGGCTCGTTTCGGATATACTAGCACATTTATATGCATAGAGCTATGTCTTTTCTCTATACTAATGTTTATTTTTAACGATTCTGCATAGGATATAATAGTATGTATGTCCATGTCTCTTTTTGTGTACATTACTTTATAAAATAAAATAAATAAATAAATAAAATTTATCAAAAAAAATAATTTAAATTCATAATGACAGCATATTTTATTTTTTTTCAATAATACATAATAATTATATAATACATATATAATTATACATTACATAATAAAGTGCAATTAGGCAGTCTGGTTTCAATCGCGGTTGACACAGGACGCGTCCCGAATGTACTCGATCGCCGTTTGTGTATCTGTCTAATTATCATTGAAAACTCAATAATCTGGAAAGCGTAATTTCGTATCAAAGAATATTACTGAAGCAGCAAAGCAAGAAAAGGAGTAAGGGAAGAACGAAACAACGTCTTATTCGGTCCGATTGTCATCCTCACCTGCTCGCGCTACCCAGGGGTCGTCGTGGTGTTCCCTGCTAGACAACAAACGAGGCAACAACGACCGAGCTTAGGCGGTACAAACTAACACCCAGTAGGACAACTATCTGGAAGGGGCTTCAATAGCCTGGAGAGCCAAACACTCTCCGAAAGTTCTGGTGCAGAAGGCAACGGAAACCACTGCACTATTTTCCCTAGCACTCCGCTTCATATGAATGGGACATAAAGAAGTATACAGAGCTGACTGCCAACCTTCACTAGTTGGAGAGGCACCAAAAGAAGAAAGAAGCATTTATCAATTGCAACTCGCACATTTTAAAAGATTTTAAAGATTTCAAACTCTACATCCCGATCGATATATCAAAGACGAAGATTGTAAGTATTACCTATTGATTTTACTATAAATTGATTTCACTATAAAATCAATGGTATTACCCAAATATTTCATATTTGGAAGGCATTATTACAAGAATTTGGTATATCTACATTAGTGTGTAGCATTCCTCTATTGATATGCTCGTCGCGGTTTACTCATAACTTTCTTATATTATAAGACTGAAATGACACATAAACTGTACGCTATCGAAAATAGAGTTAAACACTATCTCATCACCAATGATAAGATAGACGACCTCGAACAAATATTACAATATCTTGAATATAGCTAAATATTTATTAGGAAAAATAATATAATATGTCTAAGATACCTCTATATTATTCTTATATTAAACATATGAGGTAAACCTCGTATTATCGGGTATATAATGTTTGTTTGTGTATATAATGTATATAATGTTGTATATAATTGTATATAATGTTTGTTATAATGGGTATATAATTATTCATTATAATTAGTATAATAATCAATTATTGTGGTCGTCTTATGTACCTATGTGATTATTAGGCAATTTATTATATTTAGTATTATTTTTAATTATTCGTTACATTAGTTTTTAGCTATTGATTATTTTGTTTTAAGAATTGATTTATTGATACATTTATATTTTGATTATTGTGTTTTAAGCAATTACGATTATGACATATCCAACTGTATTTGCAATTTTGGATGAATAAAAGACTATTTGACTCTTTGGCCTTTAAACTATAAGTTATGTTATTAGGTCAACTGGTGTTGATAGGGACAATTAGGATTTTAAATGAATTCACGAATTCAGAACTTTTATACATACTTAACTTTGGTTTAATCGACTTCAATTGATTTTAGCTATCCGGATATCGGCATTTCTCGACAGAAATGCAGAAAAATGCAGTCAATTGTTTAGAAATAGCAACTGTAAGTAGTTATACGCTTCGTTTCTGCAATTTGCCGCGACGATAAACGCCAAAGACCGCAGCAGTTGAGACACGGTCCTGCGAGTTTACAAATACTATCATGATAATTTTCATCTCTTCCTTCTCTCCTCCTCCTTCTCTCATACATTTCTCCTTCAGCCCTTTGCGGTCTTTCATCGATGATGTATTTTAGGGCGTGTTCAAAAATTGGCCGAACCAGTCAAATGTTCTTACAATATTTCACAAAGTCAGTGAAAACATCTGTTTTGTGTACATAAACTGACTTACCTTTGTTTCAAGACCATAAGTCGGTAGTAGTCCATAATATTTAAGGTAATGGGGTGCTTTCATTACTTTTAACAGCGATATTGGCCTATTCAGCTGAATGTGTTGACGCGGTATTAGTCGTGAAACAAAGTTTGCGCAACATAGTTAGGCGTGTACAAAATTTGTGGAAACATCTGATTTGTGTAAATATTCTTTACCATAAACTGGCTTCTCTTTGTCCATATGTCGGTAGTATTATTATTCATAAATATTATACATAATATTTATGGAAATGGGATGTTTTCGTCACTTTTAAATATTTTATATGTACATATATATGTATATATATATATATATATATATATATATATATATATATATATATATATATATATATATATATATATATATATATATTTATATATATATATATATATATATATATATATATATATATATATATATATATATATATATATATATATATATATATATATATATATATATATATATATATATATATATATATATATATATATATATATATATATATATATATATATATATATATATATATATATATATATATATATATATATATATATATATATATATATATATATATATATATATATATATATATATATATATATATATATATATATATATATATATATATATATATATATATATATATATATATATATATATATATTATACCAGCTGCGCCCCGCGGTTTCACCCGCGTGGTGATGGAAAATTGTGATAAAGATGATAGAAAATTATATATCTTTATAAATTATAGCCTATGTATTATTCTGATGTGTAAGCTATATTATTATAAAGTTTCATCAAAATCCAGTAGTTTTTGCGTGAAAGAGTAACAAACATCCATACATACATTCTTACAAACTTTCGCGTTTATAATATTAGTAGAATTGGTCTATTCAGCTGCACGCGGTATTAGGCGTGAAAGCGTACACCGATTTGAAAACCTCGATTTTCCGTTAGCATAATAATTTTTTTATTCTAGAAACAGCTGTGATAAATTTGGGAGTTTATGTAAAAAAAGATTTAATAGATCTATTTAATATACTAGCGCTGCGACTTTCGTAGACTATGCACACGACACCTAAGTCCCGACGTCTTAGCAGTGAGTTTTTGTAATAATATGCGAAATTGTCCCATTTAGTAAAAAAAGTGCTTTTGGTTGTTATAAATATCGAACATAAATAAGGCAACCTAATAAACGGGGACAAATAACAGAAAAAAAAGAATGTTAGGATTAGAGGTTAGGTGGCCTGATCCTACATTTTAAGTTTCGATTCCCGGCTGGGTCACAATTTTCTGTTGGGTAGAATTAAAGGAATTTAGTTTCAATTATATCGATTGGATGCAATAATAGGCAAAAACTTACACACATGTTACATAAAAACATACACATAAACAATTCATTGTAGGGTTGGTTGTAAGAGATTGTCGTATGACAATAAACCCGCCCATTGTGAAATGTCAAAATAGAAGAAACAAACAAACAAAAATAAAACAGAAAAATCAAACAAAAAAAGAAACACAATGCACAACATGCTGGCGACTTTCAATAACTGAGAAATATATAACCATAACTTCTTGCAGCGAAAACAAATTGCAAAATAACACCATAATAAATGGTCATGCAGTGTCTGATTTCTTTAAAGTGGTAATTTTGTCTTTTTGCTTAATTGCATGATTGTTAAACATGGAATAATCATGAATTTTGTGATAATATTTTAAAATATGTAAATGTTACTATGGTCATGTTAATAGGAGACCGCCCCCACGAACAAGAACTACGTAGATTACAGCAGTGCTTCCAGTTGGTTAATGCGATTAACACATCTTATTAACCGCCTGTTAATAAGATTCTGTGGTTAAGAAAATTTATTTTTATAAATTAGTTTATCTGGTTAACAAAATTACATCAGTGCTCCCAGTGGGGGTATACACGTCAACCGAATCAGGATGACTCATGGCTGGAATTTTACGATCTAATGTACATAATATAATCTAATAATGTCGTTTGTCATTGTAAATATCTATGTTCTCTCCAAACGATCCATTCCTGATTAAGTTATTGAGTTTATGTCTTTCACACTCATTCCATGGTAGATAGAAAGACCTAATGCCGTTAAAACTCGTCGGGGTGACGGGTTGGCCCGTTCTGTTAGACATCCCCCGTTGTTTGAGTTCTTAATGCTATACTGGAATCGAGTCCTTCGTGTCTTTCATGTGGAACGTAACAGTTGAAACCCTTATGCACACATCCTTCTAAGCTCTCTCCTGTTCTCAGTAAAACCTTTGTACTTAGTAGCATTTGTACATCCCATCAACGCTCCTGTTTTTTCTGCACAGGATTTCCAGACGTGACACTCTGTGCGGAAGGCAGCGTCACACGACGGTCACGTCCATATCGCTCCTCGATCGCGTGTACCTAATGAACGACATTCCAATGACGCCGGGCCACGCAAGAAATGACACTCGGATTGTATGGAATGGTGCCGCCATCAATAGTTTTATCCGGGATGGTACAGGGAAAAATGCATTTTTATCGGAGTGTTAATTACGGTGTTAGTACGCGACTGCCGTAATAGTTCATAGTTTTTCTACGTTAATAGTCTTGCAGCGTTCGGTAATAGTTAAGAGTCTTTAATAATTCCATAACGGCCAGTCTTCCATTTTTTGCTGCTTATCTCAACGACAAAAGTTGTAAAAAGGTGCCTAATATTGAACTGGCGTTTGCGTAATCCCTTTCGTATATCCTACGAGGAGCTTCATTAGACATAGCTTATCAGATCATTAAAATTACGTTAAGCACAGTTTAGGCATCTTTTTGTATTCCGTTTCTGCATTTTCATGGTGGATAGTGCTAAAATGGAGCCTATTCTTGCATATCTTTAAAATTTTTTATTGGAAGGCGTTTAATCCGTTGGTTTTAATATATTTATTTGGTGAAATTTCCCTTTAGACTAAGATACCATATATCTTAGACGAATAATAACGATATAAATATTAATTGAATATTCAATTGATATCGATATCAATAATTAATGCTCAAATAAATGGACACGAATTATTGTTTTCTATTCACATAACAGTTACCTCCGTGTCCTGTTGGGGTCTAAAACTGCATTGGCATCGACTTGACAATATCTGAAAATGACGATGTCTGGAAATGACGATGGCATCTACGCAAGTGGCACTCCAAAGCAGTCAACATTATTAGTAAATAATATTCTCAAACTATCTATTTTGCATTTAGATGCACATCACTGAACTTTTTTGCATTCAAATGCACTATACTGCAGTTTACACTAAAATAAACAAACGCTAAGGCAATTCCAAACGAACATGACGAAGAAGGTGAGCAGGACTGCGAAGCTGTCAAATTTATTACCGATTAGGAACGACCATAGACTAAACCGAAAATTCTGGGAATTAAAAGCCCTTCTTAAAATATAAAAAACGGAAAACGAACAGAATATATTGGGCCGTATTCCGTTTCTAGCAGGTGCCCAAGACGCGCTAAAACGACGCCTAATTTTGAAATGACATTTTGTTATTCCCTTAATAATGGGTCCTAACTGGAGCGTGCTTATGTAGAGGCTATCATGGCCTTAAATTGACGTTAAGCATCGTCTAGACTCTTTTTCGCACTTTTTTTCGGTACTACAAGTGTCATGGCGGATAGGTCTTGTTCGGGGTCTCAACTAAGAACGGTCTAATCCGAGCAGTCTCCGCCGAGCAGTAGCAGTGTAGCCCTTGTTTTCTCGTATTTTGCATTTTTTGTCGTGATTTTAAAGATCTTTGCTCAGCATTGGCTTCTTAATTGAAGAAGGGACGATGAGTGCCGATTATCGTAAGTAATCGTTAATTAATATCTATAATTTGCCGTGAAAATCCTGTCTCAATAGTTTTTGTATATTATGATAAAAAGCCTCGAATATTTATTTTAGTACCTATTGTATATTTTATGATAAACAGCATTGTATATTTTAAAACAAACGAAAACGTCCCGACAATGAGCGTGCGGAAACGAGACGACGGCGGCGGGCGAGTCAGTGCGGTAGCTGTCAAAATTAATTCCCCGCTTTGGAGCGGCCCTAGACAAAACGGAAAATTTTAAGATTTAAAACCGATACTTAATTTTAATGAAACGGAATACCAACAATGAATTAGGTTCTTAATTTTAGCACCAGTTGAGCTTAAGCCTGCCAGAAACGGAATACGGGCTATTATGGTTCTTAATTTCTTATGTTATACAGTCAACTAGATTAGGCTTAGGAGATACGGAATTTGAGAATCTCTATATCTAACTTGGCCATGATATAATGAATACATGAATAAATAAATAAATTATTTATATTGTCATAAAAAAAAGCGGACTTGTTGACTAGACATTCTCCGATAATTGTCCCCTCCCGGGAAAAATTCTGCGAGCGCCCTTTGGTTACTTTATGTATATCATACGTCTGAACGTCTGAAATTTGTCCTTCTATAATAAGATTCCAGAGCAAATGAAAAGCCTTGGAGAGGACCAATTTCAAAAGATAATTATACATAATTTGGTAAGAAACCCAATTTATGGTATAAGGGAGTTTGAAAATTCTGAGTTTATTTTCCATGTTGATGATTAATGAAATGCGTAAAGTTTTAAACATAGTGGTATTATGATAGCTGACATTCTAATTTTCATATAATTTATTATACATCTATTCATTTTTTTTTTAAAATACGAAGGCATATTGCTGGATTGACAATAAAATATATATTTTTGGATTATTCTACATAGAATTTTCATTTCTATTTTAATATATTATTCTCCCTGACTCTTAAATCACATTAGTATATTTTGATTATTTGTATGTAGGTAATGTTGAATTTAATATTACAGCCTTGCCAACTATCGCGATAGTTATGTTTTTAATAATTAATTTTTTAGCATTTAATTTTATGACGCATCCAAGTGTAGGAATGCCTATCGATTGTAGTATTGTAGTTTGTATTGTATTGTATTGTTGATTGTATTGTATTGTATTGAACTCACACAATGTGTTTACTTGATAAGAAATAGCTATTTGTAAACGCAGTTATTTTTTCTGACTATAAAGCAATGAGAGTCGGGAATGGTTTGGGATATTCTAATAAAATTTCTAGAGGATTTCGCGCTAGGAAATTGTTATACACGTATCCACCACGCCTTAATGTATCCCTGGAGAGTCTGTAGCATTGAATAACCACTACGGAGCCCGTTGGATATAAGACATAAAATTCAAATATAGTAGTCCGCAATGTCCAGTCGAGGAGAGACGAGGCTTCATCCTCCCGGGGGAGACTCGATGAAACTGTATACGGATCTGCCTCTCAGCCGGCTTGCGACCGATTCACATTTATCATCGCACGTTGTTTGCCTCTTGAATAGATACATATGAAGTTTTAACACTATTGAGAAAAAAATAAATCACAAGTATTATAATTCATAATATCGACGGTGACTAACGAGCTACTGAGAAATCTGTACAACAAACTCATTTAAAAATGATATATTTCGAAAAAAAATATTAAAATTTAGTTACCTAACCAA
Source organism: Micropterix aruncella (assembly GCA_944548615.1). Taxonomy (NCBI): domain Eukaryota; kingdom Metazoa; phylum Arthropoda; class Insecta; order Lepidoptera; family Micropterigidae; genus Micropterix; species Micropterix aruncella. The sequence continues at coordinate 24,308,241 of OX155951.1, read as the reverse complement.
TTTTAAAGTGGATTGCCTGGTTAAAATATATTTTCTCTCTCCGTTTTCTTTTCTACAGAAACTGTCTGGATAACAAAGGATGAAAAATCATATTGCTTGTTATGCAAATTATCAGTTTTCACCTTCGGATAAAATGGTTAATAAACTTCAAATTAACGCTGAAAAATATTATTTAACAGACTTACGTGCTTTATTGAGAAATTATATGAGAGGGTAAATGCATTTGTGGTTGTGTGATTGTGATATTCTGATTGTGTCTAAATTATAAATGTGCTTTTTTAAAGAAATATATTGGATAAAAATGCAATGTTAAATTGCTATGTTCTTATTACATTTTATTGTGAAAGGTAACAATGGGCGGGTTTATTATCTTACGACAATCTCTTACAACCAACCCTATTATGAAGTGTGTGTAACATTTTATGTAGCTGCATGCAATGTTATTGCATTTGATCGAAATAATTCAAACGCAATTCCATTAATTTTATCCCAATGGAAAATATTTACCTAGACTTTAATCAAACCCGTAACCTTAAAATGTAAGTTCAGGCGACATAACCACTATGCCACCGAGGCATGAAAAATATTTATAAGGCATATTAGATATATTAAAAGACATAATATTGTACGACGTAATGTGCTCCTTCCGGATCAATATTACAGGTTTTCACTTAGCAACGAATAATCACTAACGTGCTTCCTTATATTATTCTACGGTAAGGCGAAAAGTCTTGCGTGCAAGATAATTATTATAGATTATAATTTTAAGGCTGCGTGAAAAAACGTCATAAGAGCAATGGTATCACATAACGACTACGTAATAATTTCTCATAAGCGAATGTAATCAGTGATGAAAAGGCTAAACTTTTAATAAGATAATCGACGATTCGTAAGCTAAGTTAAAAGGTGGAAAATAGGCAAAATATATCCTTTTATGGTTTCAATAAAAGTATTTATAAAAATGTTGTTCAAAAAACACTAAAAAGCCATAAATGAGCTACGATCGGCTCATTAGACTGGAAAAAACAACGATATATATCTATTATCGACAAAATTGACTAATTAGTCACTTTGCCTTTCAACCATGGATATTATCGCAACATTATTTTTAATATAACTACCATTCGCTCTTTGCAAATACCTACAGGTTAATTTTAACACATCATTTTTAACAGATTACCTGCCATGAGGCCCACCAGAGCCACTCAGTACGCTAAAAGCCATGTGCCATGGAAACCACCAGTATCCTCTATCCCGTTTTCTTATTTTGTTACTCAAAAATTTTGTGATACATCCTTTTGCCTAGTAGATATTTAGGAATAAATCCTGGGTGCTAATATAGAAACACATAGCAGATCATCGATTTTTCTCGTTAAATGTTTTTAACTTCCACCCTCGATCCAATACGGTAGAAACAAAGACACCACCACAGAGCACGAGCATTATTACCATACGTCAAACGCTTAACGAATCCAATAAGTAAGACGCTGAACAAATTATTATATAGATAATTCTCAAGTCGACCCAAAGTATATCTCGGTTGCATAACTTAGACAAAGCTTGTGCAAAGGCGGACATGCTTAGACATCCTTAACAAATGGCAATAAGATACAGCTTATTAGGACGCAGATATGAAAATTAAAGTTAAGACAGTTATCTAATCAGAAATTCACATAATAAATTGGTAATCATAATAATAATTAGATCACAATAAGGATGATAAACAGAGATAATAAATTAATAAATAATAGTTTATTAAATAGTAGTTTATTAGTAGCTTATTAAATATAATAAGAGCATGCTTAAATATTTCAAGTGGAAAAATATTATAAAAAATGAAACTCTCCGTAAAATAGGTTCCTGAATCTAGGTACCAGTTTTTACACTTTTTGAATGGCGTAAGTGCCGTTCTAGGTGCCATTTCTTACACTTTTTGAACGGATTTTCCCGAACAATGCAGTTATAAAGTCTTGGCGCTGAATAGGTATGTTATTCACAGTGGAATTTTAATTGCACACAAAACTTTAAGGGGTGATTCCACCTATTAAATAGATCACAAAACTATAAAATAATAAAGTATGGCACATCCATACCTTATTATTTTGATTGTTTTTTTTAAATATATTGAATAAAAAATAAATATACCTATATATTTTTGACCTATTTAACGGGTAGAATTACGCCTAAAGTTCTATGCGCAATTTAAATTCCACGGTGTACAAGTATATACATTGAAAGAATAAATAATACGCCTGCCGTTACAAAAGTGAACTTTTGTATATGTTATAATTATTTTTATTAAAGCTTTTTATGAAATATTTTTGATTTATGTATTTACGCATATACATGTATATTTCCGGAATTAACTCAATCAGCCCTTTCATTCGACACAGAAAACTATACATTACATATTATTCTAACAATACTACACACTTCTAAATCAGTTCAAGCGTTTAGAAGTTATGGTGGAAATAAATGGAAAACATATACCTATAGATAAATCTTGAACATATCTCGCTTCTTTTTTTTGGCAGTCGTGTAAAAACTGAAGCCACCGTGCGGCACGTATGGGACTCACGGCACAATTTTGATAAATTTTGAACGCACGTATACTTTTTTTTAATTAGAAAAACCATATAAAATATATTTTAAAATTAAATTTTCTGAAATATATTACGATGTGTAAAGTATGTGTAAATGAAGTAAGTTCGCTCAAACAAGAAAGTTTAATACAAAAAATTATAGTTGCATCGGCCACCCCGTATCTCGGACTTATCGGTTTCATTCAGATATAGTGTGCATAGACATAGCAGAGGATCAAAATTTATTCGCGCCTTGAGAATTCCCTTTCCATCCCTTGTATTTATTTTATATCGTCTGACCGTCACTTCGGGTACAACGCCCTGCGCTAAACCCGGGGGAAACATATATTCCACTGCAGAGATTGTTCATATTGGGAACTGGATTATATATTACGTATTTTTTATTTTATTTATTTTGTAAATCGGCGGTTTTTATTATAAAAGGGGTTATCATCATCGTCAATTTCTTTTTTAACCCTTTGAAGGCCAGCCATGGCAATCAAACTCACAACGGCATGTTTCCAATCCTCATTTTTTGTCTTTGTAGCAGGTAAAAGTATACGCATACTAATATATAATGGCGGCCTACTCAATGAAGGCCAATTTTCTCACATATAATTGCTTAATTGCATAAATACGGAATTTTCGCAACAGAAAAACCATCGATCGGTGGTATTGGCACTCCAGCGGTTAAACAGTATTTATAACACAAGGACACGTCATAATTATTCAATACCGACAAGTCCTTATAAAACAAACAACATCAAAGCCAGAATCAAATAGTCTTTTATTTATCGAAAATTATGAACACATTCTGATATGCCATAAAAATAAACGTACATATATACAAATAATTGAAAATTAAAACGAGACGATAATCAAAGAAAAATAATCAACAAAACTAATAGTCTTAAACTAATGCAACAAATAATAAATTAAAATAATACTAATAAATAAAAAGAGTCAGAGAGAATAGAAGTTAATTATATTGAATAATCAAACAATACCGAGTTATTCGTACTCAAGTATCTACTTAATTAATCCTACGTAAGTATTCCTACGTAATTAATCCTACCGAATTATTCAAACGTAAGTAATCAGCTGTCAGCTTATTTCCTGAAAGTAATTGTCAATCAGCTGTTTGAATCTTCAAAAATAAGCTTAACCCTACAAAAGTTCCGTTATCCTGGAGTATAGAGGAAAATGGTCGCTTAGTTCATCTCAAAAGTAAAGATGTTCCCAAAATTCCCTTACAATAAGGTAGAACGGTTACCACAGATTTGTATACAATCATGAATTTACCGGAAATTATTAAAAAAAACTCCGAAGTGCCACATAACCTCGACCACAATGATGCAAGTTCTTATACCGTTCGGAAAACTTATGAGTTTTCGGAGCAGAAAATCATCGAGTTGATGGACCATACTTTTTACAGTCCTAATCTGAGTCAAAATAATTATATTACAATCCGGGGAATAATATATATATATATATATATATATATATATATATATATATATATATATATATATATATATATATATATATATATATATATATATATATATATATATATATATATATATATATATATATATATATATATATATATATATATATATATATATATATATATATATATATATATATATATATATATATATATATATATATATATATATATATATATATATATATATATATATATATATATATATATATATATATACATGTATATATATATATATATATATATATATATATATATATATATATCGCATGAAGTGCGAGCCCGGGCAGGACTCTGGCCTTAGGGCTAGTTTCCCCTAGGAATCAACCTTCTGGCGCTCCTGGACGGTCTGCGCACCGTGCGGCGTAAGCCAATCGACTGTGCACTCTGACTAACAGTCGGGGGAGTCTGGAAGCAGTACTGTTTCCTATAGAGCGGGGGTGATTGCGGACCTTACGGCGACTGCTCTTGAAACGACCATCGGCTACCCGATCCTGGGTGAAGAACCGGGCAAAGGATGCCGTGATCCGCAATAGATTCGGTATACACCGTTTCGCCGCTTCGTAAGGGAGAGGACCGCGCAAGTGACCTCGAACTCGTAACCAATCGAGAAACCGGAATAAACTGGTCGCAATTGGAAGTAAGGGCGTGAGTGTAAGCCCGTTGGGTAACACACCTAGTTACCTCGCGGTTAAGGCGTTTGCCTCTTACGGGTATGTGGCGGAGCTAGACGGTGGACTGTTTTGTCCAAGTCTTCTGCGTTCACTTCACGGGAGAGAGAACGACTAATCGTTAAAACTTCCTGAGGTGATGGGTTCGCCCGTTATAGTTGACAACTTTGGTTATTCAATCATTTTATGTTTGTCGTTTTTCCTATTTCCGATCATTTCAATGTGTCCCACGTACAAAATTATTTCTGATTGACATCGTGTTCAGTCAAGATGGGCACCTCCATAAAAATAATATTTTTTCTGACATAAATTTCATAAAACATATAACAACCCGACTAAACTCGCGACGCGGTCGTAAAATAGGCGATAAATAACGTATGGCAAAGTGATAAGTATCTTAAAAGGCCTCAGCACGAGACGTGAGGCGCCTCTAATCTGCCGATTGTGCGCAGATAATTTTTCATACCACCCGGTACTAAAATGCAGGACAAAATATGCAACAGGAAACCGGGCGAAGACGAGTGTAAATATTTCAACCCCTCGAATTAATGTCTGCCGGGTATCGGGGTGGGTATCGGATGGGCAAAAACGCTTCCTTTGTTATGGGTTGGCGTTTTTTAACGCGCAAAGTGGATGTAGAAAAAGTTGTCGCACGTCTGCGACAAGGCCGGTCAGGGATAGTTTATAGCGGCCCGGGAGCCTGGCGTCGATGGACGAGACGCCGCGTCTGTCGTGCATAACTCATCCGACGACTGCGTAGCCGCAGCTATCCACAGTCCTCTTGCCAAATGAGTGGCTGCTCTACAGCCAGTCAGAAATATACCGAGAAAGAATAATAGTCATCCTGTTGAAAGCGAATCGCTGCTTTTGTCCAACTTATCTTCATATAAAACATTTTTTTTAGCTTCATTCATAAAATATTATAAATAATTTTCCTCGCTCTTTCTTCCTTCGTCATCCATTTCTTGGCGTAAACTTCATATTTGTTATTTATTGTTTTTTTTTTCAATTATTCAGGTTATTTCGTATTCGTCTGTAATGATACAAGTCCGTAATAACTGACTTACAGGTTTTAAAAAAAACATTTTTTAAAAACAATCTTACCAACAACAAAATTTATGTTATTTTGTTTTTTTTTTTTTTTTTAATAATGTTGAAAAATAGTACAAAAAGAGTAAAGCGCGTTGCGCCATCTAGCGGTAGGTAAAATATCGCGAGATGGTTAATTCGTGACAACGCGCTCAACGTTTGTCAAACTACTATTTACCAGTCAACTTCTTGAGTATTTGTAAAGTACAAAAAAAAAATATATAAAAAAAAATAAAAAAAAAGTATCTCGTTATTTAATTTTCTTTTTTGCTCGTACTGATTCACCCACTTCAAGGATTTTACTAATTTAAACTCATACTCTATGGATTAGTGCATATTTTTAAAATATTTAATAAGCGGTTCATAAACTCTCAAGTTTTAAAATGCACCGGTAACATGCGAGTTTTCAAAATTTACTGACTTTTACCATTTTAAGGAATATCCTTCAAAGAATATAGCGGAACAATGTAAGTAACTTTCTCGTTTACATTATGTAGGTACCTAAGACTTCGATGAACAGGAATCGGTCCAATATACCATCGAATTCATTAACTCCTCAATTTGCCCGACACGCCTATACATTAATTAAAATTGAAGTTGGATCAAATAGACTTGTCAACTACAACGGGCGAACCCGTCACCTCGGGAAGTTTTAACGATTAGTCGTTCTATCTCCAGTGAAGTTAGCGCAGAAGACTTGGACAAAACAGTTCACCGTCAAGCTCCGCCACATGCCCGTAAGAAGCCAACGCCTTAACCGCGAGATAACCAGGTATGTTACCCAGCGGGCTCACACTCACGCCCTTACTTCTAATTGCGACCAGATTACTCCGGTCACTCGAATGGTTACGAGTTTGAGGTCGCTTGAGCGGTCCTCTCCCTTACGAGGCGGTGAGACGGTGTAAACCGAATCTATCGCGGACCACGGCATCCTTTGTCCGGCTGTTCACCCAGGATCGGGTAGCCGATGGTCGTTTCAAGAGCACCCCCTCTCTATAGGAAACAGTACTGCTTCCCGACTCCCCCGACTGTTAGTCAGAATGCACAATCGATTGGCCTACGCAGACCGCCCAGGAGCGCCAGGAGGTTGACTCCTAGGGGAAACTAGCCCTAAGACCTGCCCAGGCTCGAGTCCTGCCCAGGCTCGTACTTCATTCATGGAGGCCGCCGGATCGGTGTTGACCCGTGAGTGTGACCAACCCTGAACAGAATGGGTCTTCGTGGCCAACTCAGCAAGAGCCCGTTAGCTCCCAATGTTGGATCACCGAAGTTGGATCATCGATAATTTTGCTGTGAGACTTGATACTGCCAAAGTTGTTCAATATTACATATTTTCGCTTTTAGGTGCGACTATTTTGACTAGCCGCGGCTTTCTAACGATACCGGTTATAACAGCTACCTGCCGATTTTGTACTCTTTTTCATTATATGCATCTTCTTTAAAATGTAAACGTTCTAGAATTTCCCGTTAAGATTATCTTTGCATTGTCAGTTAATAAAGCCAAAGGATAAATGCGGAAGGTAGCAGGCGTTAAGCTACGTCAATCGCGTTTTTCGCACAGACAGTTATATGTAGCGTGTTCGCATGTTATTTTAAACAAAATATTTATCTTCTTGCTTCTGATGCCGCGATCAAGTATTTACACGAATACAAACGGAGTAGTTATCTACTGTAACTTCTTAAAGATGTGTATCGAAATGCTTCAATACTGACACTGTTGCACTATTCATGTCAAGAAGACTCTGTGCCAACTTTATTAAGTATATTCTTCGCCTTACCTGACAACAACACAGACACTTTGACGATGGCAGATCCGCAGGTACAGCTTGAACATAATAATATAAACGTGAAGAGATCATAATCAGTATCAGCACATAATTAAATACAAACAAAGCTGCCATGGAATTCACCGACCGGAGTCGGGCGAATGGTATTATTATTATTACACTTCTGGGGAGTGAGCGGTGGACTCCGGACTGACGACTGGCTGTGGTAGGTTTAGGACGGCTGTTTTGCCAAGCTGTTTTGTTAAGCGTTCACTATTCACTCCCACTTCGAACCCATAGAATGTGAGATGCAGAAATTACGGTTTTAGATATTTTTTCTAGGAGGGGGTTAATAATTTACCTAGAGAAACAGAGATTTGGCTAGCAGGCCACCAGCGCCAATTTCCACAGTGAAGCCGTTTCGGGGGTGACGATATTTACAAGATCCTGGATCTTTTGAAAAGATTGATTCCCATGGAACACTTAAATCTACAATAACACTACTTACCTTTATTTTGAGATGGATCATGTAGCTATCAACAAATTCAATAACTTTTTGGCCTGTATTATAACACAAGTTATTTTTCTAGAAGCAGAGCCGCCAATGCAACGAGGTACAGTTTATTACTTTTTTTTAATATTAGCCCCCACGAACGCGAAAAGTGTCAGATGTCATAATGACCACATTGTTCTTAATATAAAGGTAAACAGGTTCGATGGCGGCATGATATCGATTTTTTTATATAATGTCACCGATTTTAATGCCTTGACGTCGCCATCGCGCCGGGACCCATTTTAAAATTATTAGCCTTTCAACGAGATATTCCGCAGCTTCCGCCGGGACGACCTCCAATTTATAAAATTAAAATTTTATGGCGCGTTCATTAGAAGTGCGTCATATGACGAGCATGCTTTCTGTCTCCACCCGATCAAATATTTAAATGAAACGAAGGAGGGAAACGCAGAGTCAAATGCATACAGTCGGAGTCAAGCGAGATGTTATCTTCTTTACTTTTTGTTACAGATGCAGTTATATTCTTAATGTTACTTTGATTATTTGGTTCCAAATTTAAGACTGACTTTTCATTGCTATTCTGTGAGTATTCTTCCTCTTAAAACATCGCTATTAAGCTACTATACATCGAATTTCGCCGCCTGTACCCTATACGATTTTTAAGCAGTTCCCAATTCAAATGCAATATTAAGCGGGTTTACGCCATGCATATTATATTAGAATTTAGGGTTAAGGGCTTAAGTCGGCTTTAACTCTCGCACGCTCTGGACATATTTTCTATTTGGTTAATAATAAATTTCGAGGCGATTTATTAACATATAAAAACGATTAACTGAGATAAATTACCTGCTCCGTAAAAAACTTTGCCCAGCACACGTGAGCGAGTGAGTAATTGACAAAATGGACTTATCGTGTAGCTACCCATCTACTTTTACTTACGTATTGTGATTAAGGAGGACAGACAAAGGATGATGGGGTTTTTATTAGCAACATCCTTAAAGTGGGTGAATCAGTACGAGCAAATATAACAAGAATTTAATTTAAAAAAACGGCGAAATATTTTTTTTTAAATATAATATCCGCGCGCAAGCTCCGAGTAATCGCGGGCTTGGAAAGCGGGCGGATTACGCCGCTTCCGACTTTCGCTTCATATCCTACACTCTTCCAGTACTAGTACTGGGAGAGTGCGGGGTATGAAGCGACGGTCCTGAACAATGTAATCTTCCCGCTTCCCCAGCCCTCGATTCTTCGGAGCTTGCGCGCGGACTGTATGTAAACATTAAACAGCTGATTGTATCACTTCTAACTATGAATAGTAATAAATCCGGAATTAAAATAAACACTGGTTTAGATAATACTTTTTTTTTGTTTTTTGTAAATATTTTTTTTTTTTTTGTTTCCTCTATTTTTTTTCTCTACCTGCTTGTACCGTTTTACCTTTGCACATATATGAATACAGTTTACAGTCCCGAGAGTCGCTTTAATAGCCCTTTTATGCGATTCAAAAATATTCAGACTAGCTCATTATAAAGATTGGCGAAGGTGTAAGTCGACGTTTGGGTCGGCGGCCATAAATGCTGAAAGTTCGCTGACTGCGGATTTATGAGAGACTTGGGTAAGTTGTGTAAAACACACCCTCGGGAGGACCGCAACTTCCGAAGTCGACTCGCTTGGCCTGCTCAACTCAGTAGCACTACGTCATTCAGGTATGTCGCACACGCTCATATAATATAAAGTATATTGGGCACAATCTCTTGCATATATGTACTCAACTAATGGTGTAAAAATGTGATTACATTTCTTTCTTTGTATTTTTTTTAATATACAAGATATGTGTAAGACAAGGATAAATAGAGTAGCGAAACGCTTTTAAATACCCGTATTGCCCACAAAGCAATCCGTATCGCACAAGCATAATATGGACCTTGGCGATCTGTCTCTTGTTGAGTGATGTCGCTCATTTTAACATTAATTGCGAATCATTTGTTACTCGTATGACTAAACTATTACTAAAGTTATTATTTTATATAAGTGGAAAGACTGTCAGACTAACAAACCAACACACTAACGGGAAAGACATGCAGACGACAAACAAACAGACTTGCAGACTTGCCAACTTAAATGTATACATAGATTTAATTACATAAATAACATATCTTCTGTGTCTATATATATATATACATATAGATGAAAGATAAAGTATTTATTTATATTACAACTATTAGTGCTGTGTAAGAATGGCATTAAAGTAGTCTTAAACTAGTTACTCAAATAACAAAGGTCATTTAGTAAGGTCAAGTAAATTTAATTTAAAAAAGATAATTTAACATTCCTATAAACTTTCCAATTAATGAAAACAAAGGCTATAAAGTTACAGTTTACAATAAAAACAATTGACAATAAAATAAAATATATTAAATGAAATTCTTATGTACCATGCTGTTTTCGCAATATTTTAAAATGACATTATGCGCATACATATTGATTTTAAGAAAATACACCCGGATGGATCTCTTGAAAATTAATCTAATCTTGAGGCCTATGTATCGACTAGTCGCCTGGAACTTGGCAGTACGTGTTACGATCGGTTGAAGGTATTGGGTTTTATTCCGGGTGTCTATATATATATATATATATATATATATATATATATATATATATATATATATATATATATATATATATATATATATAT
>OX155951.1:24250274-24297214 GCA_944548615.1 Micropterix aruncella | reverse complement strand
ATCGTACAACAAGTCTTTATCTTAATAATATTTTTAAAAAACGGACCATGTGCGACCTTAAATCCTGCTATAGAATATATATTAAATGTATTTTTTTGTTGTGTTGTGACAATGAACGTTAACATCCTCCGCCTTAAAAGGATTTAGATTTTTCGCGGTGTTAATAACACCCCGATATAATACGGGGTGTTATTACTGCACAGGATTTTTTTCTGTGGGTGAATCAGTACAACGTAGTAAGCAACTTTAAATATTTTTTTTTGAAAAAAAAAAACTAATATTTATTTTATTTTTTAATTATTTTTTGTTCTTTTTTTATTTGAAAATTTGAAGAAGTTGACTGTTAAATAAAGGTTTGAGAAGCGTTTGAGCGCGCTGCGCCATCTAGCGGTAGATCTAGACGTAAATAAACAATATCAGCGAAATTTTACCAACCGCTAGATAGCGCATCGTGATCATAGCTTTTCATACAATTTAAAAATCTGTTCAGCTAATATGTAGCACGGCATTTATTGACTGTTAGGCGGTACGAAGTTCACCGGGTCAGCTAAAGTTATAAAAATTCTATAGCAGTGCAGGATTATCCAATAGGCCAAGTTTACACAGGCCTATTGGCCCCGCGCCCTTTAGGAAACCCGCGACAAGGAATAGCGACAATTATAATTATTAAAATTCTTTCTAATAGATAGAGAAAAATAATTTAATTGAAATTCTAAATACCTAAATGTTTAATAAACTTTTAAAATCTGAATAGTACGAGTATGTAGTAGTAGTAAAATGAGGGGGGCTTGTATCCAATCCTTGATGTCACCTGGATCTATAAGATCTTTTGTACTACCCACTTTGTGGTTGGGTCAGTGGTCTGCTAGAAGCCCGGTACTGTTTAACAGTCCATACAGATCACTGACCTTCAGGTTGGGCAGGTCGCTGCGTTCGAGAAAGGCTCGTCCCAGTAAACTGTGTCTTGCGGCGAGGCCTGGGCAGCGACTAACGATACGTATGCTGTCTTTCAGGTTTTTCACCACATATTCGGGAGTTCTTGCTCTCGGGTAAGCCAAAGTTGAACAGATGTACTTTAAGGGTCGTATGTCCGGTGAGAAGGCGGATGGTGGTTCTAAGGTTGTTCTTGCTCATTTCAGGAAGGGCCTTGATTTTCTTAGGAAGTGATTGCTCCATCACTTGCGACATCCTTGGCTCTGTTTTCAGGATGCCCGATGTTCCTGCTTCAAGCAATCCCTGATGATTTTCTTATTTATAGCGAAGGGGACCACAACAACTGGCTCCGCCGGGCATTTCAGTGTGGCCAGTTTTGAAATCCGAATAGTATAATTGTTATAAATTATCAACAGCTGGCGCTGCCAGCCTGTGAGATCGTATTTTGTTTACATGCACGTCTTTGCTACGCGATATAAGCGTTGTCAAAAATGATTAACAACACACTTTGCTGATGCGATCGTGTTTTGTTTGTATCCACATCTATTGTACAATATGTCGTCGTCACAATGTTCGTCAGCTCAATTCGCCGGTACGAATCGTACACAATCGTACCGTGCGATCGTGTTTGGTTCACATTCGCGGTTCTTTTCTATGAGATAGTGTTATTAGTTTTTAGATCAGTCGAGGAGTGATGAGGGGGGGGGGCGAGATTTGCAAAGGGGCCCCGAGATTTCGACGGCCTATGGGGCGACCCTCTACTTGGGTTAATCCGGCACTGTCTGATAGTCATAAACATAATCAAATAATCAGTTTAAAAATGACAAATAATTAACTTTAATCTATTATACAGTTAAGAGCAGTTACAATCATCTTAATGGTCATAGTTGTAAAAGTGTCATAATCCATATTCATAAACCAGTTAAATATTTTCTGTCTATAAGAGTATTACTATCATCCAGAAGCCACCCATTTAACTCTTTTTTGAAGACTTGATGACTGGATGTCTTTTATATAAACAGGGATAATGTTACAATTTTTTGGCCTAATGAACGGGAAATTTCTTTGTACAAAGTTGATCCAAATATGGCATGATACTGTTACCCTAGGTACCTATTCGCCTCATTCAGTTCCATAATGGCTCCGTGGATCCTTTGATGAATAAATGCGGCAACAATGGCGTCACCGGTTTGTTGCCAAACAAATTATGTAGTTTTATAATAAGCGGCGCACCCGCCATCATTTCCGGCACATTTCCCGTTCAATATAAAATTTCATCAATCACTATTAATCAACTGCCTCGAATAATGTGTCAATGGAGAGCATCAGTAAAAAATATACGCGCAATCGAATCGAGGAATAACAATGTCTTTGTGTCAGTCTGCGCGGGACGGGCGCACGGGGGTTCTGCTGCCGTTACACCGTGATTCAGTGGTTTCTGTATGAGAAATGAATCCGGAATCGTTGATTAGGAATTCATTTTTAATAAAAACTGTTATTTTCTAGATTGCCGCCACGTGGGTTGCCATCGTACCACGCGGGTTAGATTTTGGCAGGCCACCAGTACACTGATAACGAAATAATAATAAATATAATTTATTCATTCAAAAAACTAAATTTAACTGGTTTTCATTGCTGAATCTGTTAGACTCTATGTATAAGCGTTGATTTGTTTATATACATATAGATTAAAAATAAAACAGAAAAATGTAATAAAGTACCAAACAGGTAATTGTAATCTTGTAATAAAATAAAACTTATACCTAATCATATAAATAAATATCGAAATAGCGTATTTACCATTGGAAAGATCTATCCATCTAGAATATTTACAACTACTACAACTTATCTCAATTATGGCTAATTAGGTACACGGAAACCCCAATGCCAATTTCATTAGTGTTATTACTCCAATATCACAATAACACAATAATTCAGTTATCTATTGGACCCACTGGCCCGCCGCTTGTAGTAATGTGTTATTTTTTAAAAAATCGTTTGTGTCACCCCAGTACTTTCTCGGCAAGTAGACAAACTCCCCCTCTGACACCCCCCCCCCCCCCTTCCCGTCGTCATATTAAAACAGTATTTTCCAAAAAAATGTAATAATTTCTTAAATATAGCGGATATGAAATATTATTTGCTTTGCTTGTATACGAGCTATTCTAACCAATGTTTCACAACGTGATTTCAGTTCAACAAGGCATCTGTGTGCCCAATTTCAAGTCTTTAACTGAAATATTTCAAGATTGAAGCATGAAATATTTCAAGAGCGCGCCCTCTGGTGGACCGAATTCAACTACAATCTATTGAACTCTTGCCATGAACGAATGAAGCCTGCATGCCAAATTTCAGCTCAATCGAATGAAGCGTTTAGGCACTATCTTGAAGGAATACACACACAGACACACCCTCACACACAGATACACCCGCAAACACACACGCACATACACACAGAGACTCATTTAATCTGGAAATGGTTTTAATCGTCTCAGGTGGAGGGGGGGGGGGGGGGGGGGCGGGGTCAAAATGGATATTCCGTCTTCATCTCGAACATTTGTTTTAGCCCGTTCACGATACTTTCCCTTAGACAAGGAAAGTAAAAATGGGCACTCAAAGATTTTTACAAAAAAAGTATAATATTTTGTTACGCGTCATCAATTACTGTTAGATAGTTAAAAAAATATTATATACTAATGTAATGACTTTTAAAAACTTTGGTAATTTTTAAACCATTTTTTTAGACTCAATCCTAGCCTGAATCTCCAAAATTCATTCGATTTAATATTTCTTTTATGTAATTAGTACTATTTATTTTTAGTATTTCAACAGGCCAATAAATATATGAATTTGTGAGGTCGTCACAATGAGAAAAGTCTTGTGTTGCCGGAAAATAAATCTAAGACTTAGATCTTGGATCCTGCATTGCTACATCTGGCCAGTGGTTATGTACGGCAGCACAGAAGCTGCTCCGTGTACGGCAGCGAAGCGTAGACCATAAAAGAAGAAACCAGACGACGGCTAGAATCTTTTGAGATGTGTTGCTACCGTCAAATGCTCCGTATAAGCTGGATCCATAAAGTTAGCAACGAAAAAGTGCTTCAGCGTGCTGGTACGACCAGAAAATTGTTGCACACCGTCAAAAAGCGCAAGATTGAATATCTGGGGCACGTTATGCGGCATGAAAGATATCAGCTGCTTCAACTGATATTGATGGGCAAAACTGAGGGTAAACGACGCCGTGGAAGGAAGAAAAATCGTGGTTGTGCAATGTCAGAGAGTGGACCAGGAACACCAGTACGAAACAGTTTTTCTGGATGGCGCAAGACCGAAAAAATATTCAGAGCTAACGGCCAACCTATAGTAATGGAGAGGCACTTCGAGAAGAAGAAGAAGAAGAAGAGGTCGTCACTGATCACGCGGCCTGCCATAAAGAAAATATTTAAGTCCGCCGGCAGCCCACACGGCTTCATCTTCGGCATCATCTTCTTACTACATCTTCCTTTTTTTTACTTTTTATCTTGGAATACGTTTGGCATGGGCCTCAAGCGGACTATTTGGCCTGCTGAAGTTAAAATCTGTATACATTTATAGCGATGAGGATTGTAATAAAAATTAAGGTTGTTCTAACCTATCGGAATCGATAAAAAATAAAATATCCAAAAATCACGATTTCCAATTGAAATTTTCCATTCAAAAACATACGAAATTCCATTAATGATAAGATCGGAAAAAACGAAGGTTTATTGGGTATCACCTGCTGCTGCCGATGATCGACGTTCGTGCGAATCGAACTGTTATTGAGAATAAGATTTAACGCCCCCGTCCCTGTCGCTCCTTTCAAAGCCGCCTTGGCTAGAGTGTGACAGATAGAGCGTGGCAGAGAGGACCGCGGCGATATCAAGACACTTGACCAGAGTGATTGGAAAATCTTTTTTCCTTTTTTGTCCGCCCGGTTAAGCTCTTACTTGAGAGCTTTACTCGTGTAGGAATTTGTCTGATTCTCGGTAATTTACTGGTCCTCGGATGAAGGACAAGGAGTGGAAAACGTGGCTGTGTTTATAGTAGAATGTTACGAATATCCTGACGAGTGGCAAAGAGTTGCGAACTGCTCCATTTTAGTAAGAGATCAAAACTAGTATATTTTATTATAATAAGATGAAAACGAATTTACATCGTGAATATTGTAACACCCGATGTTTCGGCGATGTGTGTGGTAAGGTAGTATGTGTATGTATGATAGTATGCGGCCTACCTGCGGAACAATGGATTGACAGCTCTTGCGTCTACCCTAGACAACGGCAATTGCAACATCGCCGAAACGTCGGACGTTACAATCTTACACGCAGTAAATTCGTTTTTATCTTATCTAAAATGTCAAACAACTGTGATATTCGTCGATTACATAGAATATGTTAGCTATATGCTTGAGTGTTTACTGCTAAATCTGTACAAGGCACTGCACAAAAAAAAACATGTTGCATAAGAAATTCAACTAAACGGCGTAGTTTCTATTTTGGTTGCGAAATTATAGAAAGCGATTTAGTATTTAATTTAAATACGGCACTGAGAAAAATATAATAATGTAATACACGTAAATACGCATGTTTCAACAAGGATTAGGTATATAAATCGGACTGTGGGCCATACCCATAAGTTAATATGACGCGTAACGGTGTTGGCGTTGAGATCTTTATCTAATATGACAACATGTAGTAGGATACGTACGGATATAGTCGGACACATAAACAACAAGGGTTTGACAGTATCCTCCAAACTCCCAGTATAGTTTGTGCGGGATGGCTCTAAAGGCAAAAAACCATTTAAATACAAAACCTTTCTTAATAATAGAGAAAGCTTCAGATTGGATTCTGGAAGTCGATTCGGTCTCTAAGCAGTATAAATTCCCTGAAAGTCTCGGATTCACAGCCCTCCGTCCAGATATAACTCTTTTCTCTCTATCTCGGAAGGTGACCCTTATTGTAAAATTAACTGTTCCATGGTAACCCGGAACGGCTTCACTGTTCACCTTCACGCGGTGGAAACAGCTGGCGCTCGGGGCCTGCCAGCTAAATCTCTATTTCACTTCTTTAGAGATGTTGGTCTTTTCAGAAAAATAATCAACTCTTTACTAGAAAAATTATCTAAAATCGCGATTTGCGCATGTCAAATTTTATGGCTCCGAAAGAGGAGTGAATGAGTGGTAAGGTGGACGCTCACATTTTGCAAGACAGCTGTCCTAAACCTACCACAGCCGGTCGTTAGTCCGGAATCCACTGCTCACCCTTCAGAAGTGTAAAAAATAGTATTATGATGGGCCCGACTTCGTTTGTGAATTCCATGGCAGCTACGTTTGTATTTTATTTTATTTATGTTGAATTTAAACTACAGTATACCTGCCATTATTTCCGTATTAACCGTACAGAAAATGTTAATACATATAATATAGTAATAGAGTTTTAACAAAATTCCATGTAATTCAAATAAATTAGGACTTGAACATTGTTATTCTGTAATAACAAAATGGCAATGTAAGAATCAATCCAATATTTTTCATTTTGCATGCAGCTGCATGCTTTCTCAAATTAAGGGAAATATATATTATAATATTTTTTTCAAACTTAGAAATATGATTAGGTACGTATAGTATGTAGGATAACGGTATGTAGTCGAAAACCCGAACGTTCGTGACTTTTGTCACAATGTGTTTTTTTTTATATTGCTTTTCTTTCCGTAACACAAAATTACGGCAAGCTCGTTTTGTTATCAGTATCCTAGACTTTTTTTAATGCAGCAAAAGCGACGATTTCATTAAATGTTATCGTGTTATCAATAAGCACCTCCTGCTATTTCAATAGATGCCCTTATCATAAAGCATTAACCCATATACCGATGAATAATAAGTAACTAAAATAACATAATTCTTTCATTTTCTACAGGGCTCCACTGCAAGAGTTCCTGCAAAAAGTTCACCTTCGATTCATGTTTACGGTAAAAGGCAGTATTTTGTGTTTCTATTTTCAATATCTAACTTTTTCGACGGCAAAATTAATGTCTGCTTCTTGAGCTATGATAAATGAAGCATCAATATAATTGCTACAAGAATCTCGGCTCATAGAAGTATACAAAGCGCGCTTTCAATATTACTCTTAATTAACATTTTTCACTATTAATGAACTTTTGCTGACTATTGTGCGTCTTATATATTTAATTTAATTGATACATTACTAAATTGAATTGCTCCACTATTTTAGAAACCCATTTTCGTCTACAATCTACTCACAAAAACTATTAAAATATCTAGTATTTTTAGTAATTTTATTACCAATAAATACGTGTATAAAATTTCTCTGCTGTTAACACACTATTACAAGTAAATTTCTCATATGAAAAAAAAGATACTTGTGCTTGTGTGGACATTTTATAAACACACAGTTACATTCATTATTATATAAGAGATAAAAAACAAAATCACAAATAAATGTTAATTATACAAAATAGGACTATGTAAAATAATCAAAACCATGGCATAATCTTAATAAAATAATAATATTATTCTAAATAAATTATATATTAAATACATTTATTCACTTGTATAAATTAAAAGCAAAGGAAATAATCATAATCGTCTATGTCGTCATAAAGTTATAATCATAATCAAATAAACCTCAATGTTTTAGGTATTGGCTATGTAATAAGTGTGGTAATTTGTTTTAATTTTTTTTTACTTTTGATTTTAACTCTTTTGTTTTGAGAAATCTAATCATAAAAAAATAAGGATTTACCTACTTTTTGAATAATAACCTTTTGGGTTATTATACGCCCTGCCTTCGGTAGGGCGGTAAAAAAATCTTTCGCTTTCTGTAGTTAGCGATTCGGCATTATATGGGTAGGATATTTCTTGGCTACCTTCATTTAGATATCGCAGCGATCGAATCGTTTAGCATGATCGAATCGCGTGGCTAATGCGCTTCTCCGAAATGATCAACGATCTGAAGAAGCGTTTCATTTTTTCCAGCATCGGAAACAAATTAAAAAATGTGGGGCGATGCGGTGGCGAGCGAGCTGTGCTTATAATCGTGACGCCCCGCCGACTATAACGAGCCGCGAGACCAATTCGAATCGATGAAATTTCAAACGAGGGGCAACGAAACAAAAATTCTCTCACATTCTCCAGGGCTCGAAAGTCATAATATCGCGTCGACAATGGACCGCGTTATGCACAGAAAACATACAAATCGAACGACGCGTGAAGGCCTCCGCTGCTGCTATCGCCGCTACCGTACGCCGCCCTGCGTGAGGTAATATGCTGTCAGGGTTGTCACAACGGTAAAAGTCTGTTTTTTTTATTTAAAAAAAATATTCAGGAAATTTACAACAAAAGCTTAAGCTTAAAATAGACTTTACATACATCGCAGAAAATAACCCATAACAAAATTTTACCAGAGGTGTGTATTTATAATTGCCACTAAGCTGTGCGTGTGCTAGAGCGGATATTACACTGCAATATATATTTAATCTATTTAAGTAATTTAAAAAAATACGTAAATACATTTTTTATTCAACACCCGCTGTAGGCATATGCAAGAGTTGTGGACATATATGCAAGTTGTGGACAATGTCCTCAGAATTCTCAGTGACATTTATTTATTTTTCGAGAACCAAAATCAACGGATTTATTGGTGTTTACTCCTTTTAAGAATCGTTTTAATTTAAAGCCCCTGGAATGAGAATTTGATGGATATTACAATCGAATGTTAACAAAAACCGTTTAATGTCAGTAAAGTTCAAAAATTGAAAGGAGTGTAAAAAAACCTTAACTTCGATGAAACTTGTCAGCTTCCGAGCCAACACATGCTGAGCATACATTTGTCGAATGATGAAATGAGATAGATATCAAATCAGCAGATTGCAATCTGAGAGAATCACACTCCAGTCGTGCGTCGGAGCTGACATGCACAATTATTTATTTTTTTAAATATTGAAACAGCCGCCATTTTAAAACGAAATGGAGGATGTCTCTCGTGAGCTTGAAATCTCGGCATTAGAATGAACTATTTTTGTTGGTTATTTGGTCCTAATTAATCATGTAGTATCTGATATATATTGGGTACAGACATACGTACACACAGAAATTTGCCATATACAATTTTTTGGATTCCTAGGATCTCAAAACGCAGAGATCAGGTGCTAATTCGGATTCTTAATTTTATAGAAAACAGCACTTTCCATATTTACGAACTTGGCTTGTGACTCCGTCGACACGTCAAAATCTATGTGTGACTTCTTCTGTGATTGTTAACTAACTCTAGTGATTGTTGCCTAACCACAAAAAAACGTTATGTTTGGTGTTAATTAAGGTCCAGCATTTTTACCAACAACGCTATTATGTGGGCATTATACTTAAGTCTATAGACAATTTTGACTCTAAGATAGAGCGTATCATCAACTTTATGGATCAAATATACAGTTACAGATTTCTGAGTTTAAAAATGGATTTTGTGTATTATTAGAACTTGGTCTACTTTGGGTTGCCATGCAGAAGTAGCACAAAATGTTACAAATTTCGCTTAATGCTCATTAATGAAAGTAACGAACTATCTAAAGACGATTTTACTTTATGCAGACCTACATATATTCGACTGCCTGTACGTCACTGTCCTATCAAGAACAAAACATTTCGTCAGCAAAAAATATGATTATTCTGTCAATTTATATATATATATATATATATATATATATATATATATATATATATATATATATATATATATATATATATATATATATATATATATATATATATATATATATATATATATATATATATATATATATATATATATATATATATATATATATATATATATATATATATATATATTTATTTATTTATTTATTTATTTATTTATAACGTACAAGAACAAAAAAATACAAGGACATGCATACTGTTGTACATGAGGAATAATTAAGAACAAACATTATAATAGCGAAAAACATAGCTCTATGGATATAAATATGCTAGCATATCCGAATGAGGCGAAATCGCACAACCAACTAGACCTAGAAGGTCTGTCTCTGGCTGTGCTGTGTTATACCAACTGTATTTTTGTAACTCGCGAACTGACGAAGGTGATCAATTTTAAATATTTCTAAATCTAACAAATGTGTTGTTTACACAAATTAAAGTAAAATTTAAAGTAGAAAAAAAAATTTAATATATATGTATGCAATTAAGGGCTAAAAATAAAGTAAACTTTACATTATATACAATAAATTTAAGTGGAAAATAAGTAATAATATATACAAATATATGAATAAACACTACATTCTAGTATATATGTTTAAGAAAATGATATGTAATATTGCACAATTTTACAAATACGTATATATATATATATATATATATATATATATATATATATATATATATATATATATATATATATATATATATATATATATATATATATATATATATATATATATATATATATATATATATATATATATATATATATATATATATATATATATATATACATATACATATATATATATATATATATATATATATATATATATATATATATATATATATATATATATATATATATATATATATATATATATATATATATATATATATATATATATATATATATATATATATATATATATATATATATATATATATATATATATATATATATATATATATATATATATATATATATATATATATATATATATATATATATATATATATATATATATATATATATATATATATATATATATATATATATATATATATATATATATATATATATATATATATATATATATATATATATATATATATATATATATATATATATATATATATATATATATATATATATATATATATATATATATATATATATATATATATATGTATTGTGAGGATTGATCAAGACTGGTAGAATCTCATAAGGGCTTGGGAAGGAGCTCAGTTTCCAGCGGGGGACCGACACGAGTGAGTCCTGGCGCCGCGACAAGTGCGGAACTATAAATTTTGGATACTGGGAGGTGTCAACTACAATGAGCGAACCCGTAACCTCAGGAAGTTTTAACGATATTGATTGCTTTATCTCCCATGTGGTGAGCTCAGATGACTTTGGGACGAGACAAATCTACTGTCCAGCAAAGCCACGAACGCCTTACGGCGAGGCACTAATAAGGTAACCAAGTGGGGCCACCTCGCCCCTGGCTACCAGTTTTGGCAGGATATCTCCATCTGGAATTAAACTTCAGGATACATTAATCCTACCGACTGGTTTCGGGTTCGAAGTCACTTGCGCGACCTCTAATTGCCGTATATTCAGCGGTGATTCAGTTTGAATCTATCGCGGACCATTGACATCTTTTGCCCGGGTCTGAATTCAGGACCAGGTAGCCAATTGGTCATTTCAAGAGTGGTTGATGGCAGATCAACATCCACCCCCGCTGCTTAGGAGGCAGTATATTTCCATTGTCTCCAGACCCCTTCAGCAAATAGTCAGAGAACACAACCGATTGGCGTCGCTGAACGGTCTGTAAACTGTCCAGTAGCCTCGGAAAGCAATCCCACCAGGAGAAATAGATCTACCAGCCGTGAGGCATGCGATTCTAGAGTCTTACCTGGGATAGCTTTCCATACGGAGAGGCTTCTGAATAGGAGTTGTATCGTGAGTTAGGCTGATCCGAGAACAAAGTGGATCTTATGGCATAAGCTGCACGAAACCATTCGCTACCTATCAGTTTAGGACAGGACGAAACTAAAAACTGATAGGTAGCGAATGGTGTTGTGCAGCTTAGGCCATAAGATCCTGTGAGTGTCCGCCACGCTTCCGCCACGGCTGTAATCACGCAGTTGGAGGCGGTTGGGATCAGAAGATCTCAGATTGAGAAGAATACCTCAGGCGGAACTGGGCGGTTGGAACACTATCTGCAACTATTGTTTCCTATGACAGCGGAGGGTAGTTGTCGGCCTGACGTCTTCAATTCCTGAATCGATCCGTCGGCCACCCGATCCCGAGTGACCATGGCGGGCAAAGGGCGTCGCGGTCTGCAAAATATTCAAATGAATAACCGCTTACGTCAGGTAGAGGACGCACTAGCAACATTGAACCCTTGATCAGACCGGGGGACGGAGAAATCAGGCCAAATCTAGTAGTAAGGGGGTGAGATTGGCCCGCTGTGTTCACTATTCAGTGCCTCGCGGTAATGCGTCTTCTTACGGGCATGTTGTCGTAGCTAGACTGTGGACTGTGTCGTGCCTAAGTCTCTGTGTACGATCTAAAGGCTTCCATGGCTAAAAGAACGATTTATATCGTTATAACAGCCTGAGGTGTCGGGTTTACCTTGTGAAATGTGAAAGTGAAATGGTACTTAGTATACACTTAGTAAATTTCATTGCTAATTTTCTTTTATATAACATTTTAACAGTTCAACAGGCATACTTTTTGATTTTACTATAAATTTCTGAATAACCCTCTATCTTTAACCGTCATAATCCCTCGTAATAATCTCTAACAATCAAATATCCAAGGAGGGCTGCCAGAATAATTATTATTGAAGTATTTTCTTCAGATATATATTTCAAGGAAGGTTTTTTTAGACATCCTGTTAAATGTTCCATTTAATCGAGTAGTGCTCGATTTGAGGGGCGGCGCGTCCGTGATAACAAGGTATGCAATGGCCCGCGGTGAGATGTCCCGGTGTATTGAATGAAAAGTGTGACGTCATCGGATTCATTCACAGTGGCGGCTTTTCAATCCAGTCATCGACGTCACGGATCAATGGGATTCGTATCACTCCCGCGGCTCCTTTACATACGCTAGAGAGTTTGTGGAAGAAGCGAGTCTTATGTGCACATTGGGTCACACATCTCGGTCAATGGTCAATCGAACACATGCTTAAGGTACACGTGCAGGACTACTTTTAGTATTCAGTATTCAATTTATTCATTTAGAATATACAATAAAAGCATAAATAATCAATTAAAGCTAGTTATCGCATATTAGAATTCGCCAGTTGCTACTAATATATTGATATTGATATTTGACTAGTATTTATTTGACTAAAGTCGGCTTTACACGACAGATAAATAAAAAAAATAAAACAAAACCGAACTAATTCCAAGTAGGTACATGGGTATACATATAAAATAAATAATTATTTTAAACATATTATTAGTCTTTTTAGGCACTCTATACAAAAATATTCACACAATAGAAAGTATCAGAACAAAATTGGAAGAAAAAAAACAAAAACAACGTATGTAGATGGTCATGTACCTATGTTACGTAAAATTTTATAATCTAAATAATATCATCATTTTTGTTGTTGTTGAAAAAAATTTTTTTAGTTGTTTTTTAAATAAAATTAAATAATAAAACGAAAATGATGTAGTAGAAAGTTACATATTATTGTTAACCTAATTTAAAATAATTGGCAGAGTTTAGTTGTAAACAACTGAAATGGATTAAGCGGCGATCGTCTCTTACACTGTCATGAGAGTTTGTGTATCTCCTTCTACCTTTAGGATGTGCTTGTAATTTGTTTTCAATGAGGATGGTTTTTTAAAAGGTAAAAGTGGATTCTTTAAAAAACCTGTCAATAAGACAGTTTCAATTATTAACATCTACGATTATTTTACTTAAATATTTAAATTATTAAAATATAATTTTTCATCGACTACTTGATCTACTACTAAATATACCTATCTAAAAGAATAAAAAACACGATTGATGTTACATAAAGTGAACTACTCTATTTATAGTTGTTTTTATTACGTTTTTTTATGAAATATGTGTGGTTTATGTATTTATCCATGTGGATAAATATATAATATATTTTCGGAATGTACTCAATCAGAGTGGTCACTGAGACGTGGTCGCTAACTACTGGCCTCATATACAATCTCAGAGTTGCGCAACGAGCCATGGAGAAAGCAATGCTTGGAGCTTCACTGCGTGATAGGATCCGATATGAGAAAATCCGCAGAAGAACCAAGGTCACTGATATAGCTCGTAAAATTGCCAACTTGAAATGGTTATGGGCAGACCATATAGCTCGTAGAACCGACAACCGTTGGAGAAAAATGTTCTCGAATAGCGACCACGAACCGGCAGACGCCGCGTGGGACGCCCCTCCCCCCACAAGATGGACCGATGGCATAGCCAAGGTCGCAGGAAGTAGGTGGATGAAGGCGGCTCAAGACCGCTCGTCATGGCATTCTATAGGGGGTGGCCTATGTCCAACAGTGGACGTCTACCGGCGGATGATGATGATGATGATAATGACTCAATTAGACCTTTCATTTGAGACTAAACACAATATATTTATGTTAACTGATTGACATTTAAACATTTAGACAGGTACTTTTGACATTTAGGTAATATATATAATAGGACCTATTATATGACACTTGGGATAACATAGCAATGCTAACAATTAGACACTTCATAATCGGTCCAAGCGTTTAGAAGATATGGTGGAATAAATAAACAGGGTTTTAGAATTAATACATAATGGATTTTTTCCGAGTAAAATTGCGTAATTTTGAAAAATTTTGAATTGGAATAAATTCGTACGAACCAAAAACGGTTATTTAAAATTCGGTAATATTTTGCAGAGTGTAATTTAATTATTGTTTAAATACACTTTTTGTAATTTATTTTGCTAAATTAATATTTCGTTTCGTTACTAGGTCTATCGGATCTATTTCTGAATATACATATAATGGACTATGAAAATGTATTTAATTATTTGTGTACCTACAACAACATATTTTTCATTTTACCTACTTGTCGTTGTGACTATTATTAAGCCTAACGGTGAAGCATAATTAGACTGGCTTAACAACAATATTTATGTATGTTTGTTAATTAATTTCATGTCCTCCACAGGGCATTGATTTGTTAGTGAAGGCTAGATTAGTGTAGCATTTGTAGACCATGTCGCCTTATGTTCCACCCTCTTAACCGAGTTTCGGCGTGTGAAATTTCTAATCGAATGTGGACAACTTCGACACGGCTCCGCTGTATCGAAACTAGAATGAGCGGAGTGATGATGACAAAAAATCCATCGATGTTCCGTCGGATTTTAGCTACTGACATGATTCTTCGTTGGAAATGAAGCTTCCAGCTGTCAGGTCGCATTAGATATGGAGTGGGGTAGCATTGCTTGTATATTTATGGTTTGTATTTAAATGAATAATATACAGGCTGAGTTTTTAAGTAGTGACATCCTTGAAGGGGGTGAATCAGGACGAGCTAATAAGCAACTTCTAATATATATATATATATATATATATATATATATATATATATATATATATATATATATATATATATATATATATATATATATATATATATATATATATATATATATATATATATATATATATATATATATATATATATATATATATATATATATATATATATATATATATATATATATATATATATATATATATATATATATATATATATATATATATATATATATATATATATATATATATATATATATATATTTAAACATGGAAAAAAAACATAACTTGAATGTATTGAAAAATAGTATTAAAAGAGTTCTGTGTGTTGCGCCATCTTGCGGTAGCTAAGTATCACAAATACTGTCTCTAGTATCTCTAGATAGCACAGCGCGCTCAACGCTTCTCAAACTTACTTTTCCAAATTTTCTAAACAAACAAAAAAAACTTTTTTTATTATTTTGGTTTTTGAAAAAAAAATCCAATTAAAGTTGATTATTCGCTCGTACTAAATCACTCCCTTCAAGGATGTCACTAATTAAAACCTCACCCTGTACGAGTATTTTATCACGTCTGAGATTTAACTAAAAATCTAATAGTAATGACGATAGTTTGCAGGTCAGTAAGCTAAAGCAAAAGGAGAATTGGACCCAGAACACTCTTTTGTGGTCATTCAATTTTTCATATAGTATCTACTTTAGGTACTACATTGTATAGGTATCTAAAAGCTTCGTCATAGATATTTCTTATATATAACAGGGCTTTTACGTTGTATTCCAATCCATTTCAGTTAAGCATTATATAAAGTAAAAGAAGGTGCCAAAGGCTTTTACAAAATCAAAGAAAATCAATATCTATAAATCTAAACTTTTCTCTATCATCGACTGTACTGATATAAAAGGGGCGAGTATAGCGAATATGTATTGATAATAACAAAAGAGGGTTTTATTTAGAGAAAACGCTATTTTTATTTCTTATTATTGCATACATACTGAAATCTGGCTGTATACTAGAATCTACTATAACAATAGCCTTTTTTACTAGTTTTTTTATATAATCAATAAGTTCATCGATAGATGAAATAAAAGTGTTTCTTGAAATTTTAATGTTATTCAAAATACTATCTTTCGATTTACTTTTTAAGCTATTGCATAGCTTTTATCGCGGGCCTCTAGGCCAGCGCGGCGACCGAATGAAGAAATTTCTTAACGAAAATTAATGATTTTAAACTGATAATTACGTCTAAACGAGTACTGCTTACGATTCGAAAAAAATATATGTTAAACAAGAACATTTTCCTAATATTCTTAGCTTTGAATATTTTAGATTTTGTTTATATTACATAGTGTAATTAATTTGTGAAATTAGGTCTAACCGAACACAAAAACGACTACTACGCAAATACTATCTGGCGTATTATTATGAAACCTGCACCATTTTAAAGATAATTTAATTATCTATCTTTTTATCTACGAAATTTTTCGAATAATCCCTTTTTATTGCTTTATCGAATAAAAAATTCGTGCGCGGCGCTCTATCGGAAGACGTATAAATTATTCCGAATCATTTGCTACCGCAGCCGCAAATGATTCGGAATAATTTCAACGTTTTCCGATAGAGCGCAGTTATCTGATATCAGAAAAAAATAAAATAAATAAATAATTATAATTGCATAAGTTGTTAAAAATGCTATGCAATAGCTTTACCGCGGCAGTCCCCGAGTGCCACAGGTATTTTTTTTTTTAATATATCAATATGTTCTAAGGTTTATCATATGATGATTATTTTGTGCTTTGAAGGAGTTGTCCGTATTCTTTCATCTTTGTCAGTTTACTACATGTAGCGGCATGTTCGCTACAATGAGTTGTCAAGTTAATCTCAGAATGTTTATAGAGATTCTCTGGCGGGTAATAATCGTCATCAGTAGCATAGATTTTCGCAAATAAATTCATTCCATTGTCTTCCTGGTTAGATTTTGTTACTTTCTCACTTTTATCACATATCATATCCTCTATTTCTGGTAAATTTTCGTTAATCATTTCCTATTTCCTTATATTTTTTTGTTATGTTTGTGCTGAAGTGTTGTAAGTTTACATAATTAGCTGACAATTATTAACATTGCTCACTTTAAGTGAAACAACCAATGTAGCATTTTACGTCAAAAGCAAAACTAAAGACCCGACTACAGACTGTGATACATCTCCAAAACGTCGCCTCTTATCTCGGGAGTTATACGACGAATCGATGTTTTTGTTTTCGTGTTTTTATGCGCGTAAACGCGAATAGGGGGACGTTGGATGACGGGTCTCCAGCTTTATACCTGAATCTCGTGCTTTTTTCTCTCCTCAACCTGGATAATTGCTCCGTATTTCATTCGACTCTCGGATTAAACGCCAAACTGGCGCGGACCACCCGAATATCTTCACTTCATTCAGATTCGCATTCGTCTTGTTTTGCATTGATGGACTGTGTTGTGACATCTTACAAGTTTTTGATATATCTTATAAATTTTATGAGGAATTTGATAGGATGAAATCATCACAGAAATTGAAAGACTTTTCTTTTCAAAATTCTGTTGGAAATTTTCAAGGAATTATCAATAAAGTCACAAAGATTACCAATAAAGTCAGAAATATAAATTAGTCACAAATATAACCAGAAATAGAAATTAGAAAGTTTCCAGATCCGATTAAAATAGGTAGAAATTTATTTTATAGGACCATGTTCTACAGCAGATTTTCTCAGGACATATTAGAGTTGCAAGTAAACAATTTAAGCATCTTATTAAAGATCATACTAATGTAATGAATATAAAGATGCCTTTTGTACAAGTAATTCATCAGATTCACTTCACTATATTTAAAATTTTACGAAAACTAAAGGACATTCAATATATATGTCTTGCTTAACGTAGTTCAATTGGTTTTCATCAGTGGAGCTCATAGAATTCGTCGGATTTAATAAAAAATATATAATTAATTACCTATAATTATTGTACCTACAATAAGTACCTAAGCAATGTATTATATTGAATAAAAAAAAATACTTTGATTTAGAATTGAAATTATAACGAGGATTGATCAAATGGTTCTTCAAAATTTATATTTGGAACTCACTTTAAACCTCGCTAAACTATGTATGCCTCATTAACCGAACCCACTGGCATCTATAAATTTAGACATCCTCAATAAATGGATGAGATTTTTTTCTGTGGTATTTATAGTAAACAATGGGTTTGTCGTCCATTCGGAACAAAACTCGACATCTTTTTGGTATGCAAGGCCAAAAAAAGGGACAATATCGAAGCCCGCCCCGTTCGCTACCGTTTGCTCGATGCCTGAATGAGGTTTTAGGATGCTGTCAAGTCGAACGAGTCAGCGATTCGTCACGCTGATCTTTTTTACTTAAGGCAATAAAAAAGACCATGATTAGGGGGTGATGTAAAATTAATGAGATCTTTCCATTCCAATTTTTTATTACTTCATTTGCATAGATAGGTTCATAAAAAATAAGAATTCCGTTGATATTTAAAATTGCAATGTTTGCTGAAAATATTAACATCGCTATGACTTTGACTAACTCAAGGCTGATATATGTTTTACGTTATAGTTGAAAGCCACCTTTGGTACAAATATATATATAAAAAGATAAATAATAAATTAAGGCCCCGTCACACTAAAAAGCACTTCCTGCAAAGAGGATTTTAGCATTTTGTCAAATGATTCTGTTATAAATTTGATAGGTAGCCAAAATTCCAAGTACGATACTGCGATATTTTCATGTCACGTGATGGTCACAGATGAAATTCGCTAAAACATCTCTAAAACACTTTTCCTCTGAGGATTACAGTAATCGATATGAAGATATAAAATGAAAATCTTTCGTTAATGTTATAGACAAAGGACTGTAATATAAAAGACTCTAAATAAATTGGAAACATTTCGAACTATATTTATTAAGTTGCAAAACATGAATATTTTTTCGATGTTCATAGTTTTGTTGATATTTTTTGCTGAATTTTACTAAAGAAGTAATGAAATTTGAAAGATTTCAACTCCTTTAAATGATTTGTAAACTTTTTGAATCATACATTGAAACTGGGGTATGTAATTCTAAAAACCGAAATCTGACAATCATTATAGTATTTTCTTCGTTTATATCGATATTCTTCTTCGTATTTCTTATCATACGAGTATATAGAAGTTAATAAATATAACTTTAGTCACATTAATTAGGTTACACCGTTATCATGGGTAATAACGACCAATGTCATTTATTAAAAAAAAAAAATTATTTTATTTATAAAGTTTACTTATTATTTTTTATATATAACCAAACTTAAAATATGACCTTTAAGTCAGGATTTGTTTGGGTGAGAAAAATATATTTTGTCTCTGATATATTGGAGTTTCTATAAAAAATGCATTTCACTTTATTTTACACCTCTGAAAAATGGTATCAGATGTTCACAAAAAAAATACATTGATCGATCTCCCCTCGACCCTTTATATACAGAGCGAGTTTTAAATTACCGGCATCTTTCAAGGAAGTGAATCATACAAACATATAAGTTACTTTTGATATATTTTTTTGGAAAAAAGAAAAAAAATAAAAGGAAAGGTTTTTGTTTTGGTTTTTTTTTATTTTAAAATTTGAAGAACTGGACTGTTAAATAGGAACTGGCGTTAGAGCGCGTTTCGTCTTTAGCGATAGGTAAAATATCGCTAATAATCAATATTAGTGATATTTTACCTACCGCTAGATGGCGTATTGTGATCGACGTTTTTAATTTTTAAAAAATAAGGTATAAAAAAAATATATTTTTTTTAACAAAAAGAAATATTTCAATTTTTTCCACATTTTTTTATCATTATATGCTCGTACTAATTCACCTTCTTCAAGGATGCCGATTTATTTAAAAACTCACCTGTAGGTATATATCCGAGTTTATGGATTTTTTTGGATTTTCATATATTTTATTTTGAATATGCGATGTATTGTTTAGAGGGGTACCCTCTCTAACATACATATTATTACAGACCATAACAGCTTGATTGTGAAATCAATTGCGCCTTTTCGCCGCCATCGCACGCGCGGCGCGGCGCCGCGCGGCGTCACGACGCCAACGACGTCGGCGCGCCAATGTCGCAAAGTTTCAGAGGCGTCGCGACGCCCGGGCGTTATGAAATTTCATATCTGGAATATTTCATAACTGAAGCGCGCATGTGTCGACGCTCAACACGCGACTGGCTGGCTCAAACGATGGGCGGAGCGACTCGATGCTAATTTTAAAATATCCCCCAATAAGATTATGACGATATGGATCTGGGAGCGTGTATGAAAATAGAAAATGAATGAATGGTAGAAGAATAAATCCCTTAACCAATATTTTTGCTTGCTTTGCTTTAATGTCGTATTTCATTAAAAGCTTACCGTAAAATTGTCACATTTGATACATGTTTACGGTAAAAGGTAACATTTTTATTTACTGTAATTGCAATAAAAAAATATATATTTAATACGTATCTATTTAACTTTTTTTAAATTTCAATGTCTATTTTTAATCTATCAATCTGTTTCAATTTTGAGCTAGGATGGCACAATGCGGGAAGGACGGAAGCATAAATAATTATGACATTTCTACTCGTAAGATTTTCTACTAATTATTATTAATAATGACAATTTCTTTATTCTGAACTGTAAGTAAGTCGTACAAAATCGATAGGTACTATTTTATATGCTATACAGTTTACCTATCAGGCGTACAATATGTATTTTTTTATAATTAAATATATGTTCACTTCGCAAGTTGAAGGAAAACAAATCCAAAAATTATTTATTACGTTTTAGACATAGTAACAAAAATAATAATAACAAATTAATATAGTAATGGAAATTTACTTGTTTGTCAGATTTATAGCTAGAATGAAATATAAATGTTTAAAGTTGAAGTACATAAGAATATGTTATATTATTTATTTGTCATTATCGTTTAAAAAGTCATTCACGATATAGTAACATATATTTTGGAGCCAGTCCTGATTGTTGCATTGATTTGATGTTGTCTGAAATAGCAATATTTAAAAACAAATATTTAATACAGAATTGGGTTACCTATATTTTTTTTTCAATATCTGTGTTTTTGGGACTCCTGAACAATTTAAAGAAGGCAATTGTTCCCATTCAGTTATGTTTCTATAGTATTAGTGATAAGAAGCTTTATCTACCCTAACAGCATTTTTTCTGTTAAAAAAATGTAACATGGTGAAATTTTATAAAGTAACAAAAATCACAGGATAACAATATGTAGGTACATACACTCGGGAGCAATGAGTCCGGTTTACCAACATAAACCTTAATATCTCGAAAACTAACTGTTAGCTTATTCAATAATTACCACATTAATAATGTATATTGAATACCAGGAAAGCTTCTTGTTATTTTCGTTGCCCCAGAACACAAAGCAAAGTAAAAACAAACGCAGTGAATTCAAAGGATTTTCAAAAAAATATTACTTTTGTTTCTGACCTTTTTTATGGCATTACTTCAGAGCAACCAAGAATGTTTACTTCGCCAGTGTCTAAAAAATACGTTTTATTCGAATAAGTTAGATTTCGTAGTTTCCGGCATATTAGGGTTTATGTTAGATACCCGGATTCATTGATCCCAATTGTAGAAATAATAAAAAACATTGACCTGCATCTTTCTCGAAACTAGAAATTATCACTTGGGAAAAAGGTTGGTTTTTCGTGTTTTACAGACCCAATATACAGCTTTGCTCTTTGATATAGAAGAGGATAAATTGAGATCGTAGCCTACCCGGCATCCACCATGAGTTGATTGCAGGTTCTGTAGGTACTTATGACATACCTGCACCTGGCTAAGGTTAATACCCACCTTCGCCGTTGCTCCTAGTTAGTTAGTATTAGGAGCACATGTTGTTGAAGGGGAAATTTATTCGCAGTCGAGTACAATGCGAGGCTTGAATATCGTTCGAAATATACATTTAGCCTTTCCCTTGCGTTGCGAATTTCAGTGCTGCGACAAGTGAGATTGAGTGCTGGGGAATCTCTTATAAGCGCATGTGCCCCTGATATTCTGAGGTGATTTTCACTGTATTTTCCTTTAGTAGGTACAGTGCATGTTTTACTTAAAAGTTAAACCAGACGGAGGCACAATATGATTGATAGAAAGGATTAAAAATTTAACTTAATCCACGATTTCGTTATATTACCGACCCATCAACCGACAAGAAGGGAAAGTATTGTGAACGCGCAATTTTTTTGTCGAGATGAAGACGGAAATATCTATTTAAGTCCCCTGAGACGATTAAGAATATTTCCATGTGTAAGTCTGTATTTGTGTCTGTATGTCTCTCTGAATGTGTGTATTCCGCCACGATAGAGCCTAAACGCCTGATTCGATTGAGCTGAAATTTAGTATGAAATTGAAATATGATCATGGCAAGAGTTGAAAAGGTTGTGGTTGGAAATTGGCCCACTAGATGACGCACTAGTCATATTTCAATCTCTAAGTATTATATTTAGATACTTGAATTTGGTTCACATATGCCTTGTTGGACCGAAATCACATTGTGAAATTTTATTTCAAATATCTCATAATAAACCTACACTAATAATAGTTTAATTCCACCATACATTTTTATCAAATATTAACTCCGCTGATTTGAGCCGAGAGCGAACCGCGCCGCCCGAAGCGATTGCAATGGAAGCCAGCCGAGTTCTCTGCCTGCCGAGAGATGGCGCTCATCGATTTTATTAATGATATTAATATTCAGTTGAAATCAGTCCTTGTCTACTTGTCGGGAAAGTCGTTGGGTGATACAACCGATTTTTTATTGATGATTGTGCTAGAAATGTACCTTTCTAGAACAGTCACAGTAGGCACGTATGAACAATAACTCTGATTGAAGTGGGGTCCACGCGGGCGATGTTCGTCGACGAGACGCCCGCGCCCCGTGGCGGTTGGTCCCTCCCCGCAATTGGCACATTTGATTTGATGTGTTCAATCATCGGAAACAAGACTCTCGAGGTTCGCCACTACAACGCATTATTCCAAACGAGTCCATCTGCAAGTGGGACCGAATCGTCGATAGACAATTTGCGGCTACGCGCCATTCACGCATAACCGCGGGTCTGGTCTTTTATGTCCGATACATAACAGACAAGTATATAGAAGTAGACGCTATAATATACCTTTATAAGTATAACCAGTCTTCTGAATAAAATATAAATAGGAACTTTCCAAGTATAAGTATATTCTATGATTAAAGAAGACGCAGGTTGTTCAATGCGGAAAGTCAATAAGGAACTTTCTAACTAATCAGACTGATTCTGATATCAGACACATTCAAATATTTTGTTCGTTTCTACTCTTTATAGTGAAAACACAATGGGCGAGTTTATTGTCATATGACAATCTCTTACAACCAACCGTAATATGACGTGTTTATATGTATGTGTGCGTATTACATGTGCGTAAGTGTGTATCTTGTTATTACATGGACAGAATTAAAAATCCAATTCCGTTAATTTTATCCCAATGGAAAATGGTGACTTAACCGGGAATCGAACCCGGGACCTTGCAATCTAAGATCAGGTGATCTAACCACTATGCCACCGGACTGTGTGAAATAATATGTTCACGAAAGAAAGATTTGACGGTAGGTTAGGTTACATCTGTATGAGTCTTTTTGCAAAAAAAGCGACCATTTAATTTGTGTCTGATTTAAAAGCGAGGCAACGAGGCGAAAACAATCTCTACTTCTTTTTCCTCTAGTGGCGCGCTTTGAAAGAAATAAAATAAATAATATTTTATTTTATGTATGCAACTGTGTATCGCTGTTAATTATCGTATATAGTTAATCATAGTGCGTTAAGCATAGAGCTTTAAGCATACTTACTCGTATTATAAAATAGAAGATTACTTAACTGATAAAAATGCACGGTGTTAGGTTGCATATTACTCTGGTTTTTACTGGATATTTACTGCTATTTTCTCTTGCTAGTGGGCGCAACAGCTACTTAGTCCCTAAAGGTGTTAAGTGAGCGACGCACCGCGCACGCCAACATCAGGAAGAAACCATTGTGGTTAGACGAGTCTGCCGTGGCCAGATGACTGGCACATTATACAACCATTATACCGAAAAAACCTTACCCCATAACTAACATCTTTAATATTGTATGTAATATTAATGATTCTAAGAAAAGATCTGGAACATATGCTAGTCATTTGCAACACTGCCCGTCCATGTTTGGTTTCTCTTCCCTCAGGTACCTACATCATAATTTAATTTATCTGTGTTTCCTCTTACTTTCACACATCTTTGTACGGATGATCGCTGGGGAAGTACATTTTTTCACACCATTCGGGAATTAAATCGCCGCTGGAGCCGCCTACAACAAGTATTGCGCGCACATCACCATTGCATGTATTTGTCTATAATTCATAGGTTATCAACCTTATTATGCCCACCGCCCACCTTGAGAATATTTTTTTTTCTAGAGCCCCCCAATTATTTTTACTTAATATCTGTCGCGAATCTGAAGCAGCTATTGCAACGATTATATTTTCCTACCATTTCTCGAGATCTACTGCCCCCTTGAAAGTCTCAAAAGCCCACAAGTGGGCGTTATCGCCCACGTTGATAACCTATGGTCTATATACACTTTTCCCTGGTATCCATATTATTGTAGCCTAATTAAGCTTACATTGCAGAAATCTAACTCAAACAATGACGTATTGTCATTGTTTGAGTCAGATTTCTGAAAGTTATCTAAATTCTGAAAACAAATGAACTCTATTGGAGCAAGGTCTAGCGAGTACGATGGATGACCAAGAGTCTAAAGCCGCAAGTCCTGCAACTTTGCGACTGTTTGCAGTAAAATCTATGGTTATACGTTGTCATGCAAAAGCAGTGGCGATAAGCGATTGACCAGGTTCGGTTATTTAATCACGAGCTTCTCCGTCATTGTTTGCAGTTCTTAACCGTATACATTTACGGTAACTGTAAGCCAGACTGCAAGAAGCTGTTAGGTTTCAACACCGGCACAGGAACTTATATTTGAAAATAATGCAAATTTTCAACTCTACCATGCTTGCACAAACGAAAATACTTGATCAAAAACAAACAAATAAACAGCTGATTCTTAAAGAAGAATAACATGGCATTGAATTTAAATGTTTGAGTCAGATTTCTGAAAATCAGTAAACGAGCACGTTGATGTAATGTAGGACGTGCCTCATCGAGTATATTTCAAACTACTAATTGAGTAGATATTATTCATGTAGACGAATTGATCCTTGTTGCCTTCTCTTCTCTATCTATATATCTCTCTATCTTTCTTTCTATATATATATATATATATATATATATATATATATATATATATATATATATATATATATATATATATATATATATATATATATATATATATATATATATATATATATATATATATATATATATATATATATATATATATCTATCTATATCTATATATTTAACTATCTATCTATCTATCTATCTATCTACTATCTATCTATATATATCTCTATTAGGATATAAAAGAAATCGCATTTGCTTTTTCCGTTACGTTACATATTTCTTTCCTTAACTATTTCCTGATCCTGATTGCCGCACATCATTTTCGGTCGGCTAGTTTCGCACGAATTTCGAGTACAAGTTAACCAAAGTCAACAAATGTTTCCGAGTGAGCACGTCTCGGATCCAATAAAGCCCCCACTCCGATGGCTGTCCAATCAGCACTGGGCAGAAGTAATGCCATCACCACTCGACCTGTCAGCTGATAACCGCCAATAATAGCGGCCACGATAATTCCTCCAGAAAACGTCAAATCTGGACGGGCGCGCGCGTGACCGCGTCAGCGCTTCTCAAGTGTTGGGCAAATGCGAGGATTGTAATGACGTTGTTGCGGTTTGAACCATGAATCAGAAAATACAAGCTAAATTAGAAAATACATCAAAATAGGTACCGAGTTAGCAGATGACGTCTAGTTTGATGACACTGTGTCATTTTTGTTATTATTTTTCAATACACTGCGTCTCGTATTCCAGATATATCTGCAGGAAGTGCAATGATGCAATCGATCCTATAAATTGCTAATGTTTACCCACGTTGTGACATGTTGCAGAATGGGGAAACTATTATATTTAGGCCACGCGTGTTTGTTGCACAAGTCAATGAATTATGAATCTGTAATGTGTATGGTATTGCGATATCAATGACGTTAGACGGTGAATAGAGTAAAATATAATAATTGGTGTCTCTATTTATTTTATTTCTTTATTAATTTTATTTATTATAATATTATAAGATTAGGATTTTATTTATTATAGAAATTACATCGTTGGTATTTCAATTAAACATGTTTTCTATCGCTCCTATCTAGGCAGAGAACACCAATAAAAAAGGTTATTAAAATAAGTATCTTCTAATACAAAATTTCGGAATTAAATTAGATTAAAAAGAAAACTTTCAGTAGACAATAATCTCACAACTATATATAAGTAATAAATACAAAATGATCATTTAACCCGTTGAGTATGAGTCAACCAAATCTGGTCGCGAAACAATTATCCGTTGAGTACGAGTCGACCAAATCTGGTCGCGCGTTTTTTTGACTTCTTTGATGTTCTCATATTTATTTATAATTATCTAATTGTTTTACAAAATGATATTTCAATATTCTATATTTGAAATTTCAATGCAATCATTTTGCAGTTGTTCTTTTTATGATTGGTGTAGTAGTTTCGTAGTTATAGTACTTTAAGTCGAGCGCCGTCGATGTCGCCGAAAATCCTGCAAAAGAGACAGATGCATCCATGAAAATACCCATTTACTCCAAGGGTTAAATAGTAACAGAAGTGAAGGGGCTGACTCTACTGTATACTAAATTGACAGCAATATGATTTTTCTGAAAAAATATGTTTATAACGACACTTTTGGAAAAGGTATTGAGAGAAGATTATTTTACATTAACAATTGAGGTAAAAGCATCGTATTTCCTTTTTTTAGGCTTTGGATACCGAAAATGGCGTTATATTTATTTTCAGCTCACGGATATATATTTTTTCTCAGTAACAAAGGCCTAAATCAAGAAAGTTGTAAATCACTTTCAAGTTAGTTGTCATATAGAATAATCTCCTGTACCAAAACTGTCTTAACATCCATATGTTACTCCAACAAAAAAAAAGAACTATACATATATATATTGCTTATTTTTATTTATTTAGAATGCTCTTACAGAGTCACTCCTTTCACGGCCGTTAACATTTATGGGGTCACTCTGTATATATTGTAAGGATTGATCACGACTGGCAAAGTCTCGTGAGGGTTTGGATAGACGCAGAGTGTAATATGGCATATAGGGCAAATTTCCAATACCCCGAAAGCATATTTTATTTCGACCTTTAAATCGCGCGGTGGCGCGCATGCCGTAGCCGAGAGGGACTCACTCAGCAAAAGGCGTTGGTCAATCAGAAAATGACGACTTGTTGTTTTTCCTGTCAGTTGAAAGTGCATATTTTCGCGGAGCGGTCCTGTCGCCATAATAAACAATGAAATATGTTAAGAGAAATATCTCTTTATAAATCATCTTTCAGTCTTTCGATATCAAAAAACAAAATGCAGGAGGAAGCTGAAGGTTTGTTCTGTTTTAAGCAGTATTGTAATTGAATAAATGTTTTTTTTTGTTATACAGGATATGTCTCAATAGGGGTTGTAATTACTGTATTTTTTTCAAACATTGGAACTACTCGGGGCGTTTCGGGACGTTTATGGCCTATATATTATATTATGTATGTAGTAAATTTCTATATCCGACTATGAGACTATAATGTCAAGCTTTGCAAAAAGTTGCTACTCCCAAACGAGCGTTTTTATAGTTGTATTTACTTCTCGAAATGATCCAAAATATCGACTGGAAGACGCATTTATTTGGCTTTGAATTCTAATTCCTCTGATTAGTTAAATTATGATGTATTCCGGTTGATTCAGAATAAAAAACTAATTAATAAATAAACATCGTATATATTTTTTATTTTTTTAAAATTAAATAATCATTTTTTTAAAATACAACTTTGTATAAAATCCAGCCAGGCTTACCAGCTGGAGATTATGATAGGGTGACTTTCAGTGCAACTTTAGTGGCCATTTTGACCATGTTATAATATATCTGCTGCATTATCTGCTGCATTAGTAAGGATTAGTCGGTACAGAAAGCCACCCCTTAATAATATTTACATAAAAAGATGAACGTACTTAATGCTAATAAAATAAAAATTGAATCTTATTCGTATCATTTACACGTGGGTTTCACTTTAACTTATTTTAAAGCTAACTATTTTTAATTCTTTTTTTTTTGTTTTTTTTGTACATTTTTTATAAGTTTTTAAATTTAGAGGAATTTTGTTGAATAAAAGAGGGAAATATGAAACCATGAAATTGTAAAAACAATTTTGTTATGTGTAATTTCATACAAAAATGTAAGATACAGAAAACAAAACCATGTGTCTTATTATTTATAAACATTTTATTAGTAGTAGGGACAAGTATAGACTTGTTGGCGAAACACTTCATACACCTACCCCATATTACACTATGCGACGCGAGCAAGTTTGGATAGGATGATTCTGTGGTAATCCACGACAACCGCGTTGGCGAAACAGCCGCCCGCGGCGACCGATTGTACGTGTCCCTAGCCCAGCCGCTACGCATCTTTTTCAATTTTGCGATCTTTGTTTATGCATTTGTTTTAAACAAAGGTGTCAAAATTTTAAATTGTTCGTGTTGAGAGTAGAGAACGCTTATTTGTCTTGGTCGATTCAAAGCTCTTGTTATGGTGCCGTGTTGAAATCAGAGTACCGATTCCGAATCCCTCCGGTTGCTAGTTATGGAACGTAATCTGGTTGCTTCTCGCGAAGGGAAACCCACTGTTCAAGATTTTTTACAAAATTAAACTGGTTATGGTGTTGGTGTCATAAACCGTATTAATGTATACTAGTGGCTTATGCGTGGAGTTAGGTTTTCGAGCAACGATGCAGTCCAAAATGCCATCAAACAATGGACCAAAGAGTTGACGGGATATTTTTTTGATGAAGGTATAAGAAAGTGTATCTCTCGCCTCACACAGTATATTGAGATGGAAGACAACCACATCGAAAAATTGTGTTTGATATGCGTAGGTATACGAATTTGTCATTTTTTCAAAAGTATGACTTTTCAACTTTAAAAAAATGAGTACTCATACTTTTTGGATATGTCTCGTATTTTGTTAATATTATTGCACAACAAAATTCAATCTACCATAATAAAATATGAAAGTTTGAAAGGCGAAACTTTTCGCACTGTACCGGGGGTTCTTAGGATAGTTTCTAATGCCGACACCCATGGGATTTGGACTCGACTGCCCTTCGCCGCTCCCCCTGCCAGGGCAAGGCCCAAAATAAATGACAAATCGAATTATTTCTCCGGCATTCCGCCCTTGTTAACCCCTGCTGCGTATCGCCGCTGGAGTCACTTACGGATCGACGCGAAGAGTCCGCGGCAGCTAGCCCCAGATGCGCGTGTCAATTTTCTAATTTGGCCGTTGCCCGCGGCACAATTATTACTTCCGACCTTTTATGCCTCGCCTCGCCCCCTGTTATCGCTTATTTGCTTGCAGACTAACGCCTTATTGACTGATTTGATTATGCGGACGGTAACAGAACGACGACATAATTTGGCACTTTCGCGGGCGGCTCTCACACTGCGAGATGATCCACCCACATAATGTGGACTTGCCAGGCTACAATATAATTTTATATTTAAAGAACAATACTGTGAAACAGATTCAGTCCATTCTTATAGAGTCACAATTCTTGTAGACTTGTATGGAAAATTTTTTTTTTTTTTTTTCAATTTCAATTTATTTCCAAAAAATCTTAACAGATTGTAGAAACTTAATATTTAGGTACATTTAAATTACAGTATATTAGTTCGTTTTTACAATATTTAAATTTATCACCACGTACATACAGTTACTTCTTTATTGCTTTTAGTATATTAGTTCAGTAATTAATACAGTATATTAGTTCGTTTTTACAATATTTAAATTTATCACCACGTACATACAGTTACTTCTTTATTGCTTTTAGGGCATCGAAATCATTTTTAAGATTTATTTACTAAAACCACAAATTAAAATAATTGATAAAAATAATCAAGAAATTAAAATCAGAAAAAGTCAGAATAATTTAAAAAATACTACTTAAAATTGTCAAAAAAATGACCAAAAAATTTGAAAAATTATTTAAAATTAACAAACTCATCGATCGAGTAAAAAGCTTTGTCTAATAAGAATTCTTTAAGTAACTTTTTGAATAAGCTTTCCACTTGAATAGTTTTTAAACTTTCTGGTAGCCTGTTAAAGTAATATGGCCCTGAGTATTTTGTGTCTTGCCTTGCTGTGTTTAGTTTAATACATGGTATAAAAATGTTTAATTTATTTCTCGTATTTTTAGTATGTGTATCTGAAAACTTTTTATAATGTGTTTCTTTATTTTTAAAAAACTCAGTTAGTAACTTAAAGAGATAGAGTGAGGTTAAGGTGAGGATTCTTAGCCTTTTAAAAATGGGTCGACACGACTCTTCCCTTTTCACCTTTGCAATTATTCGCACTGCTCTCTTTTGGAGTATAAATATGGGTTCCCTATGACAAGCATAACAATTTCCCCAGATCGTAATGGCATAACTTAGGATAGCTTCAATATAGCTGAAATAAACATTTCTTGTTTGCAATTCATCCAACGACCTTCTTACAATACTTAAAGCATAACATGCCCGACTTAACCTACTTTCGAGGTTTTCACAGTGAAAGTTCCATTTTAAAAGTTCGTCGACATGAACACCTAAAAATCTAGTACAATGAGTTTGAGGAATGGCAGTGTTATTTATTGAAAGTATTATTGGCGAACCTTTATTTCGATTTCGATGATTTGTAAAATGTATGAAGTTACTTTTAGACGCATTTAGTGTGAGGTTGTTGCTCTCAAACCAACTATTTAGTTTGAATAGATTAATTTTAACGTTAATCAATAATTCGTCCATATCTTTACCGTCAACAATTAAACTAGTGTCATCAGCAAACATAGTTACATTTATATCGTTGAAATACATTGGTAAATCATTTACATATACTAAAAATAGAATAGGGCCCAAAATGGAACCCTGCGGGACTCCAAGTTTATTAGTTAAAGGGATCGAACAGTGTTTTGTAATGTTTTGATTTTGACATTGTGTAATTTCCACGATTTGTGTCCTATTTGTTAAATATGAATCAAACCATTTTAAGCAGTCTCCCCTGACTCCATAATGATTTAGTTTGTTTAGTAAAATATCATGCCTAACGCAATCAAATGCCTTACTCAAATCGCAAAAAATACCTAAGGTGTAGTACTTGTCCATTAGTTTGTCATTTATATAAGATATGAAATCCTCGATAGCTTTAGTAGTGGACTTGTTTCGTCTATATCCAAATTGTCTTTCACTAAGAATATTGTTTGCATCAAAAAACGCAATTAATCTATTTTTAAGAAAAGAAAGTTAAGATTAGTGTTTGATATTGACGCCCAACTCAGAAATACAGAGGTAGATGGCAATCATAGAGCACTGAAATAGGTCACCGTATGTCAACAGCAGCCTAACCAATATATATATTTTCATTGGTATAGTCGAAATAAACAGGATCGAGTCCATACAGGAACAATGCATTTTTTTATTTTTAGAGGATTGTATTTTTTATTTTTATTTAACTAACGACTGCCCAGATTGATCCTGAACAGATCGGTACTATATTTGGTTAGGTTGCCTGATCTTACTTTGTAAGGTTCCGGGTTCGATTCCCGGCTGGATCACCATTTCCCGTTGGGATAAAATTTAACGAAATTGCATTTCCATTTTGTTATTCGATTGCAATAACAAGCCACACACTTACACATATATTACAAGCACACCTACATAAAACACTTATTAAGAATATTTAGCATCATATAGATATTAAA
This sequence comes from Micropterix aruncella, assembly GCA_944548615.1. Classification (NCBI taxonomy): domain Eukaryota; kingdom Metazoa; phylum Arthropoda; class Insecta; order Lepidoptera; family Micropterigidae; genus Micropterix; species Micropterix aruncella. The sequence continues at coordinate 24,264,888 of OX155951.1, read as the reverse complement.
TATAAGATATTTAGCAATACCTATATATTATATGAAGTTAGTATTCTTTCCAAGGCAGACTCAACTTCGACAACAATGAGAAAAATATTGGATTGATTATTACATTACTGTTCTGTTATTACGGTTTTATACATAATAACGATGTTTTATTCATAATTTTGGTGACTTCATTGCTCGATTATACTCGTATATATGTATCAAGATTTTCGTTACGGCTAAAATGAAAATAACATTATACTGTAGTTTCAACATGGTTTATGTTTCCGACTATAAACGTACGTATACTACACGCTGTCATGTTAAAACCGAGATCTTAAAGTGGCGACGTAATGCTATAACATTACGTTTTAACATTACGGCACGGTAACTACCGTGACGGCAACACGGTTACGCGTCATGGTAATTCATACGTATAGACCACAGTCCGAGTTATATACGTAATCCTTGTTGAAACATGCGTTTTTCCGAGTATTACAACGTTATATTTTTCTCTGTGCATTCGAGATACTACGCCATACCATCTTGTCACAAGTACTGCAAATCCTCAAGACGAAAATCTATAATCAGTACATGTTGCCAGTGATTACAATCAGCATTAAGACGTGGTCGCTAACTATTGGCCTCGTACACAAGTTCGAAATCGCGCAACGAGCTATGGAAAAAGCTATGATTGGAGCCTCACTGCATGATAGAATCCGAAACGAGGAAATCCGCAAAAGAATTGGCCAAGGTCACTGACATAGCTCGTATATTTTTGCCAAATAATTTCGAGCAGATAGTATATTATATCTTCAATATTTAAATGTCTACAGTGCATCACTGAGCTTTTTCCTCGTTTTGTCAAATCTTGCATCTCCTCTGCATCCACCGTACCTGGAAGTCCAATAATTTTTTTATATATTTTTAAGCTATTGCATAGCTTTTATCGCGGGCCTTTTTATCTACGATTTTTTTCGAATAGTCAAAGAAAAGAATAATATCCGTTTTTTTGCTTTATCGAATAAAATTCGTGCGCCGCGATCTATAGGGAGACGTTTAAATTATTCCGAATCATTTGCTTCCGCATCCGCAAATGATTCGGAATAATTTCAACGTTTTCCGATAGAGCGCAGTTATCTGATATAAGAAAAAAAAAATATAATTATAATTGCATAAGTTGTTAAAAATGCTATGCAATAGCTTTACCGCGGCAGTCTCCGAGTGCCACACGTATTTTTAAGCTATTGCATAGCTTTTATCGCGGGCCTAGGCCAGCGCGGCGACCGAATGAAGAAATTTCTTAACGAAAATTAATTATTTTAAACTGATAATTACGTCTAAACGAGTACTGCTTACGATTCGAAAAAAATATATGTTAAACAAGAACATTTTCCTAATATTCTTAGCTTTGAATATTTTAGATTTTGTTTATATTACATAGTGTAATTCATTTGTGAAATTAGGTCTAACCGAACACAAAAACGACTACTACGCAAATACTATCTGGCGTATTATTATAAAACCTGCACCGTTTTAAAGATAATTTAATTATCTATCTTTTTATCTACGATTTTTTCGAATAATTCAGTTTTTTTGGTTTATCGAATAAAAAATTCGTGCGCGGCGCTCTATCGGAAGACGTTTAAATTATTCCGAATAATTTGCTTTCGCAGCCGCAAATGATTCGGAATGATTTCAACGTTTTCCGATAGAGCGCAGTTATCTATCAGAAAAAATAAAATAATAATTGCATAAGTTGTTAAAAATGCTATGCAATAGCTTTACCGCGGCGGTCCCCGAGTGCCACACGTATTATTTTTTAAAAAATTTAATAACCATTTTTTAAAATACAGCTTTGTATAAAATCCAGCCAAGCCTAAGGCTTACTTGCTGGAGATTATGATAGGGTGACTTTCAGTGCAACTTTAGTGGCCATTTTGACCTGGAGTAGTTGATTGTATTGTATTGTATTACGAAATCTGATTAAAAAACCAACTATTTTTAGCCTACTTTTTGAATAATAACTCAAATGTAGGGCGGTTAAGGAAATATTAATTCGTCTGCCAAATGTGAAATGCTAAGTACTACCTCAGTCGTCTGGATGGTGCGTTGAAATTTAACGCTCCTAATAAAGCTTGTGAATCTATACAGCCGTTAGGAGTTTGTGCAGAAATATTAGGCTTCCGTACTCTCTCCTCTTCCATGAGTAGCTGCCTTTTGAAAATTGTTGCCTCAACCCATTTACGTATATTCGAGTTTTGGATGCAGAAAGAAAACACTGACCCTGTTTTTAAGCTATTGCATAGCTTTTATCGCGGGCCTAGTAGGCCAACGCGGCGACCGAATGAAGAAATTTCTCAACGAAAATTAATGATTTTAAACTGATAATTACGTCTAAACGAGTACTGCTTACGATTCGAAAAAAATATATGTTAAACAAGAACAGTTTGCTAATATTGTTAACATTGAATATTTTAGATTTTGTTTATATCACATATTGTTTTTAATTTGTGAAATTAGGACAAACCGAACACTAAAACGACTACTACGCAAATACTATCTGGCGTATTATTATGAAACCTGCACCATTTTAAAGATAATTTAATTATCTATCTTTTTGTCTACGATTTTTTTCGAATAATCCGGTTTTTTTGCTTTATCGAATAAAAAATTCGTGCGCGGCGCTATATCGAAAGACGTTTAAATTATTCCGAAGCTCCTGCAGCCGCAAATGATTCGAAATAATGTCAACGTTTACCGATAGAGCGCAGTTATATGATATCAGAAAAAATAAGATAAATAAATAATTATAATTGCAGTAGTTGTTAAAAATGCTATGCAATAGCTTTACCGCGGCAGTCCCCGAGTGCCACACGTATTTTTATTTATTTATTTATTTTTAGGAAAACCAACAGCTAATTATAATTAAATAACAAAAAGAGGAGTAGGATAACAGAGAGCCAATTAAAGGTTTTCACGTTTAAGTAACGTTGTAAAAACATATGTGACCTTTCAATTAAAGCTATCGATTAAAAATACATCAAAAATTATTCAACAATTAATGCTAAAGAATTCACTGTTCAGCTGCTGCCTAGCTAAGTTAATAATAATAATAATAATAATAAAACTCTTTATTATTAAGAAAAGGCGAGCTTATTGCCTGCATGCAATATTTTAGAGCTAACCTATACTATTGTAATAACATTATTTGCGAGTAGACTACATAACTTAACCTATATAAAGAGTATGACAAATAAAATAAAGGAGGATAGAAAGAAATATATACTTTACTCTTTGTGGGCACAGATTTTCCACATCAAAATAATCTAACACCTATAAGGACGCTAAAGTTTTAAAAGGAGGGGAATGGGAGGGGAAAGGGAATTTATCTGGAGGATTTCAAATGCTCTCTGAGTCTGTTTTTAAAAGTTGTTATGCTTGGCGCGGTTCTCACATTTTTCGGCAAAGCATTCCAAAGACGGGCTCCATGCACGATGAAATAGAATGAGAAGAAGTCACTGCTGTGACTAGGGAAAGAGAGTAGCAGGTTGTTTTTTGATCTCAGAGGGCGTTGATGAGCCGATAGTTCAGTAAATCTGCCGGTAAGATAATTGGGAGCGACGCCATCCAAGATCTTCGTACAGAATAGATCAAAGTCAAAGCGTTTAATCAAATCATTAAAATTGTCACTTGTTCGCCACAAAAATGCATTTTGACTATAGTTGGTACCAGCATGAGGAACATGAAGAGCAGGGTTAAATCTATTGAGTTTGGAAGGAAGACGGAGATTAATTTTATTTAGTAAGTAGCATTGTGAGTGATAAATGAATTATTAAATATAAAACAATAGAATTAGTACGATCAGGGTAGGCAGACGATATAGGCGAGCATAGCTGATCGTCGATATAGGCGAGCAATAATAATCGTATTTATGATTACTGTGTTCCGTACGGGCCTGTTCGACCATATGTCTTGGTGCCCGCAATAGTTAACCGTGACTGCAATGTATCTGCAACCGTTCCGTTCGGCGAGATGCAAGCGGCGCGGTTGGCGATGATCTTTGACGATGCAGACTTCAATTTCCGAGGAACAATAATGCGGCACTGCAGGATTCCGTTTATCCGATCGCAACGAACATTCATAGCGAGGACATTTTTCATGCGCGGCGGCGATTCGTGTGACAAATAGCGATAAGCGATCCGCCGCCCGGATAGAGAGCTCCGGCGAGGGTCCATTGTTTGATAAAAATACGGAGATTGGCCATTCGCTAGGCATGGTCCTAGGACACAGAGGCAGATTGCAATCATAGAGCATTGAAATGGGGCACCGAATGTCAGCAGCAGCACAGACAATATATACATTTCCATTGGAATAGTCGAAATAAACACGATCGAGCCCATAGAGAAACATTGCTTTTTTTTATTTTTAGGGGATTGCATTTTTAAGCTATTGCATAGCTTTTATCGCGGGCCTAGGCCAGCGCGGCGACCGAATGAAGAGATTTCTTAACGAAAATTAATGATTTTAAACTGATAATTACGTCTAAACGAGTACTGCTTACGATTCAAAAAAATATATATGTTAAACAAGAACATTTTCCTAATATTCTTAGCTTTGAATATTTTAGATTTTGTTTATGTTACATAGTGTAATTAATTTGTGAAATTAGGTCTAACAGAACACAACAACGACTACTGCCCAAATACTATCTGGTGTATTATTATGAAACCTGCACCATTTTAAAGATAATTTAATTATCTATCTTTTTATCTACGATTTTTTTCGAATAATCCGATTTTTTGCTTTATCGAATAAAAATTCGTGCGCGGCGCTCTATCGGAAGACGTTTAAATTATTCCTATTTATTTTAATTATTTTTGCTACCGCAGCCGCAAATAATTCGGAATAATTTCAACGTTTTCCGATAGAGCGCAGTTATATGATATCAGAAAAAATAAAATAAATAAATAATTATAATTGCATAAGTTGTTAAAAATGCTATGCAATAGCTTTACCGCGGCAGTCCCCGAGTGCCACACGTTTTTTTTTATTTTAATATAGGTAACACCTGCCCGGACTGTACACAGATCGATACCATATTGGTTAGGTCGCCTGATCTTACTTTTGTAAGGTTCCGGGTTCGATTCCCGGCTGGATCACAATTTCCCGTTAGGATAACATTTAACGGAATTGCATTTCCATTTTGTATTTCGATTGCAATAACAAGACACACACAGTCATATTACAAGCGCACATACATAAAAACAGCATAGTAAGGTTAGTGGTAAGAGATTGTCTTATGATAATAAATTCGTCCATTGTGAAATTTCACATTAAAGAGTAGAAAAACCAAACGATTTTACGAGATTATCCTCTCATTTCAGCCTTCTGTTAGTATAAAAACCAAGACGATATTCGCTCTTAAGTTTTTTTAAATATATAAATAAAACGTTTATATGTAATACTTAAAGGCGCATTTACAATCTTTCATAAAGGAGCAGAACGGCGCGAAGTCAGTTTGATTCCGGGCTAAGTCCTCAGGCCCAACTGAAAATATAAATCTACTCATTCTATCAACCATAAGATGTCATCCTGCAGAATCTGATACATTCAAATGACATGTTTTGCAGGTGGTTGATCCCGTCAACAAGAGCACCAGGAGTCTTTGACGAGTCTTATGTCGGTAAGTTTACCATCTAAATATCCGTGACCTCCAACAGGTTGTTCGGTAGAATCTATCAAAACATATAAATTTTTATATTATTTATGGCAGAATAATATAAACTGTTTTCACTCTTATGTACTGTAAGTTTGTAAGTTTGTAAGTTTTTCTATTCTTAATGCCGGTATTTGTATTTAACGCTTATTTAAACATGTTATGTATGTACTTGTAAGAGTTCTATTATTTTTTTAAGCTATTGCATAGCTTTAATCGCGGGCCTAGGCCAGCGCGGCGACCGAATGAAGAAATTTCTTAACGAAAATTAATGATTTTAAACTGATAATTACGTCTAAACGAGTACTGCTTACGATTCGAAAAAAATGTATGTTAAACAAGAACATTTTGTTAATATTCTTAGTTTTGAATAGATTTTGTTTATATTACGTAGTGTAATTAATTTGTGAAATTAGGTCTAACCGAACACAAAAATGACTACTACGCAAATACTATCTGGCGTATTATTATGAAACCTGCACCATTAAAGATAATTTAATTATCTATCTTTTTATATACGATTTTTTTCGAATAATCCGGTTTTTTTGCTTTATCGAATAAAAAATTCGTGCGCGGCGCATAATCGGAAGACGTTTAAATTATTCTGAATCATTTGCTACCGCAGCCGCAAATGATTCGGAATAATTTCAACCTTTTTCCGATAGAGCGCAGTTATCTGATATCAGAAAAAAAAATTAAATAATTATAATTGCATAAGTTGTTAAAAATGCTATGCAATAGCTTTACCGCGGCAGTCCCCGAGTGCCACACGTATTTTTTTTTATATGTATGTGTATATTGCATATCAACGGATTGGTAGAAACTGTAATGTTGATTTGTTATGAAAATAAATATAAATAAATAAATAAATAAATCAATTGAAAATAAAAGCGAAATGTTTAAATTAGTAGATGTGTAAATTACAGCGGTATTTTGGACAAATAAAGTCATGTTTAGTAGCGCATGTTGGTAATTCCTTTGATTAAACATGCCTGGATTCGCTACAGATTTATGTTTTAAAATTATATCAAATAATAGTTCTGAAAATGACGCCTAATTTTCAGAATTGCACAAATTTTATGGCATTTTAGAAAGGCTTGACTACGTAAATATAAAATGGAATATATTGATCTGTAAAGAAAGCATATAATTTACGAATATAATACGACATCAATCGACACGCTTTACGTATATCATTGTAAGCTTGTGATATGTCACCGAATATACTGGGTTCGATTGCGTTTCTCTTGAACTAAAATCGAAAATTAGTTAATGTGAACGAGACAGAGCAGTAACGTTAGAGTGTGATATGAAATGAACAGTGGTCACTTTTTCGCATTATAAATACCCACCGAAAAAAACGCAGCTAAATCTAATACCGCATGAAATGTGTTCAAACTTATTCGGGCGTCTATAAGTTCGACAGGAAGTTTTGGTGCGGGAAAATCAACGATAGTTCATTTTATATTCCGTTCTAACGTATTGCTCTGTCTCGTTCGGTTGAACTAAAATAAGATCCTATTTTAGTTTACGAAGAAACGCAATCGGGCCCATCGTCACCGTTCGATGCTCAAAGTTTGTAAGCGAAATTAGTCTAATAAATTATGTAAATCCAGGCATCTCGAATAATATCAGCATAATCAAATGTCTACTACTTACAATTGCAAATTTAGTGTTTGCCCTACTGACACATTCTGGGGTGTTCCTGTTGATTAATATATTATTATTAGGTACTACTTTCCGAAATTGTTCACTTAGTGTATTTTAGCAGTTACTGAACATATCCATGTTAAGTAATTGCTAAACACCCATTCAGGTAATTTCTATCGTGTCGATTTTCTTGCTTAAAAATTGAAATACACTCCCAGGTGTGTATAGCCTATCTTCACTTTTCTTAGGACGCTGCGAGCACCCCATTGCAGTCGCGTTAGGCTCAACATGACTAATGAGAGGCATCCTCCAATAATAGCGGTGTCATCGGCGACGGCCTCGCATGATAAAACGGTCGCGGGCCCCGTTATTGAAACCCCCGTAGACAAAGAGATCTACCCGCAAAGACAAAGCGGACTGCGCTTTTTTCACATTATACCCCCCCCCCCTCCCCGTAGCTCCGAGGGCAGAGTGCCCCGCGCGCCGCGATTCCAGATTACTTTATTGCGGGTCATTCGCTGTTGACACCGAAGGCGGATCAAACGGCAAGAGGGGCTTTGTTATTCTTACGGATCGAGGTCGGTCTTATATGCCCACAAAGGAATAGAAATTGGGACGAAAGGGATCTGTCACGGAATATAATTAGCATTCATCAATCTGGAACCGGTGAGAAAGGGTGAGAACTTATACAGGTACCATCGCGCTATTAGTTGACGTCTAAGTCCGGGATGGAAAGCTAAGAACCATCATTTATTTTATTATCTTTATTAAAAATAGGTACCTACAAAACATTAACAGTAAATAAAATTACTATTCATTAAAAATAATTTTAAAAAACCTATTGACCACAGCGGGTACAAAAGGGGGCTTATTGCCATACAAGACAAGGTCATTTTATACACATATTTAAGAATATAAAAAATATATATATATATTTTGAAATTAACGGAGATATCATCTGCCGCACATTGTAGGAAGCCATCCGACTGAGCAGTTTGTATACATCTTGGAGGTCGCAATTATCAGCTAAAATCAATTGCGCAACGAATTTAGTTTTTTATATGAGTGTCTTTTAGGTCAACCTCACTTTCCTCAATAAAATGAAAAATACAATTTTTAGGTGCGAATATAAAAAGCATGATATTTTACCATTTCTTCGTACTTTTTTTACAATAAAAAAATACTTTAAATAAAAATATTGTTTAGATTCAAATAAAGCGTAATTATATATCGAAACTATATGCCGAATTTCAAAATAATTGAATAAAACTAATTAAGCTGGAATATCCACAAATTCGATATAAGTCGTTTCAAACGCGTTTGAAATTAAAAGTGGCAGAAAAGGTTTATTTAAGACAGTAATGAATCAATTTAAGCAACTTACTGATTAATCAGCGATTCCAGCACCATATTTCAATCCTTCTCCAGCTTCATATGCTTCGTTTTCAGCTTGCAGCTTTCTTCGTACATGAATCACTACATACTCGAGCGTATTACAAGCCACACCCTCCGACCCTTTAACGAGGGACACTCTCAAAATTACTTAAAACTTTTAAACGAATTGGAATTTTGTTAGAAAATTTTAACTGTATATTTTTAAATGGTTTTACAAGCGATTATATAATAAAATATACTAAACAAATAATTACATTACTTTTAGCATAGACAGGCCAAAATCATGCTATTGTACAACCGCTTAATGTTAGAATTTTAGCGGAAGATTTTGAATACAAACGTAATAATAGCATGACATAATTGCATAATCGCATCACATAATAATGGCATCACAAAACTTCAAGATGACATGCTTCACCAGGGTTATACTCGCATATTTTTATAATTTCTATACTCATTCAAAATTATCATTTTAATTTTTGATTTAATCATATTTTTCTTTTGTTCTACTTGTAATATATGTAAGCTTAGTTATAAATCAATTGCTAAGGCAAGATATATCTAGAGGGGTGGTGAAATCCGAATTAAATGTATAATTTAATACTCTCTAAGTGGTTGTAAATTTAGATAAATACATGAAATAATATGAAAGTTAAAAGAAATATTGTCATGAATAAACTTTAAAAAATGGCATAAGAGACAAACCTACGTATTACATATTTATATTAATTACTTAAGAAAAAAAGTCTTCTTGAATATTCTAATATTCCAATATACTCCTTACCAATATAGTACATTAGCAGATGCCTTGTTTGCTATGGTACGAACAGCTTTAATGCGTGAATAGTTTTATAGTGATATCGCCCAAATATTTGAGAGATGACAAGGTTATTTCCCTATAAAGCGATTTGAAATCGGTCTCTCCAGATCTCAAAAATTGCAATTCCTGAATGTGATTTACCTATTTGTTATCGCAGTACGCAGTTATTCGCAGTTATATGCATAGTATCATACCTGGCATTGCAATAAACAGTTTATTATGCGATTTATACTGACCGCACTTTTGTGTTTCAAGAAATTGTCTCTTAAACCTCTTTACACTTGCTGTAAATCGATCCACAGATATTACAAAAGCGCCAACTTTATGGAAACCTCAGTAATGTAAGAAGCGATTCATGCTGACTTCCTGTCCGTCTATTATATCTTGTCGCAATAATATCCTGTGATTTCGTTTTAACCGCGGCGGTGAGATTGTCAACGCCATTGTCTTCGTGAAACACAAACCGGACAATCCCAACATAAAAAAAACCGAGTAGCCATTGTGCCAACAAAGTCGAGGAGTTTACAATTTATTATGAGGCGTGAAGTGGGCAGTTGGTTTACATTTTCAATTTGTCGATGCAGATTTCTCCGTATCTAAGAGCCTATATTTTAGATAGCCATATAATATGTGATATATGCCTATGCCTTCTACTCCTGAGAGCGGTTGACTTATTCATGCCTTAGTATGGGCATAGGCCTAGATAAGCGACGTTGATCTGAAGAAATACTGGGCTGCGGTTTTCTCTTTTTATTACTATTTACAATGGAGTACTGCATGTAGTGCAGTTACGCTTAAAAATGCGCTTTTCTTTAAGTAAATACAACAACAAAAAACAACTATACAAGATTCAATCAATTTAAACATTAATATTATGAGGAAAGTTAAAAAAAAATTGCAAATCTTTGGAACTATATGAAAATAAATACCGGCAGGTACAGCTAATTACATCTGTTATTATGTTCTAAAAAATTAAAACACTTTTTTTTAAATAAGAGTCCTGTTTTGCAGCCTGTCGAACGTGTCCGAAAAATAAAAAAGAAACGGAATTTCAAGCGACAATTAAATACATTTGCTTGAAAAAATTGTACGGAGCGAGTATTTAAAGAATTTGTGATAGTGGAAGAACTTCAACTAACAATGACCCTCTGTCGGGTCGTCCTAAGGTGTCAGTCTTTAAAGAAATGGTTAAAAAAAGTGGAAAAATTTGTTTGGCGGATTGACGGGTTACGGTTTTTGTTTTATGGCCGAAAATGTGAAGATTTCGATAGGTATTGCAAATAGAATTTTACATGATCTCTTAGGTATGAAAAAGGTATCCGCGTGTTGGTACTTGGAATGCTTACGGTCTCACCGAAAAAACTATACTGAATAATTCTCAACGTTCTTTGCATTTGTTGCAACATGACCCTGGCTATATTTTGGCGCGATTCATAACTATGGACGAAAAATGGCTTCATTATTATGATCCTGAAACAAAACAACAGTCCATGAGCTGGAAACCACCGTCATCTCCAACTCCTAAGAACTTTAAGGCCATTCCATCCGCCGAAGATCATGAGAGAGTTATGGGGTCTGGGAAAGTCAAGAATTCGTGATGATGATTATCTTGATCATGTATCTACTATAATGGATCATGAATATTCTAAAAAAATATGAAATATTGGAACATCCGACATACTCACCTGACCTTGTCCCTAGTGATCTATCTACTTTCGATATTACAAGAACATCTGAGAGGTCGAAAATTTCAAGATAATAAGCCGCGGTAGGCGCCAAGTGAGGGATTTTTTAGGTGATCAAGATGAAGACTTTTTTGTAGAAAGTGTACTATATGTTGAGAACAAATGTTAAATTAACAAGTGAATATATTTAAAAAAATAAAAAACACTACGGCCGTTACAGAAAGTAAACTATTGTATTCATAATTATTTTTATTAGGGTTTTTGTTAGGAAATATTTATGCTTCATGTATTTTTACATATATATATACATGTATATTTCCGGAATGTACTCAATCAGACCTTTAATTTGGCATTAAACACTATATAGTTATGTTAATTTATTGACATTTAAACAATTTTATATTTAGACTACTACTTACCTAATATTTGTATAGTTACCTAATATTTGTATAGTCTTTCAAATGGGAATAACATTAATATGTAACTTTCAGCTACCTCATTTTAGTTCTTATTGTTTAATAATAATATTATGAATTTAATATTTAATATGTAGATTACAATGTGTAATGTAACATACCTGATCATATACATACGTTGTTTTTTCCAATTTTGTTTTGATACTTCCTATTGTGCGATTATTTTTTGTATAAAGTGCTTGATGACTATTAATATTCTTATAATAATTATCTATTTTATATGTATACTCATGTACATGGATTCAGCTCTTTTTTTATTATTTATTTTATTTGTCTGCCGTGTAAAGCCGACTTTAGTCAACGTTATTGTCGAATTAATATTTATGCTTTAATCGTTTTATATCTACATTTAAACTGACGAATTCTAATATGCGATAATTAGCTTTAATTCATAATTCATGCTTTTATTGTATATTCTGAATGAATAAATTGCATACTGAATACTGAATACTGAGTTAATTTACCCTGTGACACTCGGGATAACATATTGATTCTAACAATAAATACCACACACTTTTAAATTAGTTAAAGCGTTTAGACGTTATGACGGAATGAAGAAACGGAAAACATACATAGATGAATCCTGAACACATTACACACCCTTTTCTTTGGGCAGTCGTGTAAAAAAAACGGTATTTCGGACAGTTTCAAACTAGCATGAAGTGGTGCAGTTACGATAAACTACAGTACTCAGTAAATTAAAACAAAGCACAAATCAGTAGTTCCTGTTTCATTTCGAAGATTCAACAACAGATTAGGATTAAAGTGACTACATTCGAAATAATACTATTGATGTTTGTTGGTTTATTGTCGATCCACATTTATACGCGGAATATATAAATTGATGGCGTGTAAATATTGATCGCGGGCGCGAATCCCGTTTACTCCGGGCGCCGCGCAGACATTAAACAGCCGATCAGTAGCTCGCTCGCTCATAAATTGGGAATAGCATGATATGTATTTCAGGTTAGCCAAATAAATATCTGATTTGATGCCGATTGGGAACGATCAATTTCCGCTGTATTTTCAGCGGCGGCCAGTTTCAATAACGGCGAGGTTTGATTGCCGACGCCGGCAAATATTGTAAATGCGACCGTGAGATTTCCAACCGCGGAAAACATCGTTGCGAAATATTTTACATACAATAACTGAAGTGAGGCAAAGTAGAATTTGCATTTTCGCACGTTATTCAGTTAAGTATACATATATATATAACCTGCTGCACTACGTATGATGGTTACTTCCTACGGTGCAATGGTCATTCATATGAGACGGGACAAGTCACGACTCAGCCATAGTTACATATGCTACCTGCTTTTTAATGTTTCATTGGCTCAATGTTATCAGTCATAATCTTCATAGAAAGTTTTATTTAAAAAATCCGATTTAAAGGCAACGTCCCCATTTTTAAAAAGATTTCGCGTTCCAAGGAAAACGCCAATTTTATATGATATTATTTTATATCTAAAATAAAATAAAAAATAGTTTTAAGAAAAAGATGTAAAGAAATTCTTTTAGTAAATTAAAAAATAAAATAAACAAAATGATCATAAAAAATCGAAATAATCATGAAATAATAAAAGTAGTAGAAAATTATTAAAAATAAATCTAAAAACAAAATATGATGTTACAAAAACAAAAACCAGAATTCACTCTTGTTTACATATAGGTAATTTATATTGCTTGAGATGTGAGGGTGTGTAAATTGTGTCTAAATGTTTTGCTATTTTTTAAATATCATGAGAATACATTCAGAGGATTTATTAAAATTGATTAAATTTTTCAATAAATAATAAGAACTAGAGTTAAATATATGTAATGATAAAGCAATAATATGTCTACTGTATTATTTTTTTCCCCAGATGGATCAATATTTATATGGATTAGTGATCTGATCGGGCTACTCTCTCTTTGTTTTGATTTGTTTTAAAATTTCATTACGGAATATTTATTTTATTTTATTTCTATTTCTATTTTTAAAAGCAATGAGTCTTTCCTCGAGGCCAGTTAGCCAAATTGTATTGTTTCTACAAAATAAGGTTATTATTATAATTTTTAATATTAATATAGTTAAATCAAGTATAGCATAGCCCTATTATTACAGTGCGCGCACCCACTAACTATACCAACCTGATATGACACGGCCCGGTGGCATAGTGATTAGGTCGCCTGAGCTTACTTTGTAAGGTCTCGGATTCCGGTCCTGGCTGGATTATAATTTTCCGTTGGGATCAAATTAACGGAATTGCATTTCATATCTGTCAATCGAATGCAATAACAAGACATATTTACACAAATGTTACGCGCACATATACATATAAACACTTCATAGTAATGTTGGTTGTAAAAGATTTTCGTACGATATTAGCCAATCATTGTAAAATTTCACTTTAAAATGTGAAAAAAACATGGAATCTATCACGGCGACATACGATGATAACCTATCAATATATTGAAGGCGAAAGAAATAATAGGCGATCATAAAATCAAATGGCTTTAATCATATACAATTGATATTTTCATATGGCAGTAGCGTATGTAATGTCGATTATCCGGGATGGTATCGTCTTGGCAGCACCGTCTAGTGCCCGGTCACACGGTATCGATGTCCACCAATTGGCACTTCCGCTGACCGCTTTGCTGCTACACCTTTGAGCAATTATTACCCCGTTTGCTGGAAGAGTATTGTCGTGTTTCGACATGGACAATGATTTCGATGCGAGGACTTTGTCTCCATTGCGGTATTTGACATCCGCCTGCAGAACATCACATCGTTAATGGATACGCATGCATATCTGTGCTTTGAATTAATTATTCAATTTAAGTTATCTAAATTGGCCTAATGATCTGTTCAATGATAGGTTCAATGATCTTGATGTTGTTTTGCTAGGCA